>JAMWET010003776.1:0-28716 GCA_024036415.1 Prochilodus magdalenae | reverse complement strand
TGGGGAGTACATCTCCACCTGCGCCCTAGAGAGGCGCCTGACACCTGCCCGGAGCATGCCGTAGCTGTAGACCTCCGGTCCGTCTACAGCAGAGTCGATGATGTGGGCCTGAAACGGAGAATTAAGCTCAGAGTAAATGGTCTGGGTTCAGTATGTGTCTCACTTCCAACAAGCTAAACGTCTAGACTGTTCCCGCTACTTAAAGGGTTTCTGCCGAGCAGCAGGCTTTCTTTACCTCATCCAGGGTCATCAGGGTGGTGAGTATGTCCCCTGTACGACCGGAAAAGACCTCGCTGCGCAGGATGTCGTCTTCCAGTCTGACGGCAGCCTGGCTTTCCATCATCCACTCCAGTTCATGCTTCCTGTTCTCCGGGACGGCGGTGACTTCTTCATAAACCCTGGATGAAGAAATTCACAGTCAGAGCTGCTTTGTTCTACAGTTCAAGTGGAGCTGCTGGAAAAACACCACCACAGATATGTAATGAGATCAGTATTAGTCAGCTGTGCTGTTGAAGCGCACCTCTCCAGCTCCTCATAGAGACCCTCAAGGTCCGTTTTGACCGTCCCCATGTATTTTCCAATCAAAAGGGCATTTTCTAATGTCTCGATGGTGAGGTTGTCGAAGTCCGTCAGAGGCGTCTCTCTAGTCACGTCGGCTGAGGCGAGGACGTCTTCCAGATCCGTTAAGCCCTCCTGTTGTGAAACAGTTTAAACTGAGTTTAGTGGACAAGTCACCCCTTACATGGTATTTACATACAGACTGGAACATCATGCTGGTCCAGTTCAGATCTTCAGCAGCATTTAGAAACGAGCTTTTGGACACTGTTGTGTGTGTGTGCTGTAGTTTGAAGGTTGGGCACACTGCAGACTTACCACAGTGGAAGGCTCCTCTGGTGTTCTATTGTGTTCTTCGGCCATACTCTGTAGGTTGGCGAGGAGGACGGAAATTTTCAGGTTGATGAACAGGAAGGCACCAACACAAATGAAAAAGGCGAAGAACACCATGGCCCCATAACTAAATTCTTCTCCACCACTGAAACACACAGAACATTAAATAAGACACAACCGAACAACAGTCCAACAACAGTCAGTCCTTCAAGTCATATGGGCATCTAGAAACAGACACATGGACACTGAGGTGAACTGTCCTCTCCAGACTTCCTGTTAGAAACTCAAACAGTGGCTCGTATGTTCAACTGAGGAAAAGAGCTGCTTACATTTTAAACTTTTCCTGGATGTCCACCCATCCATCCAGGGTCAGGCAGGCGAATAGAGTGAGGAGAGCAGCTGTTAAATCTCCAAACGCAGAAGGGACCACCTCTCCGAATAGGAGAACTCCCATCACTCCAAACATCTGGTGGAGAATCAAACACATCAGTAATCAGACACAGAGCAGCACAGCAACGTGTACATACAGCACAAACACAGAACCATTTACATCTCTTCATCAGTTTCACCACTTTAGAGACCGGTTACTCCAAACTGAGACCTCCAGACTCAGACCGGAGATCAGACCAAGAGAGGTGAGAGAACACGTACCAGCATGCTGCCCCCAATCAGGAGGTACATGTTGGCAAGGGCTGGAAGGGATTCCTGCAAAACGTGGATGATCATGTAGGCTTCCTTGATGTAACCAAACGCCCTGCCACTCAGGATCACCCGCAGAACCCTTTAGAACACAAACAGATTCTTCATCAGACTGAAGCTAATATGTAGTAAGCAGGTGAATAAAGTAAACACAGCCTGATACAAATACACTACAGCTCAGTAACGTATCCTGGTCTCATCCAGACACGCTCCTACTGAACTCATCTCTGTACCATCAACACTGATACAGACAGGCGTTTAGAACAGTCAGAAACGTAGTTCTTACATAACAGCCCTCTCATCTATGGAGGTGATCACGGGTACTATGATGACCACCATGGTGACCACAAAATCAAGGATGTTCCATGTATTCTGGAAATACAAAATATCCAACAAACAAATAAGAGTCAGGGTGGGACAGATCAGCACTCTGGGGGATAAGCATGAACCAACATAAGTACGAATTTAGTTTTCATATTTCCAGAAAAAGGGAAAACCAGTACCTTCCAGAACTTCCAGAAGCCGGAACAAAGCTTCAGGAGTATCTCCAGAAGGAACACCGCTAATACAGTCTTGCCGCATACGGACAACACTGTGCTGTATTCCTTCCTAATCGCCTCATTGGTCCCCAAGCTGATGAGGACGCAGTTCAATAACGCCATGGCCATGATGAAGGACCCGAAGAAGGTGTTCTCCAGGAGGCGACGCGCATGACCTGCAGTTCCCTACATGAGAGACAAGAGGATTTATTAACTGTTCAGCCAGGACTTCAACACTGGAGGTGCCGGTTCACCTCATGAACGGAAGAACTGGACAGAGGAACTAGAGGAACCAGAAGAACCAAGAAAAAGAACTAGAGGAACCAAAAGAACCGAGAAAAAGAACTAGAGGAACCAAAAGAACCGAGAAAAAGAACTAGAGGAACCAAAAGACAGTAGCATAAACAGTAGAACAGTAAAGGAGTAGGAGGAGCTGCTCCTACCTCCAGCACGGGGATGAACTTCGTCTTCATCGTCTTCATCTCCTTCATCATCATCATCATCATCATCATCTTCTTCTTCTTCTTCTTCTTCTTCTTCTTCTTCTTCTGCTGAATTAATATCTGGCTGATCTTCACAGCTACTCCACTGAATGACGGTCTGACAGAAAGACCCGCTCTTTTATAAACTTTCCGTCACCACGGAAACGCCTCTCTCTCTTTCTCTCCCTCGCGCTCTCGCGCGCCCCCTCGATGACGTCACAGCACCGCTGACAAACCAGCAGCGCCAGACTCAGAGGCCCCGCCCACATTCTTCTATTTAAGGCGAGACAGAAAAAGGAGAGTTGATGAAAACCACAGAAACTGAGCTTCGTGTTCAAAACCTGCTAATAACATTACAGAGATTCAAATGATGCATTTACTAATACAGTTATTCACGTTTTCCCGTCAGTAACACATCGTCCAGCCCTTCTTACTCTGGCCTCCACCTCCTCCAAATTCTTATTCTGAAGCAGGCTGAAACAACACACGCACCAAGAAACCGCTTATCCCGTAAGAACCCAGACCCATTATTCCTTAAATGAACATTAGGAGGAATATACAATAGACCAAACAGATCACATGGAACACATTTCTGATTTTTTTACATGATCCCCCTCCGGTGTTGAAAATCTGTAATGTTAATATATGTTACACTGAAATAACGTGGAAATAAAACAACGTGACTTTCTTCGCTTCATAATACAAATTTGCCTTTTTATTTAAACTTCCACAAACCTGCTAGATAGGGCTAGCAACATCCTTTTTCAGATTTGGTGTAAAATGTAAATGTACACACTATATATATATTAAAAAAACTCACCTCATATCAGAGGTCTTCTCAATAAGCTTCTCTTACTCATTATAATTTTTGCCAATTTAGTTTTAGCCAAATGGTAAAGTTTAAAACAGTTCCTTTCCTCTGTGAAGCAAAGACGCACAGTGCATTTCTCACAGAGGGTGGTGGTTGCATTGACGTTGTAGACTTCACAGCGGCCACGTTTTTCACATTTTACAGGCCAGTGAGCGACTCGATCAGTGCGAACATCCCATGGCACTCCAACACGAACTCTCTTAGGTGGTGGTGGTGGTGATGTGGCACTAAGTGATGGGCCACCCCTTTGGGGTGCACAAGAAGCAGGCAAGTAGCAACCTCTGCTTGGAAGCTCCTTTGTTTCAGTGGACACCAAGTAGTCTACGGTCAGGGCAGTAGATCAACCATGCATTTACAAGGCCTAGCATGATAGTTTGCCAGAACTGGTAGAGGTACCATCTCTGTGACCTCATGTGGTACTTATAGTTTGCGACACATGCATCTAGGAGATCTATTCCCCCCATGAATGTGTTGTACTCTTTTACAGTGGGTGACCTGTTGACCTTCACGAATGCTTTGTCTGATTTTCTCCAACGTTGTGTTTTGTCTTGAGGCAGAGGGGCGCTGACTTCTCAGGGAGCCCTCATGTCTGTGTGCCCTTCTGGCTCTCCCTGTTAGTCCTGCTGTAATAGCCAGGCCTGCCGGAGTCACTGCTGCACTCTGTTAACACCATACAGTGTGTTCAGGTCTTCTGTCAGATCTAACAGTCTGTCTGATCTCTCTGTTAACACCATATAGTGTGTTCAGGTCTTCTGTCAGATCTAACAGTCTGTCTGATCTCTCTGTTAACACCATATAGTGTGTTCAGGTCTTCTGTCAGAGCTAACTGTCTGTCTGTTAGCTGAACTGCTGCCCATCCTGTGTGGCCTGATGCTGTCTGGGAGCCACTGGGAGCCTTTTACCACCACGGAGCTCCTGGCTGTCCTGCACTGTGGAAGCTTGGCCTGCGCCTGCTGACCCATCTCATGACCCACCAACATAATTACAGACTAATCAGACATTACACTCTAGGGTTAGGGTTAGGTTAGGGTTAGGGTTAGGTGCTTTCTAGTGCTGTCTTGTATCTGGTGTTGACCCGAGGAGGATGGGTTCCCCCTTTGAGTCTTGGTTCCTCTTGAGGTTTCTTCCTTCCTAACTAAGGGGGTTTTTCCTTCCCACTGTGGCCCTCGGCTTGCTCACTGGGGACTCGAACACCAGATTCTTTGTAAAGATTCTTTGTAAAGCTGCTTTGTGATACATCTGTTGTAAAAAGCACCATAAAAATAAATGTTGATTGATTGATTGATTGATTGATTGATTCTTGGAACTCATACAATGATATTTAAGTAGGCTCGACACAGGACAGTAAAATTCCTGTTAGTTTGAAATGTATAGAACAACATTTCGGCTAAAGACAGGATAAGTTCAGTACTCAAACGCCAAAATGATTTCATACATTTTGTTAATAATTTAATTTATTCATAAATTTAAATACATTTTTATGCTTACATTAATCTGAATATGCTTTGAACTGAACAACAGAAAATAAGTGAATCACTTAAATTAATTAAACAATTAATTAGCATTTTTCTTATTGTGACATAGAGGTCACATGGTGTGTCCTCTAACGATTTCAAGGTTAAAATCCCGATGTACCTTATAGGTCCCAACGGCTATTTTACAACTCAAATTTCAGAATAGGGGGTCGGAATAGGTCACCTGTGTCATAGAACATGTTATTAAATCATTAGGATTGTTAAATGGGCTGTAACACCTTTTAGAAAAAACACACGCTTTAAAAAGGAGCTGTTTTTCTCTCATGGGCTAATCAAGTGCACCACCATTTTGTAAAAGTGGTCACATGTACACAAATTCACAAATTGTCATGTGACTGCATCCGGGATGTTACGTGCATGTCACTTAGGGACTTCGAGGGGTGAAGGATAAAGTAGTATATGGAAATTTCCAGACCTTTTAAAGGGTCTGTGACACGTATGTCCCCGTGGGTTCTTTTGGGTCAGGTAAACCTAAAATATTTACGCACCACAGACACGTTACAGGGGGAGCCATCAAGGTAGGAGCAGCTCCTCTTACTCCTTTACTGTTCTACTGTTTATGTACACCGACCAGTTCTTCTGGTTCCTCTGGTTCATCAGCCCAGTTCTTCTGGTTCCTCTAGTTACTCTGCCCAGTTCTTCTGGTTCCTCTGGTTCATCAGCCCAGTTCTTCTGGTTCCTCTAGTTCCTCAGCCCAGTTCTTCTTGTTACTCTAGTTCCTCAGCCCAGTTCTTCTGGTTCCTCTAGTTCCTCAGCCCAGTTCTTCTGGTTCCTCTAGTTCCTCAGCCCAGTTCTTCTGGTTCCTCTAGTTCCTCAGCCCAGTTCTTCTGGTTCCTCTAGTTCCTCAGCCCAGTTCTTCTGGTTCCTCAGCCCAGTTCTTCTGGTTCCTCTAGTTCCTCAGCCCAGTTCTTCTGGTTCCTCTAGTTCCTCAGCCCAGTTCTTCTGGTTCCTCTAGTTCCTCAGCCCAGTTCTTCTGGTTCCTCTAGTTCCTCAGCCCAGTTCTTCTGGTTCCCCAGCCTAGTTCTTCTGGTTCCTCTAGTTCCTCAGCCCAGTTCTTCTGGTTCATCTAGTTCCTCAGCCCAGTTCTTCTGGTTCCTCTAGTTACTCTGCCCAGTTCGTCTGGTTCCTCAGCCCAGTTCTTCTTTTTACTCTAGTTCCTCAGCCCAGTTCTTCTGGTTCCTCTAGTTCTTCAGCCCAGTTCTTCTGGTTCCTCTAGTTACTCTGCCCAGTCCCTCTGGTTCCTCAGCCCAGTTCTTCTTGTTCCTCTAGTTACTCTGCCCAGTTCTTCTGGTTCTTCTAGTTCCTCAGCCCAGTTCTTCTTGTTTCTCTAGTTCCTCAGCCCAGTTCTTCTGGTTCCCCAGCCCAGTTCTTCTGGTTCCTCTAGTTCCTCAGCTCAGTTCTTCTGGTTCCTCTAGTTCCTCAGCTCAGTTCTTCTGGTTCCTCTAGTTCCTCAGCCCAGTTCTTCTTGTTACTCTAGTTCCTCAGCCCAGTTCTTCTGGTTCCTCTGGTTCATTAGCCCAGTTTCTTCTTGTTACTCTAGTTCCCATCTCATCAAGGTGGATGTTCTTTGAGGAACTGTGTAAAAACCTGGAACCAAACTAAAAGAATGATGCTGTGTGGCAGATCGCTAACAAAGCTAGCCAGCTAGCTGATCTCTGCTACTCGTATGAAGCTGCTGGTCATTAAACTGCTAAGGCTGGCTAGCTAACTGGCACCTTTAGCCCACTAGCCCACTATTAGCTACAGGAGAGCTTAAACAAAGTTCATCAAATAGACTTTATATATAACTGTGTTGGTTTAATTTTATCATCTTACAGACATCCCTGCTGTAAATGTGTCCCAGAGGGGGATTAGTGTTAGCCAGCAGCTAATGCTAAAGCTAGCATGTTTGGGAATATAGCTACTGTTAGCGATGGCTTCTTTCTATCATCGCTAACTAAATATAAAAGTGTATGAACTTCATACTACATATAGAAGTTCTTCTTTTGAAAACGCTGATAGTACAGAAATGGCTGGTCAGTATGAAGACACAGAGGCTGAGCAGCGTTAGCCAGCAGCTAATGAGAGCGAGCTGGCTGCAGAATGAACAGAAGAACTTTATCTTCTAGATCTTATTCTGGCTTGTACTAGCAAAATCAAACACCTGAACGATAAGCCTGGAAGTTAAAATGAACATTCGGAGAATCATCTCTCCTACACATTTCACATATAGATCCATATACAGGATAATGTAGGGGGCATGTGGTGGCCTGCTGTCCTCCTTCCTGTCCCGGGAGTTGAACAGGTGTGCAACCGGGCTGGAACAGAGGTGGAAAAGGTGTGGAATTATCCAGGTTTCTTAACGTTTTCCTAAAACGTTCACGCTGCGAGAATATTCCCTAAACATCAACCCAACCTCATTTACAACAGTTTAACATTCCAGGAATGTGGTCCTGTAATTTTCTGAGAACGTTAAAACATTCCCATAACATTCTATTATGGTTGTGAGAATGTTGCTGATCTTAAAGTCCATTTCTCTTAATGTTTCCAGAACATCCTTCTTAAAGCCACAGAACTGACCACTGAACATTCCTGGAATGTTTTCTTTAAACGTTCTTCAAAGGTTTATACCTCCCCTTCATCAATTTAGTACAACATTCCCAAAAACATCTTCCCAGTATTTTTGAGCAGCCGGCAGTACTCGGCGTCAAAGGTTCTGAGTTTTCCAAAGTTCCTTTAACATTCCATTATGTGATGATGTAGAGCTACACATCACCAGTGTATATTATAGGATGTATGTACTTACCGATACTTACCCGTGACTAGTCTTTACCCATATGGTCTAAAAGAGTAATGAGAGCGAATCTCAGGCTTTTACTTACCTGGGCTAGTCTAACCTCTGCATAAGGGGAGGGAGGTACAGTAACTGTACTATGTTAATCCTGTATATAGGTATGTGCACATTGTATAATGAATTTAAGAACAACGAGGTCATGACCTGGAAAATGAATTAATTAACTGTGTATTGGCTCATCACTTGTTGTAGCTGATATGTTTTTATATTCGTCCTTGTTCACCCGAGGTAAGAATGGAATTGTCTGGGGGAGGGGCTAATTGAATATAACATAGGCAATAGGGATAAGGGGTCACTTTTGCCCAGAAGAACAGGCTGAGGGTGTACCTGAGAGATCGTTATGACGTTGCAGTCATTGATCTGTCTACCTCTGTATATAGAGTTTGTTATATGTCGTTTTGTTTTTCGTCCAGTGTACGCGCTTGTAAATATGTAAAGCTGTCTGTGTCATGTGAATAAAGGTAAAGGGGAAGTATCTCCAGTTCTCATGCTGGCCAACTTTTTCCAGGACCCTTGTAGTATGTAGTATACAGTATGCAACCAAACTGAAGATCTGTAGGTCATTGCAGATACCCGGACGGTGTTCTACTCCAGTCAGAGGGTTTAGTATACAGGTGGAGCTATCTTCATGGTGTACTGCACCCCATCATGCACCTTGGCCTCAATCAGCCTGCTTCAGAGAAAATGGTGGTGGGTAACACTGCGGAGCTAAACGCAGCCCACTCTGAATATTAGTGATGGGCACAGCAGCTCTTTTAGATGGGCTGAATCATTAGAATCAATTCACAAAAGATTCGTTCACCGAATCGTTCAGTGCTTGGCAAGTGGAGCCTGTGACTCCGACCCAACTAACTGATACACGGCTGAACGGTTCATGTTTCAGTTTAGTTCACGGCTTCCGGGACCAGGAGACGTGAGTGCTGTAAAAAATTTATAAATAAAAAATATTCAAGTATGCAACTAAATGTTGGGATTATTATAGGAAATATAAATCACATTACAAATAACATAATACAAAAAATAAGTGTAACACTTACAAGGTTTGATAATACAAGAGGCACATAGATTGCGTGGATGTTTTAAGTCATTAACTCATTTATTAGTTCACAATACCAAATTGTAAAATAATGGCACCGACAGGGCCCTAGAGTCAGGCCACTCTTACTAAAAAACACCCCAATTACATACAACATATCAATTATATTATTCAACAATATAAAACAGTGACATAGGCTGGAGATCACTGAAAAGAAAATAAAAATCATATACTTCGACAAACACATCAAATTACATTACACATAAATGCAACACTAAAACAGAGTCAACCCTACCATAACCCAGGAGGAAGAAATTCATGGAGTTACTTCCCACACGTGCATCACGCTGCTTAAACCAGCACACCGCACAGCACCTACATAGCCACATTCAATAAACACCACATTACAGAAATCCATTCAAACCAACTGCCCAAATACTACACTGCTATATTGTGCTAACCTTTGAAGTGCGCTCACAGCTTTCCTCAGTAGTAGTCCAACTCCGTTTTACAATACCCAGGGCAGACGCGGGAGCACCAAGCACACAAGCTCATGTTGCCACATGGCGCCATATTTGTACTTCCTCCCAAGGAGGCAAATTGCCGTATGTACTGCAGTAGCCTAGCTACCGTAATTACCATACATTTGGTGCCCATTACATAAGAATGAAATAACCTACAACTTTGAGTGCAAAACAAATATTAAATTAAGAGCAAAATTAAGATAAAAACTGTACATTCAGAAGAAAATATCAACTTAAATGTGGAATCAACAGCAACAGTTCTCTGGGTGGCAGCGCGAATGTGAATCACAGTGTCAGTACGTTCAGTGAACGAATCAGCGAGTGAACAGGAGCGCCGTCAGCAGCACTGAGTGATAGTACATTGAGTGAACGAATCAGTGAGTGAACGGGAGCCCTCAGTTCAGTGAACACATCACTGAGCAAGCACAGTTCCCTCGCAATGAGAGTCTCCGCCACAAGATTCGCGAGTGATTCAGTGATTCACAGACCACACAGCAGTTCCCCTGTCAGCCTGCACGGTCGCTGCTGAGCTCAACTACTGGACTGAGAAAGGAACGAATCAGCGGAGGAAGTGATTCGATTCAGTATGTTCACTCAAATAATTTGTTCATTCGAACGAATCGTTCGCGACAGACACAACACTACTGAATATAAATGAGGGTATAGTGATTGTAGTGGGGTGTGTGCCCCTCAGAATGAGCCCCAGAAAGTTAAATATACAGGTCTGAAGATTAATAAAAGATACACTCTCTTTAAAGGATCAGTTTTAGAGGGAAATAGCCGAGGGGAGCTAACAGCTAGGCTAACCGTATCTCAGGTGAACTGAGCAGCGTTAGCAGCAGCTAGCTCTAAACAGTGTGTACAGTAATAACAGCTCTGAGGTAAAAGTGCGTGTAGTGGGGTGTGGTCATGAATGAGACTGTATTACATATACCACAAGACGGGGAGTGTCTGAGGTAAATGTGAGGTAACTGGTCATGTGACTGTATTAATATACCACACAGCGGGGAGTGTACAGTATGCAGTACATACTACTGTAGTGTACAGCGTGCGGTATAATAGTGTACCATTTTAAATACAGCCTTTCTTTAGGTTTCTCCGTTCAGATTACCTGCCAATAACTTAGTGAAACTACCGGAAGTCTACGTGAACCACATGGCTATGAAGCATTTTGAACTTCCGATTATATCTCTCTCTCTCTCTCTCTCTCTCATATATATAAATATATAACTCTGATAATAGCTAGCTAGCGAACACACAACATACTACTTAGACTAAAATAGCTGGTTTGTCAGTTAACCAGCTAATGTTAGCCTACCCTCTTTTATTTACCTCAGGGAAGGCTGAAATTAGCTTCATCAAAGCAGCATCACGTAAAAACAGGACAGTCAGCTTTACTGACCATATTTGACCACAAACTCACAGACATCTTCATTCTGTAACTACCGACTAATTCACTCCTCTACTTCACATGAATAATCCTAATGTTCACTTCAATAAGCTCTTAGCCCAAATCCTCCCACAACTTCCCATCACTGTGCAGAGCTAGCAGCACCAGGTCCCCTGGCCATGTGCTCTTATCCAACCCTGAACCATGAATTAGAGGAGCAGCAGTGCCTCCTTCAGTTCACATCCCATCATTACAGTATTTGAGAAATTGGAGAGGTGATGATAAATCATAAAGAAGGACTGAGGAAAATGAATAATGGATTAAATGATCAATCTGAATAGAGGTTGTCTCCAGATTGCTAAAACTGCACAGCCACTACAAGGAGCTACCTGTGTTCAAGTACGGATTAGGATGTGGAGTAGTCCTCCCAAATAATACATGTTGACAAATAAACAGGCCCAAGGTTTAAAGGCATTTACTGCTGATATTATTTCAAGAAATGTTCTTGTTTCACATGTATGAACGCTTAAAGAGGTGAGATTAGTGTAGGGATCTGTAGATGGTTTACTACGGGGGAAGAGAAGTGCAAGAAAATTAACATTTCAGAAAATAAAATTACAATAATAAAAACAAATTTACAAACAAAAAAGTTACAGTCAGGAAAATTAAACTACAAAAATAAAAACATTTACAAAACGGGCAAAACATGCTTTAGCGTTGTCACCATCCCAAATCCCACAGACTCAACCCTCGCCAACAGTTGATTGAGAAGGGTGTGTTAGACCCACCCTTTCCTTCAGAATTCACAGTTTGGAAAAGTGTTTCACGTCTGTTGTAAATTTGTAAGTTTTGTGATTTTCTTTTTCTGAAATGTTAGTTTGGGACACATTTGTGAAGTCAGACACTGATGGCTCGCAGTGCCTGCTCGATTCTCAAAGGTGTTCCATCGGGTTGAGATCAGGACTCAGTGCAGGCCAGTCCAGTGCTTCCACTCCAAACCCGCTCATCCATGTCTTTATGGAGCTTGCTTTGTACACTGGTGTGCAGACATGTTGGAACAGGAAGGGGCTGTCCCCAAACCGTTCTCACAAAGTTGGAAGTATGGAATTATCCTGGGTGGTCTGCTGAAGCATTAAGAGTTCCTCTCACTGGAACTAAGGGTCCGAGCCCAACTCCACTCAGCAACACCGCCAAACCCTGACTCCATCGGATTGCCAGACGGAGAAGCGTGATTGGTCACTCCAGAGAACACGTCTCCACTGCTCTAGGGTCCAGTGGCGGCGCTTCACACCGCTGCATTCAACGCTCTGCATTGTGCTTGGTGATGTAAGGCTTGGATGCAGCTGCTCGGCCATGGAAACCCATTCCGACATGGCCAAAATGCTGTCATTCCCAATTGCTCTCACTGTGGTATAATCCCAATCTCAAGTCAAGTCAAGTAGTATCATCAGTACTTCAATATGTGCAAGACATACAGAGAACTGAAACTGCGGTACTCTGCGTCTCAAGTAGCAGCACATAAACATTTAACGATAAATAGATCACAACTAAAACCAGAACGAGTATATTCAACATAATAAACAATAAACATAAAGATGAACGCAAGACCTACGATAGAATAAAATAGGGCCCTGAGACAGACATGTAAGAGACAGTAAGACACTGAAGACAATAAGGACGATAAAGTGACGTGTGCACTAGCAGAAGTGAGATGTAGGTTAAGGTGGTATGACAGTGCCAGTATAACAGTAGTGCAGGTCGAATTACATTAGGGCTGTTTGAAGTGATGAGTGCAGACCAGTTCACAGTCACGAGGACGAGAACCTCACGTCGTCCCTCAACACCAGCTCCATAGCCAAGAAAACCTAGCGCCTCTACTTCCTGAGGAGACTGAGGAAAGCTCATGTTCCTCCTCCAATCTACACCATGTTCTACAGAGGGAGTGTGGAGAGCATCCTGAGCAGCTGCATCATCGCCTGGTTTGGTTCTGCAACAGCTTTGTCCCACAAGACTTCTAAACAACAGAGACTGAACTAAAGCCCCCCACAACCACGCCCCCTAGCATTTTAAATCTGTCGGCATCCTATCTATCTTATTTATACAGTCCACACTTCACTACCTCAGTGCTGTGATTCATGTTTCATGTGCGATGTATGCTGTCTGCATATACGTCACAGCATGCACCCTCTATACACCTTATTACCAATACCTGCCTGTAAATGTCTCTGCACCTTACACTCATTACCACTCCTCAGAACTGAGTCTTATTTATTGTATTTATTGTACGTGTGTCTTGCACTTTGCACGTTCTGCAGTCTGTCCTGTACTATACTGTTTCTTCTCGTTTTGTTCCATGTGGCTCCTTGTTCTGGAAAAAAACGTAATTGCATTTCACTGTGTACTTGTACAGAGCTGTAATGGCAATAAAAGCCACTTGGCTTGACACAGTCGACTGTGGAATATTTAGTTGAGAGGAAATTTAATGACTGGACTTGTTGCACAGGTGACATCCTATCACAGTGCCATGCTGGACTTCCCTGAGCTCCTGAGAGCGACCCATTCTTTCACTAATGTCTACTACACCCAGTAATCTATGTCTATTCTACTATGTGCAATAAAACTGCATAGCATAATCCTGTGTTCTGGATTAAAATTTTTAGTATTTTATTTATATTTTCTGCACTTTTTGTATATAGATCTTATTTATTATTTATACCTGTATATTCCTTAACACTTCTGTTCTTTTCTCTGTGCTGCTGTAGTATGTAACAACTGTGCTGCAAATTTCCCCACTGTGGGATTAATAAAGGATTATCTTATTTTATAGGAGCCGTCTACATGACTAGGTGCTTGGTTTTACACACCTGTAGCCATGGAACTGATTGGAACACCTGACTCTGGTTTGGATGGGTGAGCGATTACTCTTTATTTTTTTAATACAGGCTGTTGATGTATTTGAAGCAACGCTGGTCTGAATGAAGTAGAGAGTGAGCTGAAGAGAGAGAGTGAATGGAGACAGCATGAGTAAACAGGTGTAGTCAAAGCCAGACCCGTCTTCTCTGGATACCTGGGAGCTCCCGCTGTGGCCTTCTGCCCTTCAACGGAGCTCTCCCTCCATCTCGGCATCTTCTCATCTTGGGTCTCCTCATCCTGGGTCTTATCCTTCGTCTCTCCATCTACATCCATTTCTCATTCTGTCTCCCTCCATCATCTGTCTCTCCATCTCACAGTTGCTCTTCTGTCTGCCTGTGTCGCTCGTCCTGGTGTTGTACCTGCATCAACAAAAGAAAGGAAACCGTACAGTGAACGTCAGAAGGTCCAAACATTAAGAGAGAGAAAGAGAGAGAAATCAGTGGAGTCACTGTATTACATGAGACTAAACTGTATGTAGAGCTTCTAGAGGGTCTCAGATCAATCATATGACCACCCAGAGTGACCCTGAGGTGAACTGCCCTCACCAGAGTTCCAATAGAGTGTTCAGAACTGAAACTGAGGCTCGTTACTGAACACTGATGAAAAGAGCTGCTTACTTTTAAAACCCATCCTGCGTTCCAACATGCGTCCTTCTCGTCCTCATCCGTCTCTGCGGGGATGTTTAGGCAGAGACGGATGGGGAGTACATCTCCACCTGCGCCCTAGAGAGGCGCCTGACACCTGCCCGGAGCATGCCGTAGCTGTAGACCTCCGGTCCGTCTACAGCAGAGTCGATGATGTGGGCCTGAAACAGAGAATTAGGCTCAGAGTAAATGGTCTGGGTTCAGTATGTGTCTCACTTCCAACAAGCTAAACGTCTAGACTGTTCCCGCTACTTAAAGGGTTTCTGCCGAGCAGCAGGCTTTCTTTACCTCATCCAGGGTCATCAGGGTGGTGAGTATGTCCCCTGTACGACCGGAAAAGACCTCGCTGCGGAGGATGTCGTCTTCCAGTCTGACGGCAGCCTGGCTTTCCATCATCCACTCCAGTTCATGCTTCCTGTTCTCCGGGACGGCGGTGACTTCTTCATAAACCCTGGATGAAGAAATTCACAGTCAGAGCTGCTTTGTTCTACAGTTCAAGTGGAGCTGCTGGAAAAACACCACCACAGATATGTAATGAGATCAGTATTAGTCAGCTGTGCTGTTGAAGCGCACCTCTCCAGCTCCTCATAGAGACCCTCAAGGTCCGTTTTGACCGTCCCCATGTATTTTCCAATCAGAAGAGCATTTTCTAACTTCTCGATGGTGAGGTTGTCGAAGTCCGTCAGAGGCGTCTCTCTAGTCACGTCGGCTGAGGCGAGGACGTCTTCCAGATGCGTTAAGCCCTCCTGTTGTGAAACAGTTTAAACTGAGTTTAGTGGACAAGTCACCCCTTACATGGTATTTACATACAGACTGGAACATCATGCTGGTCCAGTTCAGATCTTCAGCAGCATTTAGAAACGAGCTTTTGGACACTGTTGTGTGTGCTGTAGTTTGAAGGTTGGGCACACTGCAGACTTACCACAGTGGAAGGCTCCTCTGGTGTTCTATTGTGTTCTTCGGCCATACTCTGTAGGTTGGCGAGGAGGACGGAAATTTTCAGGTTGATGAACAGGAAGGCACCAACACAAATGAAAAAGGCGAAGAACACCATGGCCCCATAACTAAATTCTTCTCCACCACTGAAACACACAGAACATTAAATAAGACACAACCGAACAACAGTCCAACAACAGTCAGTCCTTCAAGTCATATGGGCATCTAGAAACAGACACATGGACACTGAGGTGAACTGTCCTCTCCAGACTTCCTGTTAGAAACTCAAACAGTGGCTCGTATGTTCAACTGAGGAAAAGAGCTGCTTACATTTTAAACTTTTCCTGGATGTCCACCCATCCATCCAGGGTCAGGCAGGCGAATAGAGTGAGGAGAGCAGCTGTTAAATCTCCAAACGCAGAAGGGACCACCTCTCCGAATAGGAGAACTCCCATCACTCCAAACATCTGGTGGAGAATCAAACACATCAGTAATCAGACACAGAGCAGCACAGCAACGTGTACATACAGCACAAACACAGAACCATTTACATCTCTTCATCAGTTTCACCACTTTAGAGACCGGTTACTCCAAACTGAGACCTCCAGACTCAGACCGGAGATCAGACCAAGAGAGGTGAGAGAACACGTACCAGCATGCTGCCCCCAATCAGGAGGTACATGTTGGCAAGGGCTGGAAGGGATTCCTGCAAAACGTGGATGATCATGTAGGCTTCCCTGATGTAACCAAACGCCCTGCCACTCAGGATCACCCGCAGAACCCTTTAGAACACAAACAGATTCTTCATCAGACTGAAGCTAATATGTAGTAAGCAGGTGAATAAAGTAAACACAGCCTGATACAAATACACTACAGCTCAGTAACGTATCCTGGTCTCATCCAGACACGCTCCTACTGAACTCATCTCTGTACCATCAACACTGATACAGACAGGCGTTTAGAACAGTCAGAAACGTAGTTCTTACATAACAGCCCTCTCATCTATGGTGGTGGTCACGGGCACTATGATGACCACCATGGTGACCACAAAATCAATTATGTTCCATGTATTCTGGAAATACAAAATATCCAACAAACAAATGAGAGTCAGGGTGGGACAGATCAGCACTCTGGGGGATAAGCATGAACCAACATAAGTACGAATTTAGTTTTCATATTTCCAGAAAAAGGGAAAACCAGTACCTTCCAGAACTTCCAGAAGCCGGAACAAAGCTTCAGGAGTATCTCCAGAAGGAACACCGCTAATACAGTCTTGCCGCCTACGGACAACACTGTGCTGTATTCCTTCCTAATCGCCTCATTGGTCCCCAAGCTGATGAGGACGCAGTTCAATAACGCCATGGCCATGATGAAGGACCCGAAGAAGGTGTTCTCCAGGAGGCGACGCGCATGACCTGCAGTTCCCTACATGAGAGACAAGAGGATTTATTAACTGTTCAGCCAGGACTTCTACACTGGAGGTGCCGGTTCACCTCATGAACGGAAGAACTGGACAGAGGAAATAGAGGAACCAGAAGAACCAAGAAAAAGAACTAGAGGAACCAAAAGAACCGAGAAAAAGAACTAGAGGAACCAAAAGAACCGAGAAAAAGAACTAGAGGAACCAAAAGAACCGAGAAAAAGAACTAGAGGAACCAAAAGACAGTAGCATAAACAGTAGAACAGTAAAGGAGTAAGAGGAGCTGCTCCTACCTCCAGCACGGGGATGAACTTCGTCTTCATCTCCTTCATCGTCTTCATCGTCTTCATCATCATCTTCTTCTTCTTCTTCTTCTTTTTCTTCTTCTGCTGAATAAATATCTGCCTGATCTTCACAGCTACTCCACTGAATGACGGTCTGACAGAAAGACCCGCTCTTTTATAAACTTTCCGTCACCACGGAAACGCCTCTCTCCGTCGCGCTCTCGCGCGCCCCCTCGATGACGTCACAGCACCGCTGACAAACCAGCGCCAGACTCAGAGGCCCCGCCCATATTCTTCTATTTAAGGCGAGACAGAAAAAGGAGAGTTGATGAAAACCACAGAAACTGAGCTTCGTGTTCAAAACCTGCTAATAACATTACAGAGATTCAAATGATGCATTTACTAATACAGTTATTCACGTTTTCCCGTCAGTAACACATCGTCCAGCCCTTCTTACTCTGGCCTCCACCTCCTCCAAATTCTTATTCTGAAGCAGGCTGAAACAACACACGCACCAAGAAACCGCTTATCCCGTAAGAACCCAGACCCATTATTCCTTAAATGAACATTAGGAGGAATATACAATAGACCAAACAGATCACATGGAACACATTTCTGATTTTTGTACATGATCCCCCTCCGGTGTTGAAAATCTGTAATGTTAATATATGTTACACTGAAATAACGTGAAAATAAAACAACGTGACTTTCTTCGCTTCATAATACAAATTTGCCTTTTTATTTAAACTTCCACAAACCTGCTAGATAGGGCTAGCAACATCCTTTTTCAGATTTGGTGTAAAATGTAAATGTACACACTATATATATATTAAAAAAACTCACCTCATATCAGAGGTCTTCTCAATAAGCTTCTCTTACTATGAAAACTGAGCAAAAGACAAATACAAAAAAGGAAAACATTTGCTTATCAGCACAATATTTGAACCCTCATTATCATTTTTGCCAATTTAGTTTTAGCCAAATGGTAAAGTTTGAAACAGTTCCTTTCCTCTGTGAAGCAAAGACGCACAGTGCGTTTCTCACAGAGGCTGGTGGTTGCATTGACGTTGTAGACTTCACAGCTGTGGTATTAGGTGATATTGAAGCCCCTCCCACCGGGGGTAAGCAGGAGGCTGGGGGACAGAACGAGGATGCGCGTGGAAGAGCGATGTTATGTTGAGAGTTCAGTAATAAAAGTAGTGGTTTGTCTGAAGTAACTTAGTTGTCTTGAGTATAATTACCCACGCAAATATTAAGAACCAAGAACACGACATTGTGTCAGAATAGGTCCGGAAGAAGTTTCTTTTTTTCGGTTTGGTTTAAACTTTAAATACTGTTAGCGTGGTTAGCGCCGAAGTTAGCTTGCCAGCTAACAAGCATGAGCGACTCGGAGATGGAGCGAGCGTCAGGCGATGCAGCCGTCGGGGGCAGCCAGCCGCCTGTGCCGGGCCCAGGTGCTACGTTCAGCATTCAGCCGCCGGAGCCATTCGACTTCTCCAAACCACATGAATGGGAAAAATGGATCAGACGGTTCGAGCGTTTCCGTCAGGCCAGTAATCTCTATGCTTCTTCTCAAGACAACCAGGTAAATACACTCATGTGCTGCATGGGGGATGAGTCAGACGACATACTAAAGGGACTGGACTTGACAACGGAGCAGCAAAGGCAGTACAACGCGGTAAAAGACGGATTCCAGTCTTTCTTTGTGGTGAAGAAAAATGTGATTTACGAAAGAGCAGTCAAAATGCAGTAAATGCGGTAAAAGCCCTTCCCATCCCAAAGCCCACTGCCCAGCAAATGCAGTAAATTGCCATGCGTGTGGAAAAAAAGGGCACTATCAGAAAGTGTGCTTCTCATCCAAAAAGGTGAACGAGGTTCAAGAGCTTGGGGATACCATATTTCTTGGCATAGTAGAAGCCGGTGGAGACCCATGGATGGTAGACATTAAAATTAAAGACAGTACAGTGAAGTTCAAAACTGATACAGGTGCAGACGTGACTGTCATGCCAGAGCACATGTTTCGTACTGTGTTCAAAAACTACAAAAAGCCAGTGCTCAAGCCAGTGTCTAAACGCTTATTAGGACCAGGTCACGCCCCACTAGATGTGCTTGGGGTCACGAATTTGCTCCTTCAGAAAGGAACAAAGCAGTCACTGGAGGAAGTGTATATAATCAGCAGCTCTATTGGGTAGGCCTGCAATCTCTAGCCTAGGACTAGTCACACGTGTGGATAGCCTAACCCTCCAGTCATTAAAGGAATGCTATCCAAAGCTATGCAGCGGACTAGGGCTAATACAACAGCCATACACCATTAAACTGAAACCAGGGGCAGGACCATTCTCTTTAACCACCCCACGTCGTATCCCTTTACCTCTTATGCCCAAAGTCCAGAATGAACTGCAACGCATGGAGGAGATGGGAGTTATCAGCAAAGTGGAGGAACCAACAGAATGGTGCTCAGGAATGGTGGTGGTACCAAAAAAATCAGGGGACAATCCTCGGATATGTGTTGACCTGACAAAGCTTAACGAGTCAGTGCAAAGAGAAAAGTATATTCTCCCGTCAGCTGAACAGACGCTTGGTTTATTAGCAGGTGCAAAAATCTTCAGCAAATTGGACGCGAACATGGGTTTTTGGCAAATCCCTCTGGCTAAGGATGAGGACGAGAAGGACACATGTTGGAAGGCAGGATGGGTTTTAAAAGTAAGCAGCTCTTTTCATCAGTGTTCAGTAACGAGCCTCAGTTTCAGTTCTGAACACTCTATTGGAACTCTGGTGAGGGCAGTTCACCTCAGGGTCACTCTGGGTGGTCATATGATTGATCTGAGACCCTCTAGAAGCTCTACATACAGTTTAGTCTCATGTAATACAGTGACTCCACTGATTTCTCTCTCTTTCTCTCTCAATGTTTGGACCTTCTGACGTTCACTGTACGGTTTCCTTTCTTTTGTTGATGCAGGTACAACACCAGGACGAGCGACACAGGCAGAAGAGCAACTGTGAGATGGAGAGACAGATGGAGGGAAACAGAATAAGAAATGGATGTAGATGGAGAGACGAAGGAGAAGACGCCGAGATGGAGGGAGAGCTTCTGTCCTTCAACGGAGGCCACAGTGGGAGCTCCCAGGTATCCAGAGAAGACAGGTCCGGATTTGACTACACCTGTTTACTCATGCTGTCTCCATTCACTCTCTCTCTTCAGCTCACTCTCTACTTCATTCAGACCAGCGTTGCTCCAAATACATCAACAGCCTGTATTAAAAAAATAAAGAGTAATCGCTCACCCATCCAAACCAGAGTCAGGTGTTCCAGTCAGTTCCATGGCTACAGGTGTGTAAAACCAAGCACCTAGTCATGTAGATGGTTCCTATAGACATTAGTGAAAGAATAGGTCGCTCTCAGGAGCTCAGGGAATTCCCTGCCGTGATAGGATAACATACCGTCATAAGTCCAGTCGTGTAATTTCCTCACTACTTAATATTCCACAGTCAACTGTCAGTGAGATCATAAAGTGGGATCACGCTTCTCTGTCTGGCAATCCGATGGACGAGTCTGAGAGCGGTACCTGTCTGACTGCACTGTGCCAGTATACAGTTTGGTGGATAGGGGATACTGGTGTGATGTTGGTTAGGAATTGGGCTCGGACCCTTAGTTCCCGTAAATAATCTCTTAATGCTTCAGCAGACCAAGAGATCCTGGACAATGTCATGCTCCCAACTTTGTGGGAACAGTTTTGGGATTCTGGAAGAATGGTGAAAAATTCCTAATTCCCTGTGGAAAGGCTTCCCAGAAGAGGTGATATAGCAGTAAAGGGTGGGCGGACATCATATTAAACCCTATGGATTTAGAATGGGATGACTGTATGTGTGTGAAGGCAGAAGAGCGAATACTTTTGTCAATATAGTGTATATGACGTACAAATTAATCTCTGTATATTATAAACACCATAAACATTTCAGACACTAGTGCATTTTAAATTTTTATAAACAGCCTCTGTGTGGTTATACACACCAGTCATTTCTGTTCTAGTAATGTGTAAGAAACAGAATTTTTAAATGTTGCACGAATTTCATTCACTTTGTTTTTATTTAGTTAGCAAGTCTAGATAAAAGCTATTGCTAAAAGTAGCTGTTCCCAAGCAAGCTAGCTCTCATTAGCTGCTGGCTAATGCTGGTCAGCCTCCGTGTCTTCATACTGACCAGCCATTTCTGTACTATCAGTGTTTTCAAAAGAAGAACTTCTATATGTAGTATGAAGTTCATAAACTTTTATATTTAGTTAGCTATGCTAGAAAGAAGCCATCGCTAACAGTAGCTATATTCCCAAACATGCTAGCTTTAGCATGAGCTGCTGGCTAACACTAATCCCCCTCTGGGACACATTTACAGCAGTGTGCTTTGTTCTCTGTAGCTTTATAAAGACGTGTCTAGAGAAACGGCTGGTACATGTGATCAGAAAGCTACTGTATGTTAGCGGGTTACAGTTTGGGATAACAGCTGCTGTTAGCAGTAGCTAGCGTAAACAGCACCGGCGTTTAGATCAGTGATCTGCGGAGCATCTCTGTCCTTAACGTCTAGTTCAGCATCGTATTAACGCGTTAAATTTGACCATCAGCTAGTTAGCTAGACGCTTGCTAACAGCAACTACTATCTGTTCTGCTTTCTGCCTCACCTTTACCAGAGATTTTTGTACTCGTGTGTTTAAAAAGCTGAAGCTACAGATAATAAACCATCAACTATGAAATTTCTCCTACTTCAGTTCTAACATTAGCTGAACATCACGTCGGGGACAGAAACTTCATTTCACTTCTCAAATATCACTGTGTTTGTCCCCTATGATATATTTAACGGAATTTTTTTATCCAAACAATCAATGCTTTATAAAGGTAAATCAGGAAAATTAACAAGGCTGCTCAAACTTTCGCACCCCACTGTATATAAACATAGATTGATGCTACAAACAGAATATAATCTTTTGTCTACAAAACACATTTTAAAATTTAATGAACGAAACTCGACATAGCACGTATGAGTATGGGGAAAAGAACCTGGCATACCAGTTACAAGAAAAGACCTCCAAGCTTTGTATATCCCAAATAAAAGATAACTCTACCAGATCTTTCCCATATTTTAAACATTTGGACCCCTCTGAAATTAATAATTGTTTTTTTTTATTTTTTTCAGAACTATACAAGTCGCAGTTGTACAGGGATGATTGTTTACTAATACATTTTTTAAAAATCTACAAATTTCTCAAATGAAAACTATTAGGAATTAGATAGTTCGTTTACTAAAGTAAAGGCTTTGCAAGGCAGTAAGGCCCCTGGCCCTGATGGATTTCCAAGCTAATTCTTTAAGAAATTTGTGGATAAGCTTGCCCCTGTTCTGTTAGCTGTGTATGAAGAATCATTTGCTTCTGGCACTCCGCCCGACACTGTGTCAAGTCATTGCGCTTATGTTGAAGAAAGGAAGGCCCCCTCTAGAGTGTAGCTCATATCGCCCCATTTCTCTATTAAACATGGATAATAAGATACTAGCTAAAATGTTAGCTCTTCGTCTAGAAAGCGTGCTTCCCTCAATATCAGATGATCAGACAGGTTTCATAAAAAATCGACTTTTGTTTCATAATGTGCGCAGACTTCTTAATATTCTTTACACTCCCACCTCACCTAATCACCCAGAGGTCGTGCTGTCGCTTGATGCTGAGAAAGCATTTGACCGAGTGGAGTGGAGATTTTTTTTTTTTTTTTTTTTTTTTTACACCCTAAAACAATATGGATTTGGCCCAAAATGTATTCATTGGAGTTATTTGTTAGTACAAGCAATAATATTTCACCTTATTTTCTGTTACAGCGAGGAACCAGACCAGGAAGTTGTTTGTCACCTCTAGTATTCGAGCTAGCTATTGAACCCGTAGCTACCGCCGTGAGAAATGACACAAACGTTAAAAGATTAGTGAGGGAGAGTCGGAACCACAGGGTGTCCTTGTATGCAGATGACTTACTTTTACACATTTCTGATCCCCTTAATAGTTTACCTAAGATGCTGGATTTATTGGAGGCGCTCAGCTCCAAGACATGAGATCAATTTAGATAAAAGTGAATTACTACCTCTAAACCAGCAGACCCAAATAACAGCCTACAAGGAATTTCCCTTTAGAATTCACAACGGGAAATTTAAATATCTAATTTGGATTACACATAAATTCCAAAACCTGTATAAAGCCAGTTTTCCACCGCTATTAGAAAATCTGAACACTGGAAATTACTGTCTGTGACATTAGGAGGGTTAGCAGCATTCAAATGGTTGTACTGCCAAAATTTAAAACATTTTTCATGCAAATGGACAAACAGATTTCTAGTTTTCTCTGGAATAATAAAAATCCTTGAATCCGTAGGTGTATATTACAGCGACATCGAACTCAAGGTGGCTTATCATTACCAAATTTTCGATACTATTATTGGGCCTCAAATATCAGGGCTATGGTATATAGGATTGATGAGACAAGAACTCATATTTCCCAAATGGGTATATCTAGAGAAGTCATCTTGTTGTCCCTTTCCCTACATGCCTTGCTCTGCTCAGAAAGACCCCTTTTCTTCAGAACCTATATCTAATTATCCAACAAATCCTATTGTGAAACAGTCATTAAAGATCTGGCTACAATTCAGAAGAGCTTAAAGAGCTGTCGATATACAGTATAGCCCAACAATGAAAAACAGCTTGCCCTCCTTTATTGACAAGGCTTTTGAAGGTTGTAAAGATAAAAGATTTGTATAATGATGATATTTTTGCTTCAGTATTTCCCACTCACGTTTTTTCAGATGCTTGCAGCTTCGAAGTTTTGTGTCTGCAAACTGTTCCCAATATGCCTATCTGCCACTCTCCCTCCTCTATTAGACGCGGTTTATCAAATCAAACCACAGTCAAAAAAAGTCAGTGGAACCGTTTATTCTGTAATTAAGTCCCTTAACTCACTGAAAGCAGCAACGGGAGGAAGAGCTTGTCTTTACTATATCTACCGAATTGTGGAAAACTATCCCGGACAGGATACATTCCTTCTCTATATGCCTCAGACATATTATAATTCAATTAAAAATTGCACATCGCATACACTGGTCTAAGGTGAGAATGGCTAAATGTATTCCCAATATGAACCCAGTGTGTGATAGGTGTCAGTTAGAACCTACCACACACACACTCACATGTTTGGTCCTAACAGTCTAACAGTCTTTTGGCAGTCAGCCTCTTTTGACTTCCTTTTAGGGGTGTTTGGGCGGTCGTTCTTTTGTTTCATGTATCACAGAAATAACCAGTAAAAAAGACAATTTAAAGACAAAAAATCCACCCCTTGTTGACGTAGGGGCTACATGTAACCTGCTGAAATGAAACACCACAGACCAGCATGGTGATGCTCTTACTGGTGACCAGCGCTTGTTTTGAGGTTTTTCACTGGTTTATTTATTAGGTTTTAATGTGACACAAAACACAACCTGATCCAAAACAAACAAATAAATTAATGTAAATATGAAGAAATTAATAAATCACTACAATAAATGAAAATATGGGCAGAAAAACAAACAACAGCAAAAACAAAACGTTAACTAATTAAACAAAAGTCTATGTAGGAGTAAACGTGTACATCAGTTACTCTGGAACAACAAAGATTTTCTCCATTTTCTTCTGATTTTCTCCACTTTAACCCACCTACGTTCACTGAGAGTGACAAGATGGAGCAGAAGACCTCCACCGTAGCAAAATCATGCTCTGAACCAGAGTATCACAAGTAGGTTTATATATGTCTGTGTAATGATCTCTCTTGGTATCAGTGCTGGTTCTTGTTCGGGCAGTGTCTGAGCTCATGGTGAGTTTAGGCTCTAACCTTCCTGTACTAACTGGAAATATTATCCAACAGAACACTAAGCACGGTGGTGTGTCACTCTGGCTAAGAGCGTCTCCTAAATGCCTTTAATGTACATGAACATGTGTCATGTGTAGGAGCTGAACACTGAAAAGAGTCCCCTGTGTCAGCTGGTAGAGAGACTGACCACCTCACTGGCCCTCAACAACCCAAACTCTCTGACCAGCACTGCTTCCCAAACACCAATCACAGTTAACCAAATTATTAAACAGAGAAGAAACACCTATCTGGAACATTGGAGAACCCAAACTCAATCACAGACCAAACTGAACTGCTTCCTGACCCTAAAACAGGAATACCGCTTAGCTGGATATCTCCTTACTGTCCGGGATATGAAACAGAGACAGACCCTCACCAAATACAGGCTCAGTGACCACAGCCTGGCCGTGGAGACAGGCAGGTTCAAACAGTCCTGGTTACCCAGAGAGGACAGAGTGTGTGGTCACTGCAGGACAGGTGAGGTAGAGACAGAGGTGCACTTCCTACTGAACCGTCCCAAATATGAACCAATTAAAACTCAGTATTTCAATCAGTTAGAGAGTCATGTAACCGGTTTCAGGATGCTGGGGGATGAAGATAAACTAAGGATTATATTAGTAGAGGGTCCATCAGTGCCCCCCTCAGCCAAATACGTGTATGAGTGTCATACACTCCGGGGCAGTGAGTGACCGATACAGGTCCACCATTCCACCCCTCTTATCTCTTATATCTGTAATATATATTTTCTAGTTTTCCTAAACTATTAATATTATTCTTTGTTATTAAACATCTATAGGTTCTTCTATATTAACAGTTTAATCTTTTTTCTCTTTTTATTGTTACACTGTTGTATATATATATCTCATATTTTATTTATTTCTCCTATTTTAATCCTTTTTGATTTGTTCTAGTTATTTATTTATTTGTTTTAACGTAGAGAACTGTTACAGTGCTCTGACAATACAAATGTAATTTTGTCATGTCAAAAACTTGAACTTGAGAGAGGCGTTTCCGTGGTGACGGAGAGGTTATAAAAGAGCGGATCTTTCTGTCAGAGCGTCATTCGGTGGAGTATCTCTGAAGTTCAGACAGATCTTTATTTCAGCAGAGGAAGAAGGAGATGAAGTTCATCCCCGTGCTGGATGTAGGAGCAGTTCCTCTTACTCCTTTACTGTTCTACTGTTTATGTACACTGTCCAGTTCTTTTGATTCCTCTAGATCTTTTTCTCGGTTCTTTTGGTTCCTCTAGCTCTTTTTCTCGGTTCTCCTGGTTCCTCTACTTCTTCTGTCCAGTTCTTCCGTTCATGAGGTGAACCAGAGCACCTCCAGTGTAGAAGTCCTGGCTGATCAGATAATTAATCCTGTCGTCTCTCATTTAGGGCTACAGAAGAACTGCAGGTCATGGGCGTCGCCTCCTGGAGAACACAATCTTCGGGTCCTTCATCATGGCCATGGCGTTGTTGAACTGCGTGCTCATCAGCTTGGGGACCAATGAGGCGATTGGGAAAGAATACAGCACAGTGTTGTCCGCATGCGGCAAGACTGTATTAGCGGTGTTCCTTCTGGAGATACTCCTGAAGCTTTGTTCCGGCTTCTGGAAGTTCTGGAAGGTACTGTTTTTAACCTTTTTCTGGAAATATGAAAAACTAAATTCGTACTTATGTTGGTTCATGCTTATCCCCCAGATCCTAGTGCTGATCTGTCCCCACCCTGACTCTCATTTGTTTGTTGGATATTTTGTATTTCAGAATACATGGAACATCATTGACTTCGTGGTCACCATGGTGGTCATCATAGCATAGTGCCCGCGACTACCTCCATAGATGAGGCGGACATGTTATAGTAAGAACTACGTTTCTGACTGTTCTAAACGCCTGTCTGTCTGAAGAACACAATAGACCACCAGAGGAGCCTTCCACTGTGGTAAGTCTGCAGTCTGCCCAACCTTCAAACTACAGCACACACACAACAGTGTCCAAAAGCTCGTTTCTAAATGCTGCTGAAGATCTGAACTGGACCAGCATGATGTTCCAGTCTGTATGTAAATACCATGTAAGGGGTGACTTGTCCACTAAACTCAGTTTAAACTGTTTCACAACAGGAGGGCTTAACGGATCTGGAAGACGTCCTCAAAAGTTGCCTCAGCCGACGTGACTAGAGAGACGCCTCTGACGGACTTCGACAACCTCACCATCGAGGAGTTCGAAAATGCTCTTCTAATTAGACAACACCTTAGGACGGCCACAACGGACCTTGAGGGCCTCTATGAGGAGGTGGAGAGGTGCACTTCAACAGCACAGCTGACTAATACTGATCTCATTAGATATCTGTGGTGGTGTTTTTCCAGCAGCTCCACTTGAACTGTAGAACAAAGCAGCTCTGACTGTGAATTTCTTCATCCAGGATTTGCGAAGAAGTCACCGCCATCTCGGAGAACAGGAAGCATGAACTGCAGTGGATGATGGAAAGCCAGGCTGCCGTCAGGGAGTGGAAGACGACATCCTGGCCGCAGCGAGGTCTTTTTCCGGTCCGTACAGGGGACATACTCTACCACCCTGATGACCCCTGGATGAGGTAAAGAAAAGCCTGCCTGCTCGACAGAAAACCCTTTAAGTAGCGGGAACCAGTCTAGACGTTTAGCTTGTTGCAAGTGAGACACATACTGAACCCAGACATTTACTCTGAGCTGAATTCTCCGTTTCAGGACCACATCTCGATCTGCTGTAGACGGACAGGTAGGTCCTACAGCTACGGCATGCTCCGGCAGGTGTCAGGCGCCTCTCTAGGGCGCAGGTGGAGATGTACGTCCCCATCCGTCTCTGCCTAAACATCCCCGCAGAGACGGATGAGGACGAGAAGGACGCATGTTGTGGAACGCAGGATGGGTTTTCAAAAGTAAGCAGCTCTTTTCATCAGTGTTCAGTAACGAGCCTCAGTGTTCAGTTCTGAACACTCTATTGGAACTCTGGTGAGGGCAGTTCACCTCAGGGTCACTCTGGGTGGTCATATGATTGATCTGTGACCCTCTTGAAGCTCTGCATACAGTTTAGTCTCATGTAATATAGTGACTCCACTGGTTTCTCTCTATTTCTCTCTCTAATGTTTGGACCTTCTGACGTTCACTGTACGGTTTCCTTTCTTTTTGTGATGCCGAGATACAAACACCAGGACGAGTGGCACAGGCAAGACAGAAGACGCAACTGTGAGATGGTGAGACCAGATGATGGAGGGAGACAGAATAAGAAATGGATGTATGATGGAGAGACGAAGGAGAAGAACGCCGAGATGGAGGGAGAGCTTCTGTCCTTCAACGGAGGCCACAGCGGGAGCTCCCGGTATCCAGAGAAGACAGATTTGAACTACCCCCGTTTACTCATGGCTGTCAGCCGTCCATTCCCCACTCTCTCTTCAGCCTCCCCCACTCTCTACTACACCTCATTCAGACCACTGCGTGCCATGTTCTCCCAATACATCCTCAAGAGTATATCAACCTGTCATAAAAACAAATAAGAGTAATCCGCTCACCCCATCCAAACCCACAGTCAGGTGTTCTACTCACTTCTATGGCCACAGGTGTGTAAAAACTCAAGCACCCTAGTCAGGTAGATTGGTTTCCTAATAGACATTAGTGAAAGAAATGGGTTCACTCTCGAGGAGGCTCCTCAAGGGAATTCCAGCGTGGTACCCGTGATAGGATAACGTACCGTGATACTTTCCAGTGGTACAACTCTGTACAAAATATTCGCACAGTCCGACTGTCGGGTGAGTGCAGCGTGCTAACTCACATCGAAGTTTCTTTTACACCGCAACACGTGCTCTTCAG
>JAMWET010003775.1:30000-38867 GCA_024036415.1 Prochilodus magdalenae | reverse complement strand
CTTCTCTCTGTCTCTCTCTACTCTCTGGTCTCTCTTTCTAGTCTCTCTCTCTCGCTCTGTCCTCTCTGTCTCTACTCTATCGTCTATCACGTCTCTCAATCTCTCTGTCTCCTATGTACTCTCGTCTCTCGCTCTCTCTCCTTCGTCTCTCTATCTCTCTCACTGTCTCTCTCCGTCTGTCTCTACTGCTCTCTCTGTTCCTATCTCACACCTACTACTAATTTATCTACCGTCTTTCTCCCGTTTTCCTCGCTCCTCTCAGTCTATCCTCTCATCTGTACTCTCCCTACTTCGTCTCTCTCCTATCTATATTTCTATATCATACCACGACTCCTCACACTTCTGATCTCTCTGTCTCTCTCTCTCTGTTCTCTCTCTCTCTCTCTACGGTCTCTCACACGCTCCTATCATACGTGTCTCTCTCTAATCTAGTCTATTACTGTAGCTGCTCTCATAGTCATCTCTGTCTCTCATTCATATGACCATTCCATATCTATACTCTGGCTCACGTCTCTCTCTGACACTCTCTCTTGCTCTCGTCTAGGGCTCTCTCTACAGTCTGTCCTGTCTGTCAGTTCGTAATCTCCCTCTCCCACGACCCTCTCCGCTGAGCACCCCAGCACCTATACCCAACAAATCCTCCCCGCCGGCTAGCGTACTCATCTGTCTACTCGTACTCTCTTCTGTATCTCCGCACATCTCTACTGTCTCTCATAGACTCTTCTCTGTGTCTCACACTTATGTAGCAGTGCGCACTCATCTCTCCTGATATACACCCTCTCTTTCACTCTCTGATCACTCTCTGTGTTCTCTACGTCTGATCTCTATCTCTTATACATCTCTCTCTCTCTTCTCCTCCCATATCGTGGCACTTTCTTCTCACTCTCTCTCCTCTCATCTACTATCCCTCTCTCTCCTGGGTAATTTACTCTCTGTATTTCATTGCATCGCGCTCTACTTCTCTCTCCTCTCGCTGTCTCTTCTCTCTCTCTCTCTATCGCTCTCTCATCCAAGTATCTTCATAATGACATGCCAGTTGCGTTGGAGCTTTTTTAAAAAAAAAAAAAAAATTTTTTATTATTTAAAAAACTTATTTTATTAATAGAAGATGGATGACAGGCGAGATAGAGTGCAGGTTGGGGAGAATAAATACATCAGCAAGTAAGTCCTCGTTTATCACTCATCTCCTTCTCTTCTCTCTCTCACACACACACACACACACTCGCACACACTCACGGCACACCCGGTTATACACTCTGAAACTGCTCTCATGATTTCTGCAGATCATTTCTGAGCAAGTTGCACTCAGTCAGCCTAGACAGGTTTGGTGTTGCTTGCTTCTTTAGGTTTACCACACACACCACGCCCTCACACCCTCTCCTCAAACTTTGCGGAGATGTTCAGTAATCTGTAAGGCCAGGACTACACTGAATCTGCCAGACTCTGCCAGGGTTCGTCATAGCAGAGAAATTTCCAGCGTCAGGCCCAAATACATGCATCAGGAACGAGGAATGTGCCATGCAGCATGACATAATCAGTGACACCGTGATAAAGTCTAGCAGTTCTATACTTTTTTACCATCTACTGCCTTCACATTGACCAATTCAAGGACAGAGGGCTATAAATGATGTTAATGATTGGCTAAAAGAAGTGACTGAGCATTTGGGCGTGTCAAAGACCATAGTGTGAAGTACGTAGCTAAATCTGCAGGTGTATTGAAGCGTACGGTCATACCGGTATACCAGCAGTGGCCAATCGTGCCACATGAACATTCATGTGGCCTACATCCAGAAACTTGTCCCGTCCATGCCCGGTCCAGTCACAGCTGTTATTGGTGCTGGTGGAGGTACCTACACAATATTAGACCTGTTCACAATCACAAGTCTACATCACAGTAGCATCTGCACAGAAGCGGCGCTACAACACTAAGCAGCCTTACAGGCATGTTACCAAGATGCTAACAGCTAAATGCTAATCAGAGCCCCCTGAAAATAGCAGCTCACTACAGTCACAACCGCATCTCTCTACAACTGGCTAATATGATGTAGAGAACAGTGTGAACGACTGTTGTGTAGCCTGAGCCAGTACAGTAGACCTGGTTATGTGATTTCAGACACTATATGACACGCTGTTATCTATAAACAAGCTCAGGCTCTGAGCTATAGTGATGTTCTCTTGTGCCTGTTTATATGATGGTGTGTTTACTACTGTATATAAGCTCCTATGAGTGTGATATATGTGTTTCCACATACTTTTGGCCATATAAGTAAATTTCCAAGCTGTGGTCTTTGCAGGAGCAACATCCTCTCACATCTGAAGACCTACAACCTCTACTATGAAGGACAGAACCTGCAGCTCAGACACAGAGAGGTAAGAAAGCGGTTACGCGCTCACACTCCTCCTCTGGCCCTCTTTTGTCTGAAGCGAGCTCCAGTTTGACCCCCACTATCCCTGCTTAATAATTCACCTGTCTCTGGGGAGTAATAGCTGTCTGGGCCTGGAGGCTGGGGTGTGTATATGGGTGGGTTTTCTTGTGCACCGTTGTCTGCTCTGTTTATCCTTTGTACAAAAGCACAAATGCACTTTTACATACAGTTCCTGGGTTCGGAAATCCGTCAAAATTAAATTTCTGCGTAACTAATATGATGAGATGTACAGAAAACGATATGTTCAGAGCAGTTTGAGGGTAAATGGTTCGCTGTGGAGACACATACCCAGATTTCTTTGTGTATAACACAAATATTCTCCTTTTATTGTCTATAAATCATCACTGAACCTGCACAGGTAAACACGCCCTCTCTCAAAACTGTAGTGACAGGACACCATTGCAGAGAACTCCATACCGAGACGTCTGGTATGTTGGGTTAGCAAACATGGCGGCCCGACGCCATACTGAGAGACAGACTTCTGTATGTGTAGCTCAGTAAATATTGATCATATCAGTCTAAATTTATCATCAGTTATTGATCCTGGTCACCTTTATCCTCCTTCCAAACAGCACTGCAATCCCAAGCTATATTTTTGATTATATTTAATAATAACTGACTCAAGGCAGAGCTGCCTCACTACTGTTCACTGACGTTCTATTATAAGTGTATGGTACTATGTCTGTTTCTAGACTGATAACCTAGTATCGCCTCATTAAGCTATTAAAATAGATGTGGATTACAGTCTGTCTTTGGGCTCTCTTTTATTTGGGTTAATGAGCTATTGATTTAACAGTAGAGCTGCTCTTTTGGGCGCCTGTGTGTGTCTGTGTGTCTGTGTGTCTGTGTGTGTGTCTGTGTGTGTGTGTGTGTGTGTGTGTGTGTGTGTGTGTGTGTGTGTGTGTGTGTGTGTGTGTGTGTGTGTGTGTGTGTCTGTGTGTGTGTGTGCGCGCGCATCATGGCCTAATTATCTTCTCCGCAGGAAGAGGGCGAGTTGATAGTTGAGGGCCTTCTCAATATCTCCTGGGGTTTGCGTCGGCCAATCAGACTGCAGATGCAGGATGACCATGAGCGCATCAGACCACCTCCCTCCTCCACGTCCTGGCACTCAGGCTGCAACCTGGACAACCAGAGGTCAGAACATAAACCACACACACACATACAGTATAGACACAAAGCCAGAACCTAACACACACAAATGGAAGTCCACTACAGATGTGTGGAGAAACCATGATCTGTTTCTCTGTATGCTCTATTACCCTGTTCTTGAATGGTCAGGACCCCCATAGGACCCCCACAGGACCCCCACAGGACTGTGTCCACTCACTGTCTACTCTAGACATTCCTATCCTGGTTCTCCACCTTGGTTTGTGGTGTTCATTCTCTAGTCCTTCATCAGTGGCCACAGTTGCCCACAGGACGCTGCCCACAGGACGCTGCCCACAGGACGCTGCCCACAGGACGCTGCCCACAGGACGTTGCCCACAGGACGCTGCCCACAGGACACTATTGGCTGAATAGTTTTATTTGGTGGACAATTCTCAGTCACTGACACTGAGGGTCCAGCAGCACTGCTCCATTACACCAGCACTACACACACTAACACACCACCACCACGTCAGTGTCACTGCAGTGCTGAGAATGATCCACCACCCACTTCATACCTGCTCTGTGGTGGTCCTGTGGGGGTCCTGACCATTGAAGAACAGGGTAATGCAGTATACAGTGAAACAGATGGACTGCAGTCTGGACCTGTAGACCTACAGAGCGTCCTGTATGGTCAGTGGAGCTGCTAACACGGATCGTTCCTGGTAAAGGGTCTGCAGTGAGATGAGTTGGGTCAGGACTCGTTCAGGTTGTTTGTGATTTCAGAGCTGCGCTATTTTTAACAGTTTACTCTGAATACAGAAGTAGCGTCTCCATAGAAACCGCTCTACTTTTAGTAGTTAGTTCATCTCCAGAACCTCCGGTTCCTCACAGCTGATCTGACACACAACGCTCTGCACAGTGCCGTTTGTTTCCATAGCAACTCCAGCTGAGGCACAAGCCATGCTGCTGACGGTGTAGTGGAGGAACCGAACCACAGTGAGGGTCTGTCTGGGTCGGTGTCGGTACCATCAGGCTGTTGATGTGGACCGAAAAAGGTTTTTGAGAGAGAAAAAGTGAGAAAGGGAGAAAAAGAAAAAGAGAAATGGAGGCAGACAGTTTGGGAGAAAGAAAGAGGGACGGAGGGAGAGAGAGAGGGAAAGAAAGCAAGACAGAAAAAGAAGATGGCTGGCAGAGGAGGGAGAAAGAGATGGAGGCAGAAAGAAAGAAGGCAGAGATGGGGAGGGAGAAAGACAGAGAGAGAAGATGGGAGGGAGAAAGAGGGATAAAGCTACACCAGCTATCATCTCTTAACAATCTGTGAAAACTCTTTGAGTAATTTCTGAATAATGCCGTCTGAGCGGGGAGAGGAGTTTTGACGCTGCATTACTGGAAAACTTTCCGTGACTTCCAGTAGTGGGACCATTCGATATGTCCTTCCTGAACTACATGTGGAGTGGAGAACTCTGAATGTGGTTTATTCTGCCGAGTTATTCCTTTAATAGAATTCTCGAGTTTTAGTTTTAGCCCCCAAAACAATAATGACCGGAATTCAGCAGCTGGATACTGGATGTGTTTGAACATCGTTAATCCAGGTGCAGGAAATCCAGTGTGTTGTAAGACAGGTGGAGAAATCTGCGAAAGCTGCAAGACTGAAATGTGAGAGCTTCATCACGGTCGTCTGTTGTAGCGGATCTTTCCCTGGGACGAAGGCATTTAGGGAAATTCCTGAAAGTGAATATAAACAATATGCACATGATGTTTATCCATGTCCTGTGGAGTCGGGTAATCCCGTTTGCCTTGAGTAACATGCTTTCCTCTCATGCTCGTTGTAGCGCTGAGGCTCAGAAACAGACTCCACCTTCCATTGAGGTGACAGAATCCGAGAGCCTGTCAGACAAAAGCTCAGCGAAGGAGGACGAGGAGGATGAAGGTCGGTCCCCGTCTGGAAGCCCTGTCTCACATCACACCAGCAGAGCAGTACTATAGAGAAATCCTCATTCACATACTGTCTCTCTCTCTCTCTCTCTGTCTCTCTCTCTCTCTCTCTGTGTCTTTCTCCTCCTCTCTATCTCTCTCTCTCTCTCTCTCTCTCTCTCTCCCCCCCTCTCTCTCTTTCTTTCTCTCCTTGTCTATCTCTCTCTCTCTCCCCCCCCCTCTCTCTCTTTCTTTCTCTCCTTGTCTATCTCTCTCTCTCTCTCTCTCTCTCTCTCTCCCCCTCTCCCCCCCCTCTCTCTCTCTCTCTCTCTCTCTCTCTCTCTCTCTCTCTCTCTCTCTCTCTCTCTCTCTCTCTCTCTCTTTCTCTTTCTTTTTTTCTCTCTCTTTCTCTCCCTCAGATGCCATTGATGCTTCTTCTCAGCTCCTGAGAACCAAAAGTGATGCAGGTGTTTTGAGGCGGGGAAACAAGCGGTCTCCTAGCGACCAGCGGCGAATCAGAAGGCACAGATTCTCCATCAATGGCCACTTTTACAACCACAAGGTGAGTCAGAAGCACGTGTGTGGGTGTTGGTGCTTCATCACAGAGGCATCTGAATTAATACTTCAAATGTTTTTTTATTTTTCCTCCTCTCTCTCTATCACTCTCTCTATCACTCTCTCTATCACTCTATCACTCTCTCTCTCTATCTCTCTCTCTCACTCTCTCTCTCTCTCTCTTTCTTTCTCTCTCTCTCTCTCTCTCTCTCTCTCTCTCTCTTTCTTTCTTTCTTTCTTTCTTTCTTCTCTTCTTTCCTCTTCTCTCCTCCTCTCTCTCTCTCTCTCTCTCTCTCTCTCTCTCTCTCTCTCTCTCTCTCTCTCTCGCGCTCTTGCGCTCTCTCTCTCTCTCTCTCTCTCTCTCTCTCTCTCTCTCTCTCTCTCTCTCTCTCTCTCTCTCTCTCTCTCTCTCTCTCTCTCTCTCTCTCTCTCTTCCCCAGACGGCTGTATTCACTCCAGCATTCGGCTCGGTGACCAATGTGAGGATAAACAGCTGCATGACGACGCCGCAGGTGCTCCGCGTGTTACTCAACAAGTTTAAGATTGAAAACAGCCCCGATGATTTCGCCCTCTACATCGTCCACGCAAGCGGAGGTCAGTCTGACGCACCACTGCAGACACAATACTGCATGAAACTACTGCCATCTAGTGGACAAAGCGCAGCAGTGCCTACATCTATAGGCCACATTATGTTCCCATTGCTTCATCATTTATTGGCATCTTACGGATCTATATGACTGTGTTTCAGAGCGGGTTCAGCTGAAGCGCAGCGATCACCCGCTGGTGTTGAGGATACTGCAGGGGCCGTGTGAGCAGGTCTGCAAAATTTTCCTCATGGAGCAGGACCTGGGAGAGGAGGTCACATATGATGTGAGTTGCTGTGTATGAATACGGGCATATTTAATTCATAATTCTAATCTAATCATAATTCATAACCTCAGATACATACAGGCAAGAAAATAAAACAGAAAATATAAAATGTGCCATAAAGTTTACATAAGCCACGTTTAGCACACGAGGGCTGTTAAACCAAACACCGACACGAGGGCTGTTAAACCAAACACCGAAACACCGCGACACGAGGACTTGTTAAACAAACGAGGACTGGTTAAACCAAACAGGCCCGACAAACCAAACACCGACACGAGGACTGTTAAACCAAACACCGACACGAGGACTGTTAAACCAAACACCGACACGAGGGCTGTTAAACCAAACACCGACACGAGGGCTGTTAAACCAAACACCGACACGAGGGCTGTTAAACCAAACACCGACACGAGGACTGTTAAACCAAACACCGACACGAGGACTGTTAAACCAAACACCGACACGAGGACAGTTAAACCAAACACCGACACGAGGACAGTTAAACCAAACACCGTCATGAGGATTGTTAAACCAAACACCGACACGAGGACTGTTAAACCAAACACTGACACAAACCAAACACTGACACGAGGACTGTTAAACCAAACACTGACACAAACCAAACACTGACACGAGGACTGTTAAACCAAACACTGACAGCCCTAATGCACTTTTAGATGATGAGTAGCATGCACTGTGGAACAGGAGACCTAGGTATATCAGTTTATGGTTCTGTAGCCTTCATACTGACACAGTAATCGCACAAAACAGGTCAGCCAATCAGAACAGAGCTCTTTTCCATATATCAGTTTTAAAGGCACGGTAACCAAACCGCCTGGTTAATCCTAAAGAATAAGCAGAAGGTAAATTCTGACCCACAAGCATCCCACATGGACTTCAGGAGAAAAATGAAACAAAGACAATGCAGGATGTTTAACTGCATGGCTGTTCTCCTTCCACCAGGTGGCGCAGTACATCAAATTTGAAATGCCTGTGCTGCAGAGTTTCATTACCAAACTGAAGGAGGAGGAGGACAGAGAAGTACAGAAGCTCAAACGAAGGTACAGTCCACCTGTAGAGACCTGTATGTTCAGGTGAAGGCTAATGTGACACCTGGCACACCTGAATACGTGTTCAGAAGCTCTGGCTGCTCTGTTAGCATACATTAGCTTGTGTATCATGTACTGAGCTCTGCCTCTCTTTCTCTTCAGGTATAAGTATCTGCGGTATATCATTGAGAGGCAGTTACAGTGTTTACCGGATGGTTCCACGTGTATGTGAAGAAGCTCCTGATGCGCCAGCACTCGTTCCCCTCAGCACCTTTTACGCTGGTGGTCTGACTGTGAAAGGGCTGCAGCCTGTGTACTCTCCGTGTTTGGTTCATTTGATCCGTCCTAATGTGATTGTCAGCAGAAATCCGGGATCTACTCCGCTAGCATCGTAATGTGAAGTATATGGAGTCATGGTACGTTTTTCCTGGGTAAAGAGTCGCTGACTTAGTCAGGGGTGGTACTGGGCACATGCTGAGGGACCACTAGAAGGTCATCATTTCTTGGTCAGCCCTGGTTTGTTTAATTTGCTATAGTCACACAACCTTCACTGATTTGATATAACGTGGGCCACAGGAAGTCACGGTAATGGAGATGTGCTGTAATTTGTTAGGTCGTAGCCGTAGCTAAGTTAGGCAAGTGGAGTGATCCGTTTGGCCAAATGAATATCAAAGCAATGGGTAACTGTTAGCCGAAACCATGTGACTCAGTGATAAAGGACAGAGAAGCCAGAGAGGGACGAAGGAGTGACCATTACTGGGAAACCTTAACGTTAGTGACGACGCTAATCATATAACAGAATCCAGATACAGGGCGTAAGTGGGTGGAAGGTTAGGTAATGCGTGTGTGTGTGTTGGGAAACCCAGGATTTACTCATTTGTCCCAACAAACAGTGATCTGGACGATGTAGCCCACCATGTGTGATACAGTTCAGACGGCTGACGTCTCACGTTAGCTGTAGGGA
>JAMWET010003775.1:12500-25000 GCA_024036415.1 Prochilodus magdalenae | reverse complement strand
TATGTATATATGTATGTGGTGTATGTATATATGTATGTATGTATGTGGTGTATGTATGTATGTAGTGTATGTATATATGTATATATGTATGTGGTGTATGTATATATGTATGTATGTATGTGGTGTATGTATATATGTATGTGGTGTATGTATATATGTATGTATGTATGTATGTGGTGTATGTATGTATGTATGTATGTATGTGGTGTATGTATATATGTATGTATATATGTATGTATGTGGTGTACGTATGTATGTGGTGTATGTATATATGTATGTATGTATGTATGTATGTGGTGTATGTATGTATGTATGTATGTATGTGGTGTATGTATGTATGTATGTATGTATGTGGTGTATGTATATATGTATGTATATATGTATGTATGTATGTATGTGGTGTATGTATATATGTATGTATGTATGTATGTATGTGGTGTATGTATATGATGATAAATTAAGGCTGATATGGGCAATACGTACTGAGCTACACCTACAGAAGTAGGGTCTGTAAAGTTCTCTCACCTCAGTCCTGTTTTAGGCTGCATCCAAAGAAATTATTTATTATTTTTATTTATTTGATGCCAGAATATTCAGTCAGTCTTTGTCCATCTCACACCAACGTTTACAGTTAAACAGTCTCCATTCAAACACACATCAAACAAACTGGGGGCAAACTCGTATCCTGACCGCACTACGAGCACACCTATACAGTCATACGGTTCTCAATCTACTAATAAATTGCAACTACTGTGAATTAGTTAGTATCCACTATGAATTATTTCTAAACTACTATGAAATATTTAGTATCTGCTATTAATTAATTAGTATCTAATCTAACAGGGGTCTTCTACTGCTAGTTAGTGGTAAAGGGGATCTCTGAGGTCAGGCCGGTGGGCACGCAGACCTGGAGGTTAAAAGAAGCGGGCTGTTTGCCAGCGTTTCCGTAACAGCTGCTACATAAGAACGCGCTTGTGAGCGGAGCATGGACAGGTCAAATACCCTTCCAGACACGTTTAAGTCCAACAGCAAGTCGTCAACATGACCACGTGATGGCCTGGCCCCCGCCGCCTGAGTCTGATGCCTGAGTAAATCCTGGCTCCTTTTATCCGGGGGCGTGGGGTTACAGTGGGACAAAGTGGCTTTGGTCCTACACTGATCAGAGCGTGTGTGTCTCCCAGCCAATCAGAGAGACGCAGGTCAGCTGCTCATTCAGATACCTGGCGGTGACTGGGAGCGTGGATTTAAAGCACTGCTCTCTGCGGGAGATTCTCATTCAAGCGTGCAGTGGGAAGGAAGAGGACTGAGACCAGGAGAACTTGGCTCTTCCGGGTTCACGGCCTGCAGGTAACACAGCTCTCATCGCCTCCTTATCGCGTCCAGTGTTAATGGCTGTACTGCTGACTCAGCACTTCTAGTGCCTCAGGTGCTGTTACTCCGTCTCCCCAAAGGGGAACTCCACCGGCTTTTCTGAACTCTAAAGTTCTGCAAAATTACAATAGGGTTTCGGCGTGAAATGCTCCCATCTAGGGAAAGTTAATGTGCCAGGATTGTTTACAGTGGTGGTGATGGTAACCGGACGTCTGAAGAGGTTATTAGAACAGATATGGATATGGATAAGCTAACGTTCTTGGCCTAAAGTGTACATTACTTGAATCCATTCATGGCGGAGTGATGCATGCTGGGAGTTGTAAAGCAGAATAGTCCTAAAAGAGGACTTACTATATTATTACATCATATAGGGTTGCTATAATCTATATAATCTATAATCTATGAGATCATTCAGTGAACTATGAGGTCCATCTGTAAGGTTCTCTATAATGCCCTTATGGAGTTCCTCTATAGAGAACCACACTACAGCGGCACCGTTGTACTCAGGCTGAAGTTAAACCAACAGATTTTTCGTTATTTGTTCGTTATGATGTCAGATGACGTCCCAGTTCCACTGTACAGGAGACATCTGAACTGGATATCCAGAAACGTCCTCTGGTCAGCTAGCATGTTCACGTTCTAAGTGTCGTCTCCTCAGCACACATGGCTAGACGTTTCTGAAGATGTACTTCAGGTCAGCTCACTGAGGTTATAGTAAGCTGAGGAAGCCAAAGTTACTGATTCACTACTGGACAATCCAGTGATGGTCAAATCATAATCGACTACTGGACAGGTCATTCATCTACCAGCAGACGTCTCTGTGATCTCTGTTCTATTAGACAACCCAGCAGATCCTCTAGCAGACTATTCTAATATGCACCCCCAGACGACCCCGTCACCCTCCACTGGAGAATTCAGTACCAGTCCATCTCCTACCGGGTAGTTCAGTGAGATACTACCAGACACCTCCGTCAGAGAATTAGGTATAGTGGATAATTCAATGATCTACTAGATTCTAGGAGGTGATTTGGGGATCTACTGCTGGATAACCCAAGGACATACTAGCAGATGAATCAATGGGCTTGTGGGATCTGCTAGATGATCCTGTTATATACTGACAGATCAATGGAATCATGTGCTGAGACAGTTCAGGGATCCGTTACTCGTGTTATATACAACCTGATAACTCAGTGATCTTCCATGGGTTATGTCAGTGATCTCCCGTTCCGCATCAAAGCTCTACTACCAAGCAACTGATGGATCTTATTCAGGAGAGCTCCACACACTTCCATTAGAAAATGTAGTGATCTATTAGATAATTTAATGATCTTTAGGTGATTCACTGATCTATAAAACAACCCGGTGATCTTGAATATGTTTATGATCTATATGATAATTCAGTGATAAGATCATTTTATGATCTATGAGATAGTTCAGTGAACTACGAGATAATTCAGTGAGCTATGAGATAATTTAATAATCTAAAAGGTAATTCAATGATTGAAAATGAGGTAATTATATGAAATGAGATAATTCAGTATGAGAGCTTCATGATCTATGAGATAATTCAGTAAACTGAGATAAATTAGTGAGCTATGAGATAATTCAGTGAGCTATGAGATAATTCAGTGAGCTATGAGATAATTCAGTAAACTATGAGAAATTAGTGAGCTATGAGATAATTTAATGATCTATGAGATAATTTAATGATCTCTGAGATTATTCAGTGAGCTATGAGATAATTCAGTGAACTATGAGATAAATTAGTGAGCTATGAGATAATTTAATGATCTCTGAGATTATTCAGTGAGCTATGAGATAATTCAGTGAACTACGAGATAAATTAGTGAGCTATGAGATAATTTAATGATCTATGAGATAATTTAATGATCTCTGACATTATTCAGTGAGCTATGAGATAATTCAGTGAACTATGAGATAAATTAGTAAGCTATGAGATAATTTAATGATCTATGAGATAATTTAATGATCTCAGATTATTCAGTGAACTATGAGATAATTCAGTGAGCTATGAGATAATTCAGTGAGCTATGAGATAAATTAGTGAGCTATGAGATAATTTAATGATCTATGAGATAATTTAATGATCTCAGATTATTCAGTGAACTATGAGATAATTCAGTGAGCTATGAGATAATTCAGTAAACTATGAGATAATTCCATGATCTGAGTTCAGTGATCTACAAAATAATCTGATAGTTCAGTGATGTTAGATAATTCACCCATTTTTAAACAATTAAAAGACAATGTAGTGACCTATAAAGTGTGTGTGATCTTCTATGAGATAATTATTGATCTATGAGATAGTTCAGTGAGCTTCTGTTATACTATTCAGTGATGTACTACAGGATACTGGGTATAATCCGGTGATCTGCTAGAGAATGGAATGATCTCGTGTTAAACAGATCTGGTTTCTTTGGTTTACTACTTTTGGACAAATCACTGACCTCCATGGCTGACGGCCTGCCCAGACACGAGACACGGGAGCGCTTGTGTGCGTGTTAGGCTGATCAGTCACAGGACGTCAATTAAAGGCAGACGTCAGTCTAAGCCAGATTACTCGTCTGACATTGTTTAGGACAGTGACGGACGTCCTAGTTTGTAAAGCTGCAGGGGTTTCAGTTCCGGCCCTGCGGGGCCCGCGTCCAGCAAGGTGATTTATCTGACCAAGTACTCCGCCTCAACCCGGCAACTAACCGCCGAGTAGAGTCCCCTTCGACTGAGGAAGAAGATGAACCAGCTGTGGAGCTGAATGCCTCTTTAAATACTTGGCCCCTGTGCACTATTCACTCCGGGGTTCCAGCGCTCAGTACAGTGAGTGGTAAAGGTGGCCAGACGAAGGGAATGGGAATGTCTGGGAAAGTATCGGACCCGGCCTTCAGGGGGGAAACCCATCCTGGAAGGCGCGGCTGTGTGTTTCAGATATACATGGGTCTGCTGATTGGCTTTGGGCTTCTGTTAATTGCCTTAGGCCAAAATAGCAGTGGCTAAGTCAGTGAGCTCTAATGCCTCTTACAGTGAGAAGGCTTGGCCTCGCCTCCTCTTGGCCTCTCTCATTTTTCACTTCTCCTTCTCTATACCTCCATTCCGTGTCCTTTTTCTTTAATCACTGGGGAACAGATCATATAGTATCTGATTACACAGCAGCTACAGCCCATGACCACCGTCCAGGGATTAGATTTTAATAAGAGAAATATTTTAATTATTATTTATTATTAATTACTAATAAATATTCAGTAAATAACATGAATTACTTACTCAGTATCTACTGTTAATTGACCAGTAACTAATAACAACAATTCAGTAACTACTAATGAGTCAGTAGCCACAATTATTTAGTATCTACTCTGAATTATTCAGGAACTGCTACTAATCTCAGTATACACTATGAAATATTTAGTATCGATTAATTAATTAGTCCACTATAAATTATTCAGTAACTACTGTTAATGTCTTAACTATGAGTTATTCAGTAACTACTACTGATTAGTTAGTACCCACTATGGATTCTACAGTAACTTCTACTAATTAGGAGCTTTGACCTTTGACCCATCTTCTTTTCACAGATTTTTGCCCTCTTACCCATCATGAGCTCCCAGCGTGGGGTGGTCTCCTTCTTGATCAGCCTGTTGTTCCTGGCAGGGCTGCTTCCTGACGTTCAGTGCCGTCGGGGCGGTGCTCTTGGACGTGTCACAGGGGGGATGGGTCGAGGTGGAGGAGGGTGGGCAGGAGGAGCTAACCGAGGAGGCTGGGGAGGAGGGAGCCACACGCAAGCCCACGGCCATGGCCACCCACAGGGTCACGGCCACGGCCACCCACAGGGTCACGGCCACCTCCATGCCCAGACCCACAGAGCACCACCCCTCCACACCGGTGCTCACGGCTCCTCTGGCTCCAGCGCTGGGAAGATGGCAGGGGCGGCCGCGGCTGGAGCCTTGGGAGGTATGGTGCTGGGGCACGGCCTGAGCTCGCTTTCCCAGCCTGGGTACGGCCATGGCCACGGCTACGGACACGGGGGTTACGGGCACGGGTACGGCTACGGACATGGGGGAGGACACGGCTACCCCCGTCACGGCAGCGAACACGGGCACGCACACACAGATGCAAACGAGACAGACTCTGAGTACTACATAGATGCAGCCAGCAGGGGGCCTGCGTACAGCTGCGTTGTGTTGTTCGGGGCGGCAGTGTCCTTCACGCTCGGACGCTGGGTCTTGTAGAGAGGAAGGTGTCCTGAACGAAAGACTGTGAGTCGCATCACCGGTACTCAAGATTCAGCGTTCAGTAACTGAGGCACTGAAGTCGTGCAGCAAACAACTGAATCAAGCAGCAGGATCACAGAGTCGTGGTCCTCCGAGTCTTTCAGTCTCGAATCCATCTTTAATGAACCTATTGGACATGCGTTGCCATAACGACAAACAAAAGTGTTTGAAATTTGCGCCAAACCTTTAAACAGAACCGATATTCGTGGTTCAGTGTTCAGTATGTACTGCCATAGACAAATCAGATGGAAGTTTGTCGCTGTTGAATCGAAACCTCGTATCAGCACAAGGCATAGGGGTTAGGAGACGTGTCCTCATCACTGTTTGGGGGGAGATGATTTATCCACCCAATAATAATCAACCATGTCTATCATCACGTCTTTACGCTCTAGAGAGACTTATGGGTAACGTAGTCCATATACAATCAGCATTACTCATGCTTCTCTACTGTACCAGGCTGAGCAGCTACACTTTCATCAAGTTCTAGACTGAACCCACTGTGATAAAAACAAGGGGTGGGACGATACAGCTTCTTCATGTCCAATACCGTCTACTGATACCGATATGAACCCAGCACTGTCTTTTTTTCCCTCTCTGAAACATCTTAGCGATCTACACCAAGCCCACAACTTACACAACACTCTTTATTCAAACTTTCAGCAGCCGTTCTGATTGGTCAACGAATTCAATTCAGAGTTCAACGCTGCATAAAGGTTGAGCTAAGCTTTTACGCTTCAGGCTTGTTAGAGTATCGTATAGGCACAGCTCTAATAAGAAGACACTACCAGCAGGCTGTGGAGTTACAGCTGTGGGTGAATAGCTTGCTACCTGTTTACTTTAACTAACTAGGGTTACCAGGGGTCCGGTTTTGGGTCCGGGTGGGTCTCAGGCATGATGTTTAATGTAGCTTTTACTCTAACCAGTTTTGGGGCTTTGCATTGGGTCATTTTTCATAAACCGTCTCTCAAAATGCAAAGGGCGTTTTCAGAGACACTAGGTTTTCTACTGACAGCGACAAACCCGATCTGAATTGGGTGGGGTCTGCTACTTCAGGCTTTTCTACGAGATCTTTTTCTGACGTAGTTGTTTCTTCCATCTCTTCTATTTGTGGTCTGCTAGCTTGCTAACGAATTGGACTTCTCAAATCAAGCGTTCAGTTAATGGAACTGTAAGTAATGAACATGGTGAGCGGGCGTTTCTGTTTTCACACTGTAAATACGTTTCTTTAACTCGTTTTTTCTTAATTGTTTTTTAGAGAACTTTTTTAATAAGACTACTAGCACTGCAGGAAACGTCTTGTCTTAGTAAACCGAGGCAGCTTGGGAGGCCGTATGAACGTTTGAAATGCTGGTGAAACCGAACTGCGCTTTTGTAAATTTATCGGAACAGCAGTGGGTGTATTTTCTTTTCTGTGCTGGGTGCTCTCTCGGCCTCCTGACAGGCGGGACGAGTCGGAGTGACCCTGGGGAAACAGTGAGCGACAAGGAAGTGGTCTCTGCAAATAGGCAAATCACATTATTGGCCAATAATTAGATTACCAGTAGGCAGGATGCGGTGGATGTCAAGGTGAAGACAAATCTCGTTTAAGATCTAGGTACAGCCTACCTCACACAGTCGACTTGCAGTAGCTATTGTTTTTGCCAACTTAGGAATTTGACTTAATTGAAACCTTCCAGCCTAATCTCTGTCCGCCTCGGCATCTGGGCCTGACTTCTATCGTGGGTGGGTTTCGGGCCCAAGGGCGTCCTACTCTCTCCTATGAAAAGAAGAAGGCACTGATGTTACTGTTGGTGTTAACGGACTGCATGAGCGGATGGAGACTGTGTTGAGAAACGCTGGATAGACATAGCAGTGCTACGTGTTATGTGTAACTTATGCAATGTGTATGGAACTTTTGTAATACTGAATGGTCTGACCGTGTAAACGTATACATAGATAACACACATTTCCCACTTCCAGCTGTACAGGCTTTATGGTTAGGTGGTGCCTGTGAAGCAATAAAGATTCCCTCCACTCTGTCAGCATCGACTCTTTGACCTTGTGTTCCGTGTTTCCATTCATGTGACGTCAGTCAGCAGAAGACCAGCAGAATCCTCGTCATCAGCGAGTCATTACTGAGAGGATTACAGAACAATGTAAATGGATCAAATTAGAGGCAGCAGATTAAACAGATTTTACACTGTGCGTTAGATTACAGACACGCAGAGGCAACTGAACACCAGTATTTAAATTCTCCCGCTTAATGAAGATGCAAAGAAAGTCATTCAAAGTGGCTCAATTTAAGATTACTCATCATAGAGAAATTCGCAGTGGTCAAACCAAGGGGCAACATATCTAGAACCAAAATACAGTGATTTATTTACTAACCAAAACCATCAGCAAATGTCTTCCTTCTTTCTGATGGTAAAATACCATTGCCAAAACCAGTCAGTCAACAAGCAGGTTATTTAAAGCTTACTAAACCCTTCAGACATCCAGGTAAACAATTCAGTCTTGGTTGTTTTCTAGATCGGGGCATTTCACACCAACCCATTCTCAATAACCGTTCATTATGATCCAACAGCCAACAAAGCGGAAACAATGGCATCAGGCAAATTCCCTTAAGACTCAGATCCAGGCTTATTAGCCTTTTAAATGTAACCTAAAATTAAAGCTGACATTTTTGTTTTTATATTGTGAGTTCATGTACCTGCTTACACTCATCATGATGAACCATATCCCATTCTTTGACCTTCCCACACCTCTATATATCATGAGGAGAAAACGCTCAGCTAGCTCAGAAACCCTCGCTGATAACACTTCGTTAACAAATACGTCCCCATTTGCTCAATGGCTTTCCATTGAGGTCGCTTTTAAAGGTCTCAGCCAGTAAAGGTGTTTATAAATGCCATTTCATTCTCAACAGTAATTTATAGAAACAACCAGATCAATTCTGCAGATTCTAAACATTCAACCCATACAGCTTTAGTGTTTGTTAGTAGACGAGGAGATGATTTATTAGGGGTTCAAGCACTGGCTAAATGTGGCTCTAGCTTTCAGAGGAGAGAAAAGCTAAACGACAGATCGCTTAATTTTCAACAATGTTGTCATAAGCTGTCAACGACTAAACTGGTAAACACTAAACAGAGTCACAGCGAAGTTCGCCTCAGCGGTACCAAGGTAATGCTGTGCCCTTTCCTCAAATTAAATCTTTGCTCAGCGCGTCTTACTGAAACAGCCTGCCACGGCTGGTTAGAGGGCACATCCAGTCATAAAGTGCTTGGACCCCGCAGATTGCCAACCGCAGCTATATTCATCATTTGTGCCTGAGGAGACATTTTAGGTACTGTTTGATTTTCAGAACAATTTGTTGACATCGAATCAAATAGGATAAAGCTCAGAGAGGCAGATTTGAACCAGTCGATACAGGAACTATGTGGTGAATCATATAATAACATTTAAATAGCGATGCAATAAATAAAATACTTATAACGAAACAAACAATAACTCAATAAATTTATGTAAACAGACTGGGGATGAGATCAGTTTTGTGGGCACTCTTTCATAAGTTTGTGTGGGATTCATAAGGCACTAACATTAAGACATTAACATAACTTATGTTCAGGATATTCTTTAAAATAGTTATTCATATTTATATTCATATTCCATCTTAAAATGAGAATTTAAGGTGTTAGTTCAGATGGTGCCTTTAATGTGTGGTGGTAGCATGGGCAAAGACTGATTGAGGAACGGAGGAAAACTTGGACTGGAGTTCGAGACCACCTGTACCAGTTGCTAGAAAGCTGGACCCCTCCTTGAAACTGTGGTGAGGAAACAGGGTGAGGTGGGGTGGTGGTGGGGACTGTAAGAACTTCATCACAGGAAATGGAAGATAAGGATGTGTATATCGTAGGTGTCCAAAGCAAAACAAGTATCTCCAAAATGGCAACTTTACAGGAGAGGCCAAAAACCTCATGTGACTTTAATGGAGGTCAATGGAACCAGACGTCTTTCCACACAGTTTTGGGCCAATTCTGTCGGTCCATTCATCATGAGATTCTCACTCAGCATAAACAGCAGCTGCTGTGTTTAAATGATGCATAAAAGTAAAAATGGACAAAAGTGGAGATACATGCTTTTCATTGGACAGCGACGATATACTGGCTGCAAGATAGCAAGGGCGAGGGGTTTCAGGCACCTACCTCCCCCCCAAACTTCAATTACTCCATAACTCCATTTAGATGTGTTCTGTTGTGCAGCTTTGTATTTCCCAGCCTCATCAATGTCATGTCACTACAATACCCAGCATGCACTACATAAAAGCACAACACACCTGGGAACACAACGATCCGGACTGCTAGCACAGCCACTGAGGTCAAGGCTAACACAGACATGGTTCTCAGGTTCTAGAAGTACAGTTAGCTTTCAAGACCACCTTCAAAATACATCATCAGAAGGGAGTCTGTTTTCTTCTTGTCCTTTAACCCCAAAATATTTCTAGATATTATCGTGGCACCACAGCAGGAGGTGTGTATACATGTTCACCGTAGACGTAGCTTTAAAGGTATGTGTGAAAAGCAACCCAGCAGCAGAGTAACAAAGTGGTACCACTGAAATAATCACAGATCCAGATGTTTTCTTTTTTCATAAATTGCTTTTATATGTTGGTATATATGTAGTGAAGCAGCAGAGCCTACATTAATTAGGTGAGACGCCTGTACAGAAGACCACTGGAGGCTGAAGGACAGTGCCAAACTGCGTTACTACTGCAGTGCTCATGAATAAATATGAGAGAGGAGGAGGAGTACGTACTGGAGCGCGACAGATCGGCAGGCAACGACGAGATTTGGCCGCGTGTACGAGTTCTGCACGTCACAGGGGTGAGATGACGAGAAGAAAGGAACCCGGAAAGGTGTGAGTGAGTGTGAGGAGTACAGGAAAGTAAAACGTTTGGCATGCGCACAGTCATTTCCAACAGACATCCAGAAACAAACAAGAGGCGTTCAAGACGACAGGTCTTCCTGGGTTGTCTGTGAGTTGACTTGTAGCGGTGATACATAGAAAGCAGGAGGCTATACAGTAGCTGGCGCTTCTCACCCGTCCACTCGTTTCGATAGCAGCGCGCATCCGATCCTTATGTCCGTATGCTCCAGCCTAGGAGTAGTGTTAATGAAGGTGCCAGTGTGTGACATCCAGTGTGTATAACAGTTGCGTTAGTGTTGCTACATTAGAATTCCAGTTTGGTAATTCTATTCGTACTGTACTGAGCGATATGTCTGTTCGTCTGCATGTGACTTCTACATTCTGCTTCCCCTTGTGCTGAATCAGTGTGTATGTCCCCAGCAATGGTGCAGTCCACGAAATGTCCATCCTACCCCACGTATCAGCCAAGACACGTCTGGTGTTCTTTAGTTTTGCATTAATGCTACGAGACTAATGTGGCGTTGCTAATAAAAAGGCGTATATACTTTCTGACATTATATGACACACGACTTTGTCTACAAACATGGAACAGTAAGGCAAAATTGAAAGCGAGTTGGCGAAAATATCAAACTTACACACTCTTCCACTCTCCCCAGGGATGCTAGGAGGCTAACTCTGCTAATAAACACTAGAGGTCAATAGTCACCCAAATAGTGTCTGCATATGCGTCCCCCAAACTTTTCTCAGCCTGCTCAAACTGCATCCAGCTCGTCAATCGGTTCATGCAGACTTCTGAGCTATGAAGAAAACTGGCGCGGCCACATCAGACAACAGGTGGGCGAATGCAGAACCCGTGGAAGAATATACTCCACGTAGCTCAGTTAGATTAACAGTTAACAGAAAACACACTCTGTGCTGTTTATATGCCTGGGGCACGTGCAAGGACGTGATCGGCTATCGACACAACAACCGCCTGGCTGTTTCCAGCCTTCAGTAAAGTATTCTTCCTGTGTGTGCTTCACAGTAAGCCATACTGTGTCCTAAACCACATCAACAAGTCTCATAGACAACCTCAATAAAGCTCTGGGTGTAGTTTGAGCAGGCGGAGAGAGGTTTAGGGGAAGAACTCCCAAAAAAAAAAAAAAAAGATTTGGGTGACTTCCTGTGTGAGGCTCGTTGATCCGGTGCTGAACAGTCACTCAATCCTCTTCCCAGAAGCTTTATCCTTCTGGATCATGGGTGTCCTGGAGTCTATCCCAACATTCAATGGGTGGAAGGCAGGAAACCCCCAGGACAGACCCCCCCTTGTCCGTGGCAGGGCTGGTAGTGAACTGAACAAATGCATTTTGGACACCAAAAATCTCCCAACTACATCTGAAGTAAGTGGAACAGCTGTGTTTGAGATTTTACACCGCACCACTGCTTTAGGAGTATAGTCGCTAGTACAGCTAGATACTATTAGATGCTGCATTAGCTGCATTAGCCTTGTAGCTCCAGTGCAAGAATGAAAAAAGCAAACTTGAGACACCAGCATGTCTTGGCTGACTGACTACATTTGAGGTAAGACAGCTGATCCCAGGCTTGCACAAACTGCGTTGGACCAAATCGTCACTGTGGCAACAAAACCTTGCATCGCTAAAACGTTCATTTAATGTAGACGGTAAAAACTTATTAGTCCAAATCATTTTGGACTGCTATTACTGATCCATTCCTCATGGATCTCTCAAAACATGTGGAACAACAAAAAGGAAGATACAAGGTTTTGTTCTAACAGTGATGATACATGACAGTGTGTGATATGTAGAGATGGATGGATGCATGTCTTAAACAGTCCTATCAGTGCCCGAGCGTTTGCGGACCACCTTCTCGGCGCTGACCTGATCCACAGCGAGCGTCTCCACCTCCGGCTGTGCCCTGGCCGCCCCGCCCCCTGCTGAAGGTGAG
>JAMWET010003775.1:0-7500 GCA_024036415.1 Prochilodus magdalenae | reverse complement strand
ACAAAAATCACAGATTAAACAACCATAGATTAGTCAATCTTAGATTAACCAATCACAGATTAAACAACCAGACAAGCCGATTTTAGACTAACCAATCACAGATTAAAGCAGACTAGCCGATTTTAGACTAACCAATCACAGATTAAACAACCAGACTAGTCGATTTTAGACTAACCAATCACGGATTAAACCAGACTAGCCGATTTTAGACTAACCAATCACAGATTAAACCAGACTAGCCGATTTTAGACCAACCAATCACAGATTAAACAACCATAGATTAGTCAATTTTACACTAAACATGCACAGATTCAGCAAGCATAGATTAGTGAATCTTAGACTAACCAATCACAGATTAACCAAACATAAGACTAACCAATCACAGATTAAATCATTTTAGACTAACCAACCACAGATAAGACAATCATAGGCTAAACAATCCTTGCCTAACTAATCCCAGGCAAACCAGTCATATGTTAATCAATCACAGCCTAACAATCAGAGGCTAGTAAATACTAAATGCTAACAGACCAGTAATAACTAAATAATTACAGACTGAACAATCAGAGCCTAATCAATCACAGGTTAATGAATCACAGCACTAATCAATTACAGACTAACCAACAGGCTAACCAATCCCCGGATGGACTGCACTATGGTGTACTAATGCATTCCACCCACTAAGAACCAGAAATCTCCAGGCTCGAGAGGCCTCGGTCAGTCCTGGAGGGGCTAATCGTCCTAGAATCAGGCACAAAGGCTCAGCCAGAGAGACGCGTTCTCTCCCAAAAGCTGATTTTCCCTAGCGGTGATGTCTAAGTGGTGTTAATGTCTGACGGATCTCAGGGCAGCCAGGTTTGGCTCCGAGGAGGCGGACTGCAGACGGTGCATTAGCCCTGTATTAGCGCTGCTTTAGCCGAGCAGCAGCTAATCTCATTTCCTGTATTACAGTCTGGCCCTCATCAGCCGACAGCAACAACAACAACAACAACAGATTAGGCAGAGTCTTGATCGATCTCATTCATATTCAATGTCGTCTTGTGAGAAAACGATCCAGCGCCTTTCAGCTGGTGCTCAGGTTGAATTACTGACTCTGACAGATTTGGCAGTGGGGGCCGAATCTGGGCGTTCGGTTCAGCAGGCTGAGGATTTGATAAGCTGTGGTCAGTGATCGACTTTCCAGGTCAGTGACTGACTTTCATTTACATTAACTGAAATAACTGTCATCACACAGAGATAGAGGTATTTACATTTAATTATTATAGCATAATTAAATGTAAATACGTGTATCTCTGTGTTTCACATAGATAATTATATTTTAATTTGTTTTCACACTTTCATTTTGATTTGATGTCAAATTAAATACTCAGCTATGTAATATTTATCTTTAATAAGTAAGGTATGTAGTGTAGCTAGCTGTAAATAGAAGTATATGTAAATAATGCAGTAATAATGAGCACATCTGGATTATAGCCATGAACCGTTATTGTGATTTACAGTGTCCCAGCTTTAGTAAGAAGGACTGTACTGGACTCATGCTCACATGCTTCATTAGTTTGCATTATTTTCATTTGAGTGATATTTTATTTTGTGTTTTATTATGGTTTAGTTTATTTTGTTGTTTTGATTGCTAGTTTAATCATTTTAATTTAATGGTTATTCTCTGTGAAGCTATTTTAAGTTATTTACTATTTAAATAACTGAACTACTTACAGCACAGCGACACCACAGCACTTTCTCTCAGCACACTCCCGTACCTCACCAAGCGCTGGTTAACCCACGGCACCAGCTTTTTTAGCACATAGCTTTTTTTATGACAGTTAGCAAGCATGCATTTTTTAACAGCTAGTTTTTGTTTAAGATAGTTTTACTTAAAATATAATAACAATATAATAAACTAAATATAATAATTTTACAGTGAACATTTTAGTGATCTAATCAACATAACTTCTAACACCATCTGTTTATTTTTTGTGTGTTTATATTATATATGTATTGTAATAATTCATTATATGTTTATTTACTATACATATTTACATTTATATATATTGTTGTGCTTTTTACATTGTTTATTAAATTATTAGTATAATATTGACATTAACATTACATTATTTATACATATTATACATATTTATACACATTAATACATAATTTGCTTTTTAAATTATTGACTGATTATTGTTTTGTGCTCAGGTGATTTTTACTATGATATTTAATACGTTATTACATTTTTTAAACTTCCTAACAATGTATTTTATGTATAAATAATTTTTCCTTTATACATTTAATTTAATTAGAATAAATTGTGTATTGTGAGCATTAAAAAAGACATCTTTCATAGTTTATTGTGTTCTTGTTGATGATGTATAGGAGGCTGGGGAGGTGAGGGGGGGCACAGCTGTGTGTCTGCTGGGTGGGTCGTTTGTTGCCAGGTTACACCAGAAGGCCAAGGTGATGTATGAGTGGGTAGGGACAGTGAGCTCTCTCTCTTTCTCTCTCCTTCACTTTCTCTTTCACCCTATCTTTCTCTCCCCTTTTCATTCTTTCTTTGTCTCTTTCTTTCTCTCCTTTTTACTCTATTTTTCTCCCTTTGTCTGCCTCTCTCTCTTCCACTCACTCCATCCTCTTTTGTCTGTACACATTTTTTACTCCTCTCTTTTTCTCTTCTACTTTTTTATGGCACTCTCTCATGTGTTCCTTTCTTTTCTCTCTACATCTCTCTCTCTCTCTCTCTCTCTCTCTCTCTCTCTCTCTCTCTCTCTCCCTCTCTCTCTCCCTCTGCAGCAGCACTAAAATGTTATTTATGAGCCACTGCAGTTTAAACCGCTCCAACTAAACCACCTCTGAATCGGCCCTGAGCACAGAAACAGAGACGACAGACGCTTAGAACTTTCAGCTTTTCCACACGTCAGCCAGCAGCAGAATGTGTACACAGTCATTACGACTGGTGAGGACGGATGAAAGACTGCTTTCCCACGTTTCGTGTTACTACAGATGAGATGGAGAAGGAGTACTGCTACCGGTCCAGAGTTACTACACGGCTACAGTCCAGAGTCACTATACAGCTACACTCAATCTTTACCTGTCCAGAGTTATTACACAGCTACAGTCCAGAGTCACTATACAGCTACACTCAATCTTTACCTGTCCAGAGTTATTACACAGCTACAGTCCAGAGTCACTATACAGCTACACTCAATCTTCACCAGTCCAGAGTTACTACACAGCTACAGTCCAGAGTCACTATACAGCTACACTCAATCTTTACTGGTCCAGAGTTACTACACAGGTACAGTGCAGAGTCACTATACAGCTACACTCAATCTTTACTGGTCCAGAGTTACTACACAGCTACAGTCCAGAGTCACTATCCAGCTACACTCAACCTTTACCAGTCCAGAGTCACTATACAGCTACAGTCCAGAGTCACTATACAGCTACACTCAATCTTTACCAGTCCAGAGTTACTACACAGCTACACTCAATCTTTACCAGTCCAGAGTTACTACACAGCTACAGTCCAGAGTCACTATACAGCTACACTCAATCTTTACCAGTCCAGAGTCACTATACAACTACACTCAAACTTCACCAGTCCAGAGTTACTACACAGCTACAGTCCAGAGTCACTATCCAGCTACACTCAATCTTTACAGTCCAGAGTCACTATACCGCTACACTCAATCTTTACTGTTCCAGAGTTACTACACAGCTACAGTCCAGAGTCACTATACAGCTACACTCAACCTTTACCAGTCCAGAGTCACTATACAGCTAGACTAAATCTTTACAGTCCAGAGTCACTACACAGCTACAGTCCGAAGTCACTATACAGCTACACTCAATCTTTACCTGTCCAGAGTTACTACACAGGTACAGTGCAGAGTCACTATACAGCTACACTCAATCTTTACTGTTCCAGAGTTACTACACAGCTACAGTCCAGAGTCACTATACAGCTACACTCAACCTTTACCAGTCCAGAGTTACTACACAGCTACAGTCCAGAGTCACTATATAGCTACACTCAATCTTTACTGGTCCAGAGTTACTACACAGCTACAGTCCAGAGTCACTATACAGCTACACTCACTCTTTACCGGTCCAGAGTTACTACACAGGTACAGTGCCGAGTCACTATACAGCTACACTCAACCTTTACCCGACCCGATTCAGTAACTGTTACGCTGAACCCTCACCAGTAGGGAGTTATTATACCATCTACAGTCCAGCGTCACTACACTGTTACGCTGAACACTTACCAAACGAGTGTTACTACACATTTACAAAATATTACTGAATAACACCATAGACAGTGAGTTTTTGTCTGTATGTGAGTGTCCGTGTCTGTGTGTGTGTGTTTCAGTGAAAGAATCTTACCATTTGGATCTGAACTTCTGACTGTCAGCTCATATGTGAGGTCTGTGAAAACAAAGAAAGAAAACAAAGATATATATACTGTGAAGACAAAGATATGTTATATATATATATACATGCAAACATGACAGAATATTATAAACACCTTCTTGTATCTACACTCACTGTTCATTCTATCAGCTCCACTGACCACACAGGAGTAGTCCATCTGTTTCTCTGCATATTTTATTACCCTGTTCTTTAATGGTGAGGACCCCCACAGGACCACCACAGAGCAGGTATTACGTGGGTGGTGGATCAGTCTCAGCACTGCAGTGATACTGACATGGCGTGGGCAGCATCCTGAGGGCAGCGTCCTGTGGGCAACGTCCTGTGACCACTGATGAAGGACTAGAGGATGACCAACACTGCACTGTGCAGCAGCAGATGAGCTATCGTCTCTGACTGTCCATCTACAAGGTGGACCAGCAAGGTAGGAGTGTCTAATAGAGTGGACAGTGAGTGCTCCGGGCTGTTGGGCTATTAAACGTTGAGTGGAAGCTGTTTCTGTTTCTTATACTGATGCTACAGCTTTTATCATTACAAATAAAGAAAGTTCAGTCCGCTACCTTGAGCTCTACAGGAGCGTCCCTAACTTCTATTTATTTATTTATTAAGCATTATTCATTTGCATGTGCAACATGGCAAACTGCATGTGTGTATAAGGAGTAAGAGGGACCACGGCACTGAGGAGTTACAGAAACGTTAACTGATATAGATAAAAATATATATTACACAGTACAATGTGAAAAACCTTCAGAAGGTGTACATGTTACCTGTGCAGTGCTGCTGTAGTCGGCGGATCTCTGCGTGAAGGCCCTTCAGAGTGTTAGCGTGGTCCTGCTGCAGAAACAGCAGGTTCTTCTGAGCACTGTGGAGCTGATTCTCCAAGGTCACGTTCTCCGAGGCCATGATAAACAACACACACACACACACACACTCTCACACACACTCACACTCACTCACACACACACACACACGGCTGCACACACAGACAAAACACACACAAATTACTACACGCACCATGACCTTCATTTTCTTCTGACCACTTCTTCACAGCAGGACCAGGAGGTACAATACCCGGATGCACTCCAATTAATACAGCACCTGTTTAGAGATCTGGGCAGTTTTATATGATCTCAGTAAAATAACATGTTCACAGAATAAAATGATGCTTACGATTATGTAATACTCATTAGACTTCCACATCAACAGACTACACAACAACAAAACTCCAAAATCCAGATATGAATGATGTCATCAATGTTATAGTTACGTCATTATAAATCATTATAAATCAGTTCAACTGAGAAACAGTCCAAACGTTTAGCTCACTAACATGGCCCACATAAATACAGCACATGATGTTTCATGTCATCATTCAATAAATGTCCAGCCGTCTGCCTAACATAACTAATAAAGGTTGTACAATGTTGCCTGAGAGGGAACAGCTGATTAGCATTAGCTTAGCTAGCATGATAACAGCCCCTCTCACTACAAAACGTGCTAACTAAAGCTAACTAAAGTATCGACCCAAGTTTAGATGATAATAAGGGAGTGAAAACAAACAGAAACGAACCTGAAAGGACCAAACAGTGAAATTAAACATGTCCTACAGCGTTTGGGTCTGTGATTGGTGACTGGCTAACTTCATGTTAGCTTAGCGAGCAGCTACAGGCCCAAACAAAGCCACACACTGAAGTACAGGCTTGATTCTGATTACCTGCTCTGCCAAAATTAGCTTAGATGATAATATCTAATTTCTAAGACAAAAAAAAGAAGCAAAAAGCAGAAATTAAACCTGCTCTGTGGTGTTTGGGGCTGTAGTGTTTTGGCTAAGCTAGGGAGAGCTTAGTTAGCAAGCCAAACGTGTCACGCACTACAGCACAGGCTTGGTTCCACTAACTAACGCTAACATGACATGTTGACCAGATTTCCGAATTAAAAATAGGAACATTTTCCGTTTGGCAGTCAAAATACCTTAGCGGCAAAATATCCCAATTTTTTATCTATCAAAAATACGAGGGGACAGTTCCAGGTTTACGCATTTTGAGCAGGTAAATCTTGTACTGTAATAAACTATACTGAAGGTCAACTGATAAAACTGGTCATAAAAAGGTCAACTGAGTCCTAACTAGGTGACTTTGTAACCCAGTGCCAAGTAAAACGGGTCTTCTAAGAGTTTTTACTTGGCTCTGATTTTAATACTGGAATTCATTTTTAATAGCGTGGTATACCTCATTACTATTATCCTACCTAATCTTACATGCATGTATGTCATATTCAACATTTTTTATTAAAGCCAAACCCTTTATGTAAAAGAGATGTTATGTAAAAGACCTGAAAAGACCTTTATACAAAAGACGACGAGTCCTCCTCAGCACCTGAACATGTTACTCTGGCCTGACTGGCTCCAGTGTTATAATAAGCATCAGCTCATCTGCAGGGCAGCTCTCTTACCTTCTCATCAGACATTTTCATTTCAACAGGCGATATTTATACTTTTCAGCTCAACATGTCTATGTCATGTTATGTATGTGCCCTGGACTAAAAGTCAGATGTACACAGCAGCTGGGCAGGACCTATTGGACAAACTGTAAATTGGTTATTTTTTCGGGTTGCGGTGTTTGATCTGTTTTCCAACTTTGCAACATTGTGGAGAGGGAGAAGGTGAGAGAGAGATGGATAGATAGGTAGAGAAAGACAGAGAGAGTGAGAGATAGTTGAGCTGCTTGGAAAACTGAATCAACTACCTTGAGTGTGAAACTTTCTGGCACGTAGCGACCGTATCCAACAACTCACCTGCTCTGCACACAGCCGATTAAACTCACACTCAGCCTCTACATACACATGGACTGTGTGTGTGTGTGTGTGTGTGTGAGAGTGTATGTGTGTGTGTGTGAGAGTGTGTGTGTGTGTGAGTGTGCCCGTGTATGTGTGTGAATGTGTGTGTGTGTGTGTGTGAGAGTGTGTGTGTATGTGTGTGTGAATATGTGTGTGTGTGTGTGTGTGTGAGAGAGTGTGTGTGTATGTGTGTGTTTGTGTGTGTGTGTGTGTGTGTATGTGTGTGTTTGTGTGTGGGAG
>JAMWET010003774.1:0-46830 GCA_024036415.1 Prochilodus magdalenae | reverse complement strand
AGATTATATGAAAAGAACTGAAAACGTAGGTTTGAAAGAGGATTAATAACAAAAGAAAGGAATGTAACTTTACAGAGAAATTAATGAGGAGATAAAAAATATAATGGTAAAAAGATTAGTAGACGCCGAAAATACATTGGAGACGAAATTATACAGTACACGTACGTTTAGAGTGAATGTTAAACCGAACGATGCGAGTCAAGGTTAGAGACGATGATGACCGAAGGATCGCAGCAGTCACTCTTTCAGAATACGATGGATCAAGCTCATTTAAGAACGGGAATTAATTTTAGAATCGATGCAGTAACGTACTTTTAGAGCGCGTATTATTCGTACCGACGCATCATGTCAACTTCGCGTGGAATTATGCAGATATTGCGCAACGTCCCGTTTGAAGCGCAGACACATTGCAGAACACCGCAGCACGTCGGGTTTGAAGAGCGGAATTATACCCACGACCAGCATGTCACCTTTACAGCGCGGAATTACTGCCGAACGTCACCAACGTAACTAATGGCGCGTAATATACGGAATGACGACCACGTTACCTTTAAGCGCGATTATTACCGATCTAACCATCATGTCACCTTACAGAGCGCGTATTAATGCCGACTTATGGCGCATGGCCCGTTTGAAGCGCAGAATTAATGCCGACACCGCAGCAACGTGGGGTTTAAGCGCTTAATTATATCGAACGCGCAAGCAACGTCCCGTTAGGAGCTGATTGAACCGAACGAACGCAGCAACGTTCCTTTACTGCTCACAAGTAATCGAACAAACTCAGCACCTCCATCTTCAGCGGCGTAATTATTACCGATCGATCCATCAATTCAGTTCAGACACGCGCGAAATAATAGAGTTATAGCAGCAGTCCCGTCTGGAGCGCGGATTGTACCGTCGATCGCAGCAACTTCACGTTTAGCTCGACAATACGTTCGTCGATGGCAGCAACGTCACCTTTACAGCAGGGAATTAATCCCGAACATCCCGTTTGGAGAGCAGAATTAAAACCGAACGAACGCAGCAATGTCACCTTTACGGCGCGTAATTATTACCAATCGAACGCATCAATGTCACGTTTACAGCGCGGAATTAATGCCGACTTGTTGTAGCAACGTCCCGTTTGAAGCGCCCCAATGCCGACCATTACAGCACGTCGGATTTAGTACGCGGAATTAATTACCAGCGAATGCAGCAATATCCCTTACAGCGCGTTTAATAGCGACTTATCGAAAAGCCAAAGGCTAAGCACTGATTAGTACCGATCGGAAGCACGTCATGTTTAGTGCGCGGAATACAATCGTCCCAGCCAACCGTCACCTTTACAGCAAGGGAATTATCCCCGACCATCGCGTTTTGCAGAGCAGAATTAAACCCGAACGAAACCAGCAGCAACGTCAACCTTTACAGCTCGCGGAATTAATGCGACTTATTGCAGCAAACCGACCCGTTTGATCCCACGTTTGCGCGACTAGTAGTTAATGCCGAATAACCGCAACAGCAACGTCGCTGGTCTTTGAAAGCCGCAGAATTTAATAACCGAACGTCAAATGCAAGCAATGTCACCTTTCACAGCGGGTGAATTAATACCGCATGGGGATGCAGTGCGCAAGTCCAGTCACTTTTAGAGTGCAGAATTAAAGACCCTACGAACAGCAGCAAATGTCACGCAGTTAAAGCGCGGAATTAACTGCCAAAAAGGATAGCAGCAACACGTCACCTTTACAGAATACTACATGGACTCAAAAGCCAACGTCACAAGGTTTCAGAGGGCGCACGCGAATTAATTCAGAATCGATAGTCGGCAGCAACGTCACCGTTTAGAAGAGCGCGCGAAACATTAATACCGAAAGAACGCCCGAGCAACGTCACCTTTACGCGCGTGACTGTTATTATTACCGAACCGCATCAATGTCACCTTTACAGCGCGGCCCCGAATTTGTAAGCCGACTTATTGCAGCAACGTCCCGTTTGAAGCGCAGAATTAATGCGCCGAACAACTAGCAGCCAAAGATCACGCGTTTGAAGCGTCGGGTGTTGCAAGCGCCGGAATTAAACTCCCGAAACGAACGCAGCAATGTCACCTTTACAGGCAGGCGTCGAACCATTTAATGTCGAACGGGCTCCACCAAAAACAAAAAAAACCATACCACACCTAAATGGCGCTCGTAATTAATACGGTACGACCACGACGAACGACCAATGTCACCTTTACGGCGCGCAATTAATCGCGACCTCACGACGTAACAACGTCACGTTTTGAGTAGTGCTGCCAATTAAATACCGATAGATTCGCAGACAACATCAGGAAGCGCACAGCGAAGGTGCACCTCAACGGCTCTACTTCCTCAGGCGGTTTGAGGAGCGAAGCTGCCGGCTTCCCCTCGGTTGAGCTCGGGAACTCATCCTTACCTCCTTACTACAGATGTGTTGGTGGGAGAGCGTCCTTATGCTCCAGCACATCAACGTGTGGCACGGAAAGCTGCTCTGCTGCCAGACAGGAAAGCTCTGCTAGCAGATGGTGGTGAGTAGGCTGCAACGATAAGGTCATGCTCGGAGTCAGCCATTCTACACCACCAACCACGGACATCTACACCACCAAGTTGCAAGGAACGAGAGCCAACTTGCATCATGAAGGCACCCCGACTCACCCAGCACACTCACTTTTTGTCCCGCTCCCCGCAGGAGGCTGCGGAGCATTAATTGTAAAACGAACAGACTGCGAACAGCTCCATTCCAGAAGCTGTAAGACTTCTAAACGCCACTTAGTCAAAACCACTGCACCAACACTTCAGTCACTTTAAATACACTCTGCTGCTACCTTTTCAAAACTTGTCACACATTGAAATCACCACACTCTGATGACCTGGCCCAAGTTTGGTGACGCTAGGATCAAATATCAGGGAGCTACAGCCAAATCCATTGGGTAAATGTAAATTTGGACTTAAGCCTCAAGGGGGAAAACCCAATCGTACCAGGCCTATTGAGGGCATGAAAGGTTCTAGAGTTACGACACTTGGCACACATTGACATCACCACACAGATAAATATGGTAAATGTTCATTTGGTCTTAAGCCTCAAGGGAAAACAACCAATCATGCAAGGGCACAGTGAGGGCATGGAATGACCTAGAGTTACCAAATTTGGCACACATTGACAACCCCGCACTCCGATAACCTTGCCCTACTTTGTTGACTCTAGAAACAGAGGTCAGGGAGCTAAGCCAAATCAAATGCCTAAATGTTTGACAACCCCACATACTGATAACCTGGCCCGATTTTGGTGACTCTGGGACCAAAGGTCAGGGAGTAACATCGAAATCTATTTGGTAAATTTGAATTTGGACATTAGATTCAAGGGAGTAAAACCAATCAGGCATGGCCTAGAGAGGGCATGGCAGGTCCTAGAGTTACCAAACATGGTACACGTTGACATCACCACACTCTGATGACCTTCACCGAGTTTGGTGTGTCTAGGATCAAAGGTCAAGGAGTTACAACCAAATCCGTTGGGTAAATGTGAATTTGGACTTAAGCCTCAAGTGGGAAAAACCAATCGTACAAGGCCTAGTGATAGCATAGAAGGTAATAGAGTTAGCAAACTCGGTAGACATTGAGAACCCCACACTCTGATAACCTGGCCGGAGTTTGCTGACTCTAGGATAAAAGGTCAGAGAGTTACAGCCAAATCCATATGGTAAATGTGACTTTAGACAATGTAGCCCCTCAAAGCGGTTGTTTTAAACCAATCATGCAAGGCCCAGTGAGCGGCATAGGTGGAAGGACCTAGAGTTACGAAACTTGGCACACACCCATTGAACAACCCCACACTCTGGCACATCCTGAGCCACAGTTTTGTGGTGAATCTAGGCTCAAGAATCAAGATCACAGAGTTACAGCCCAAATCTCTATTTGGTAATATGTGACTTTAGAGATAAGCCTCAAGTGGTAAAAACCAATAGGCAGGCATGGCCTTTGTGAAGGCATGGAATCTGTATGAGGTATCCCAGAGTTACCAAACCTGGCACAACACTGACATCGCCACACTCTGATGACCTGGCGGCTCAGTTTTGGTTAAGATTTCTGTAGGCATCAAAGCTCAGGGAATGTTACAGCCAAATAGTCATTTGGTAAATGTGAATTTGGACTTAAGCCTCAACGTTGAGAAAAACCAATCGTACGAAGGCCCCCTAGCAAGACAGAGACCTCAGGCGAGAGCAGCCTCAGCCCCCTCACATAAGAGAACAGACAGACTGAGCCGTTAGCTCTGACAGAAGACCTGAACACACTTATATGGGTTTTAACAGCAATGCCAGCCGTGACTCCGGCAGAACCCTGGCTTATTACAGCATAACTAAAAAGGAAGAGCCAGAAGGTCACACAACACAGACCGGGACGTGTGTTTTTGCTTAGTTGGCTCCGGCTGAGAAGTCAGCCGCCACCCCTCGTGCTCCACCACTCATCAACAAACCTGAGTGAACACGAAGAGCAAAGTGGGACGACAGCCACCAACATTCCCAGCTGACCAACATTCTCTGCATCAAGTGGACCCCTAGACCTGCTGCAACCTTTTATCTGAAATCAGAAAGAAAAGACCCATTCATATTACTGTACCGTGATTGATACTCATGAATGGAGTCTAGAATGGACGATAAAATATGCACATTACTAAGTGGCCACGATTCCTGTAGTTTGTCAAGGTGAATATACTAAAGTCTCCAAACGATTATTGCCTTATCAATCTTTTTGCCTATTATTGCCGCGTTATTAAACTGTGACAAAAAGTCAGCAAACTCACTGTAAGAATTCAGAGTAAGGGTCCCTGGTGGCCTGTAGATTGGTAATTTAGTGGAAACACGATGTTTTTTTTTCGCTATTTTTGATCACATATATTAAGAAACAGAATTTCGAAAAGAAGAGTACATGTAGCCGCCTGCTTTCATGGTTTCATACTCCTAAACTAACTGTAGAAGACTGGTTGCTTACCTACACCATCCACCCTCCCCGCCTTTATACAAGAGGACGGTGTATATAACTGTAGCCTGTCGGGGTGGCTTCTTTTAAAGCTAAATACTCTTCATGTCTAATTTACGTTTCTGTGGGACACAGAAGGAAGACCTTAGATGTAATTGATTTGATATTGAGCAGACCTAGTTTCAGACTCAGTGTGCAATCATTGTGAACTGGTTGATCTGGTCTGATGTTAATTAGGTTAGTATGACTAACTCTTTGCAGTTTTCTAAAATTTTGTTTGATTCGGGGAACAGACACAGTCTCGATTCTATGGATCCTATGTGGCATCTCTAGGCAGCGAGCAGACACTTGGCCTTTAAACAGGTTTAGCCTGTTTGTCTGCTGCCTGGTCTTGGCCCTGGTTTGTCAGCGATTAACTCTCATACTCTATTTAAGACTTTGTGCTATATTACATGAAATGAGAGCAGCACCTTCCCGGCTGGCAACATATGGCAGACGTATATTTACTGAATTAAATTAACGCTGTTATCACAGTTTGATAAGAAACAGTAGGTACACTGCCATTTACAAACTCACATAGACAAACTTAATCTCAATGTCTTGCATCATGTGAAACAGTTCATAATAGGAATAAGTGACCATACAATGTGATCTCACTATATAGGTGAAGTACAGTAACACTGCTGTAGGTGGGCATTATAAAAGGAAAGGCATTCAAGTAAGACAAAGGTGATGAGTGACAGATGTTTGAGAGGAAAAGCAAAACGTTTTTGACTGTGTCAGAGTGGCAGCATTGCAGGCAGCATTTGTACAAAAAGAAACTATCCAAAGAAAAACTTACCCATGAAAATCTACGGACTGAGCTGTACTAAGTAAGCATGAGTACACTGTGGAAAAAATAAAAGGGTCATGGAACTCAGACAAGGTACTCTACATTGCTTTTACTATTTACTCAGAACACACATTCTAGCAATTTGTCACTCATTAGCTTGAACAGATTTATACTGTATATACAAAATAAGAGACATTAAAAAACAAGTACAATAACAACAACACTATAAAAGCTGAATGCGGCTGGCGCATTTGCATGTTTGCTCAGCAAAACACTTCACGAATTTGTCTAGGTCTAATGCTTTTGTGCGTTTTGATTCAATGCTGAGTATAGCCAAACTTGATAGTCTCTTTTCTATCATAGTAGACCGCAAATAAGTCTATGAGCCTGAGACATGAAAAACTTTGTTCACAGAATGCACTGCTCACAGGCACAAAAAACGCTATTTTACACAACCTGAACAACTCATAAAAAACATCCTGGTATGGGTGCAAAAACTGAGAACTTCATTAGAGTTTTGGAACTCTCCTTTTCCCCCTTTTTTTCTGTCTAGTACTCTCCTCGTCTGATGTAACTCGTGTTTGAGATCCTCAATATTTGAATCATAAGCTTCAGCCAATAACAGAATAGCCTCCTTTCTCAAAAAAGTTGACGACTTAATGGATTTAAGTGCATGGATGACCCTGCATGATGTTACAATTTGTGTTAGAAAATCATCTTCCTATTTCTCCAATCATAGTTAATGGCCAGAACTGGATAGTTACACAGAGACACAAAAAGTGTGATTGCTATCTGGAAAGACATGCTGTCCTAAGGTGGTGAGTGGATGACAGTATCCTGAAGCACCTTTGGTGTTGTCTGTACTTGGCCGCCTCTCTGATTTTCGCTTCAGTTGTATCAATGTTCGATGTTACTTTCGTTGACACCTACTCAAGTGTTTCGACTCCACATTTTCGGTCAAAAGAGGGCTTGACTACGTACCTATCTGGACCATAGTGTCGTCTCTTTTGTGTGCTTCAATAAGTTTCAACAGCCCTTAGCGTTAGTCCACTGTTTTTTGGATGACTGACTGGAGCGTGGAGCGACCTGTCCATAACATTGCGACATGCTACGTGCCTACAGGCCCAACGTTGCATCACTTCAGCTGTTGCGAGTTCCCTTAGGTGCGCACCATCAAACACTCTCCCCCGCTTGCACTTCTAGCCATTTGTTATGTACATCAGACCCAGCCTATGAAAACCATACAGATCGTTCCCCAATAATGAGAAGAAGTTTTCCTGCCATCTTCCACAGTTTTTATAGCATCTACTATAACTACGTTCAAGCAGTGTGTGCCTACACTAAAACAAATACATGGAAGGCATGTTTTTAGACTTACTTCTTTTTATTTTGCTTGAAACCCTTCAATGTGCCCCCGCGCATCACTGTCTGCACCACTCTGCGGGTCCAAGTAGCCTTGGCGTACAAGATTTTTCTTGTACTCCAGCCCAGCTAATCTAGTCACTTAAATTGGCAGCATCCAGTTGTTCTGCCACTTCAAACTCCTGAAAGCTCTCATGAACCACACCGTTGTAAAAATATCTCAGAACAAATGATATTTGCTCTTTTTTTTAACATCTTTAGTTTCATCAACAATTACTGAAAACTGCTTGCTTGTTTTTACTTCCTGAATAATTTCCTTTTTGACCATTGTAGCCAAGCACTTAAGTATTTCATTCTGTATTGTTTTACTGGTGTATTTTGCATTTCTAACTTGTTGTTCAAGTCTTTTTTTAATAATGGGGTTATGGTTACCCAGCAAGTCTAACATAGACAGAAAAACACCCTTTTTTCTAAATAAAGAGAATCCCTGTGACCCTGCTGTGTAATGTTTTCTGTGGCTGTTAGAACTAATATTTCAGCTAATGCTTTAATGTAGTATTATTTTCAGCCACCTGCTTATTTTTTGCTCATCCATTAGTCCAAACATTGATGTATTTTTATCCGTTACTTTCTTGTTCTCTGTCCATGCAAACATTGGATTTACATGTCCTTCAGATCTGGCATGAGAACAGAAACCACTGTCTTTCACTGTTTCCTTTTTCCAGTTACGATAACACTCGGATGAGGTGAAAACATTCCTTGGAGCATGAGGGAGGGAAAAATGCCTACCAGCAGAACAGTAAACTGCATCTTTCAATAAAGAGTATTCTAACGACGGAAGAGATTTGTACCAGTCGCTATGGAAGCTTCTTCTGGTTCCTCCGGGGAGGGTTTTAGGAAAACTCACAGGCACTCACATTGGCTGCACAGGCACCTCACACCTGGACTTGGATATGTCTAGAAGATAGAGGAGAGGAAAGATGCTGCATTACATCTGAACTAATTATACAGTCTAACAACTAGTAAAAACATTATCAATTTGGAACTTATAACCATCTGGCTGCGTTAACGCACTAATGTTTTAACCTGTGAGAGTACTTTTAGGTAGGTAATTTTGGAATTTAACCTGAGTAATAGAGCTAAAACACATTGTACACAAAATATTAAAACTCTGTCTCCATCTCATCACGCTTTCATACTTACAAGCAAACATTCACATTTATATTAATTTGAAGACGTCTACGCCATGTCTCTTAAATACACCTTATAGCAGAATGTCTGTTTCTGTCATGTGTTGTTCTTATTCATATGTAACTATGTAAACTATGCAGCAACAATTTCCATGCCCTGTGGGCCAGCTTGACTGGGGATTGTTGGTGATGGCTCAGGCACTCTCCTTTCCCTTTCACTGTCTGAGCCCTGCATGTTATCTTGTGTCTCGCTTTCTCCCTCCTCCATATCTTCACCGCTGTGGTGTTCTCCCCCCTCCTCCTGTCCCTGATTGCCTTGGCCTTGTATTCGCTGTGTGCACAAGATGGCGTCTCTTAATTTCCGGTTTATGGTTAGTATTGTTAGAAATTCGGGTCTTCAAGAAGAGTCAGGAGTCTAGTAGGTTTCAGCATGCCATCCGGGTCACTGCACCAAATTGTTAGAAATTCGGGTCTTCAAGAAGAATCAGGAGTCAGGAGACTGGAGATGAGGTTCAGCGTTGTGTTGAGTTTATTCACACATACAGAGATGCATGGGTACAACTCGGTCGATCAGTCTAGTCTTATTCACGTGCATGAAGAGTCATGCACAGGCACCAGGTTTAGGTTGTCAGTCCTGCCCAGTCTGGTCCAGTCTGGCCCAGTCTGGCTAGTCTTACGGGGCTTTTAAGAGGTGAGGTTCGAGGGGAGAAAAGAGGGGTAACGAAGATAAGGCAGATCAAGGTGTGAAGGAGGGGGTTGTTGGTGGTGATTGTATCACCTTAAGGTGGGAGACAGTGGGTTATTTCCATATAAACCGCATAGCCACTCCATATGTCGGGAGACAATTTACATTTTCTGTAACAATAGAAACCATTGCACTTTCCCCACAACAACAGGCCATTTGCTAGAGCTTAGTTGAGACCATATGAGAATAGCAGAATTCAGAGGATTACATTAGAAAGGAAAATAATGTATGTTGAGACTATTTTCTTTCAGTATGCATCACTGTTTCCGGTTGTAGTAGTTGTGAGGAGAATTGAGTGAATCTGTGGAAAGCAATAGCAATCATGTTTTTAAGATAAAGGAGAAACGACTGACGTATTAACATCAAGAGAAGAAGACGTCTCTACATTGCTGTGTGCCTCTGTGTGCTAATTCTTCAAGGTTCAACTCGGAGAGTTTCCAGTGGATCCTGAGGTGCGGGCTCGGTGGCTTACACAGATTCGTAGGGACAACTTCAGGCCCCTTCAAAGTACTCGCGTCTGTAGTAGGCATTTCAACACAGGCAACTTTGTTGTGACGGCCGTGGAAAAGAAAAAACTCAACAAAGAAGCGGTGCCCTGTCTTTTTGCCTGGAACGATTACAGCATGCCCGCACCAAGACTTACTGTTTGGCAATGTCGGCCGAGATGCCCTTCCTTTGTTGGCAGTGTCTGACACCGACCAAGAGATAGAAGTGCAGATAGCACCTGATCACGATTACAGGGTTACTCCGACGACCTCAGCAATGGCAGATGCTTTGGCAAACGAGAACGAGGCACTAAAGAGAAAAATACAAGAGCTACAACACGAGCTTGAAGCTTCAGAACTGCAGTCCCCTTTTGGGCTGCAACGGCTTGCAGGATCAGATGAAGACATTCGTTTTTACACAAGGTTGGTCCATGTTTTTTTGTGTGTCAGTCTCAGCAATGTACAATTAAGTACAATATTATTAAGTCTAAAGTGATTATTATTTCATTCTTAGATTTGCATCATACAAGCATCTCCAAACATTTTGGCTTGATGTGCTGAACATCATTGATGGTTACTTTTGGGAAGTCTTGAAGACATAGTGTGTAAAATGCCATTTTGCGTGCTGACCGATGGAAAGCAGAAAATGCTTGTGCTTACCAAACTTAGAACCGGAAAGGGCGCCTTACTAGCCAATTCTATCTCTGTCATGTTTCTGTTGCCCTTCTCTCTCTCCTTCCACGTCTTTGTTTTCTCTCTCTCCCTCCACCTTGTCCTTCTCTTCTCTCTCTCCTTCCACCTTATCCTTCTTTCCTCTCTCTCCTTTCAACTCATCTTCATTTACCTTGCTCAGTTGTTCATTTTCTATTTCACTCGCCTTTCCCTTTGGTAAGAAAAAACGATGTATGCTACCTTTCCTCTTCATTTCTGTAAGATTCAAAGTAACTGTACAATGTTTTTCTTTGAAGTTGAATCAATATTAGCTTAGCTACTTTACACAGACCTAATGTCAGATCTAGCTAACACTACATGTATACCTGACGAAATAACATTCTTCAACCTAATTTTTATTATCTCAAAAATTAGCATCTTAACTGTACTAGCACTGTGCTTTCATTATTAATTTCTTGATAGATAGTTAATCAGTTTTTACCTCTTTCCTCCCGTGTCCTGGTGTGCCCTGGCTCCCTCGCTTCGTGCCACTTCGCGTTTGTTTTCTAAACAAATTAGTCTCTAGCGGCTCTGACGTCATCTCATGCTGCGTTCACTGCAGTTGAACATTGGAGATTCACGGTCGAATGTCAAATTTGCCATCACATTTTTTTTTTAATTCGTTGCTGCCAACTGGGGTGGCAGCAGGGGTGGCAAGGCTTTCTTTTAGGGTGGCATTTGCCAAAGGTCAGGGAGTTACAGCCAAATCCATTTGGTAAATGTGACTTTAGACAATAGCCTCAAGTGGTAAAATTCATGCAAGGCCTACTGAGGGCATAGAAGATCCAAGAGTTATGATACTTGGCACACGTTGACAACCCCACACTCTGATAACCTTGCCCTAGTTTGGTCACTCTAACACCAATAGACAGGGAGTTACAGCCAAACCATTTGGTAAATGTGAGTTTAGCCATTAGCCTGAAGTGGTAAAAACGAATCAGGCAAGGCCCAGTGAGGGCATGGAAGGTCCTAGAGATACGAAACTTGGCACACACTCTGGAAACCTGGCCCAAGTTTGGTGACTCTAGGCTCAAAGGTCAGGTAGTTGCAGCCAAATCCATTTGGTAAATGTGAATTTGGACTTAAGCCTCAAGAGGGAAAAAACGATCGTACGAGGCCTAGTGAGGGCATATGCCTCAAGTGGTAAAACCCAATCATGCAAGGCCTAGTGAGGGCATAGAATGTCCTGGAGTTACCAAAGTTGTCACATGTTGACATTACCACACTCTGATGACCTGGCCCACGTTTGGTGACTCTAGGATCAAAGGTCAGGGAGTTACAGCCAAATCTATTTGGTAAAAGTGAATTTGGACTTAAACCTCAAGGGGAAAAAAACATTCGTACAAGGCCTAGCAAGGGCATGGAAGGTCCTAGAGTTACCAAACTTGGCACACATTGACATCACCACACTCTGTTGACCCGGGCCAGGTTTGGTGATTCTAGGATCAAAGGTCAGGAAGTTACAGCCAGATTCATGTTTTAAACGGAAATTTAGACCTAAGCCTCAAGGCAGACAAAAATCGTACAAAGCCTATTGAGGGCATGGAAGGTCCTAGGGTTACCAAACTTCACACACATTGACAACCCCACACACTGATAACCTGGCCTGAGTTTGGTGACTCTAGAACCAAAGGTCAGGGAGTTTCAGCCAAATCTATTTGGTTAATTTGAATATGGGTAAATGCATAGGGTAAAAATTAATTTAGACATATGCCACAAGTGGAAAAACCCAATTATGCAAGGCCTAGTGAGGGTATGGAAGGTCCTAGAGTTGCCAAACTTGGCACACAGTGACATCACCACACCCCTTTGACCCGGGCCAAGTTTGGTGACTCTAGGATCAAAGGTCAGGGAGTTACAGCCAAATCCATATTTTAAATGTGACTTTGGACTAAGCCTCAAGGGGTAAAAAACAATCGTATGAGGCCTAGTGAGGGCATGGCAGATAGTCGAGTTACCAAACTTGGCACACGTTGACATCAAAACATTCTGATGACCTGGGCCAGGTTTGGTGACTTTAGGATCAAAGGTCAGGGAGTTACAGCCAAATCCTTTGGGTAAAAAAAAGTTTCACTGCTCAGAATTGACACTGAATTGTGCAAGTTATATTTCTGTTGTGAGATGTCTTTTATGGTTGTTCTCTATGAGAATGTTTTGTATGTTTTATTTGTCTAGTTCTCACGGCATGCACAACGGCATGGCTATGCTAAATAAATGCCTGTAACTAGGAACGCCTTGTGTCGTGACTTGACCAAAGGGGAGCAAAGGGAGCTACAGTGAGAACTCTAGCTCGCTCTACATGAGGCATAGAGAAGATGGTCTGCACCTGCCGTTGAAGGAGCTGCAAGCAAGTTTCTCAAGAGCATCATCAACAACAGATAAGACTGTGCAAACACCTGTAGCCTAAGCAAGTAGCAAGCAGAGTCCAGCATCGTCGCGTGGTTAACCAACAAGAAGTAACACATTTAAACAAGTTAAATGTTAAAGGTTGGAGAAGCCTCGACATCTGCCCAAATGGACTCTATAAGTGCTAAATGTGTTGCGGTGTTATGTACATGCTTCTAAGTGCATTTTGTTGATTCCAGTGTAGTCATTTACTTGGTAAATTTTGAAGTCTATGTTCACATTACATTTAAAGGGTTAATCTGATTAGCGTTAAAAACAATTCAACAATTCATTGAGTGTAAACTAAATTCATTAGCGTAGCATCAGAGAATTAAGAAACTCACACGTAGTTCATTCTAAAATACAGGTGATTAAATAGTTGATAAAAAATATAAGTATAAAGTAATTGCAGCTAGCTTTACAATTGCAACTTGGGGTTGAACTTATTTACAATAATAATTAAAAATTACAAATAATAAGAGCTAAGTACAGAAGTACGTGAGAGAAGATGGCTAACAAGGCTAACAATGGCTGAGCATGAGGTAGATGAGCCTTTAGACATGAACCCACCAAGGCAGACAGAGGTATGTGTAAAGACACAAGAAGGTTTACGAAGAAGCCAGAGAACCCGAAGGCTGACTGAAAAGGGACAAGAACTTCTAGAGAGCAAATCAAAACGGTTCCAGCAGCACTTCACAATTTCTTACAACAAATGGAAAGCTTTTGCTAAGGAGGCTAGAAGAGCACTTGACCTAACCCCATCCAGTGAGATCTTGGAAGACCTCAAGACCAAAGTTCATGGTGCTTCAGTAGATGTAAAACAAGCTTATGAGGATTTGCGCCAGTGCCTTACTCCTGATGGAGAGACCCGACGCAGGGTAGATACTTGTGATGCGGTTTAGAGGCACATCTTGGATTCTCTTGAAGAGAAATGCAAGGGTCAAGATTTTCATAAGGAACAAGAACATCAGTTAGAGATTAGCTCTGTGCTTTCATCGCCAATGTCTAAAGGGTCTAGTTCATGCTTTCAAGGTTCAAGGTCTGCAAAGGGTGCAAGTATGATGTCAAGACATTCAAGTCGGTCTTCTTTAAAGAAACAAGAAGCTGCTGCAGAGCTAGCTGCAACTCAAGCTACTCTGAAGGTCTTGCAAGAAATGGAACGTGAGAAACAAGAACTTGAGAACCTTGAGGCTGAGAACAGACAGCAACTTGCGCTACAACAAGCAGAAAACGCTTTAAGACAAAATGATTTAGATGAGAAGCGTAGGCAGATAGAGCACTTAGAAACAGTTAAGAAGATGAATGCAGCAAAGGCACGACTGGAAGTCTATGAACAAGCGAGCTCCTCAGATGAAGATATATCAGAGTTGCTCCATGATAGCATGTTTAGACAGGGAAAACCTGTACCTAAACCAAAAGGTTCCCAAGTACATCATGTGGCACCACCACAGAATGCCACACAGGAACAACCTGCATTTATACCACAGATCGCCACAAGGGGGCAACTCAACACTGATGGTTATCATGAGGACAGCACAATAACACTTGCCAGAGCAATAGCAGAGTCTATTAATGCAAGCCGTCTGCCTATACCAGAGCCTTCTGTTTTCAGTGGAGATCCACTAAAGGTACAAGGACTGGAAAATGTCTTTTCAAACATTGATAGATAGGAAAAGCATTCCTGTAAATGAGAAGATTTACTACCTTCGCAAGTATGTTGGTAGAGCTGCAAGGAAGGCCATTGAGAGTTATTTCCTGTTAGGCACTGATGCAGCTTACCTTTCAGCATGGGACATCCTAGATGAAAGGTATGGAAGCTCCTTTGTGATTGCAAAGGCCTTCAGGGATAAGCTTACTTCTTGGCCAAGGATTGGACCCAAGGACAGTTTTGAACTAAGAGAATTCTCAGACTTCCTTCGAGGCTGTCAAGCAGCAATGTCTCAGATTAAAGGCCTGGAAGTCTTAAATGACTGTGGTGAGAACCAGAGGGTGCTCACCAAACTTCCTGATTGGCTAACAGCCAGATGGAACAGAAAGGTAATTGAAATTGAGGAAGCAACCAAAGACTTTCCTACTTTTAGTGATTTTGTGGAGTTTGTCACAAAGGAAGCCAAGATAGCTTGTAATCCAGTGACCTCTCTTCATGCTCTAAAAGCCAATGATGGTGAAAGAGTGAAGACACCAAAGCCTCGAAGTGTTGGCGCAAAGGTTCTAGCAAGTAGCTCTGCAGAAAATCGAGATACTAAAGAATGTGCCTTTTGTGAGAAGTCCAGCCACAGCATTCACACATGTCGAAAGTTCATGGACAAACCAATTGCAGAGCGAGTTAGGTTCGTGCAGATAAATAAAATGTGCTTTGGATGTTTAAAGGCAGGACATCACTCGAAGAACTGTGAGAAGAGGAGTGTTTGTGATACATGCAAAAGGAAGCATCCAACTTGTCTACATGAAGACAGAGCTAAAGGCAGCATAAAAAAGGAGCAATATGATGATGAACAAAGGACATGCTGGAAACATTCAAAGACGAAAGAAACATTGGATGAAAGAGAGTCTAAACAGAGAAATGAGATGCCAAACGAAGCAACATCTAACAGAGTGGTGCAAGATATGAAGTGCACATATACATCGACAGTTATTCCTGTATGGCTATCCACAACACATAATCCAGAGAGTGAATTTCTTGTATATGCACTTCTGGACAATCAAAGCGATACCACCTTTATGTTGCAAGAAAAGGCTGAAGTTCTGGACACAAATAAAGAATCCGTGCAGTTGAAGCTCTCCACAATGTCATCCAAAGACATGGTAATTTCAAGCCAAAGGCTAACTGGGCTGCAGGTCAGAGGCTTTTATTCATCAAAGAAAATCTCTCTCCCTGTAACTTACTCAAGAGAATTTATTCCTGCCAATATCAATCATATTCCTACACCCAACACAGCAAGGGTGTGGCCCCACCTAGAGCACCTTGCTGAAGAGATTGCTCCTTTCATCGAATGTGACATTGGGTTGCTCATAGGATATAACTGTTCTCAAGCCCTGCTGCCCAGAGAGGTCGTTGCAGGCAAGGACAATGAGCCATTTGCTCAAAGAACAGACCTGGGCTGGTCTATAGTTGGCAGCGCCAATCCCTCTGTTGACTATGGAGATGCAATTGGGGGCAGCCACCGAATACTTGTAAGACAACCACCAGATTGCACCAGATCTTCAGGCATGTGCTAGTCTGACAAGTGAAGTTCGGTATATATGCCGAACACAAGTTAAGGAATTAGTCACTCCACCAGAGGTGTTAAAGGTGCTCGAATCCGACTTCAATGAAAGAGACGCAGAAGATGCTAATTTCTCTCAAGAGGATCTGCGCTTCATCTCAATAATGGAGAACGGAATCAAAATCAGGGCAGATGGTCACCGCGAAATGCCTCTGCCATTTAAGGAAGATCGTCCGAGTCTACCAGATAATAAGAGATGTGCTGAACACCGCCTGAAATGTTTGAGAAAGCGATTTGAGAAAGACAATCAATATCGTGAGGATTATGTAGCCTTCATGAATGAAACAATAGCTCGCGGAGATGCACAGAAAGTTTCTGGAAAGATACGGGTTGTTTTTGACTGCTCAGCGAAGTTTCAAGGAATGTCATTGAATGACTATCTACTTACCGGGCCAGAACTGACAAACACTTTGATTGGTGTCCTATGCCGGTTCCGCAAAGGCCAAGTAGCCATAATGTGCGATATTGAACGCATGTTTCATCAATTTCGTGTAAGAGCAGAAGATCAAGACTACTTGAGATTTTTGTGGTGGGAAAGTGGAGACTTTCAGTTCCAACCATCAGTTTATCGCATGAGAGTACACTTGTTCGGGGCAGCCTCATCTCCCGGCTGTGCAAACTATGGCCTCAAGCATATAGCCGCACAAGGATGAGGTCACTTCACAGAAGCAACAATTCGCTTCACCGAACGAAACTTTTATGTTGATGATGGGTTGACAAGTGTGTCAACAGAAGATGAAGCAATACAGTTAGTCCACGAAGCAAGAGAGATCTGCAGTGCTGGAAGGCTGAGAATCCACAAATTTATCTCCAACAGCCAGAGGGTGCTTGCATCAATTCCCAAAGAAGAGTGTGCTGAAACTGTAAGAAATCAAGAAGTATACCTCGGTGAGACGCAGGTGGAAAGAGCCCTGGGGGTTAAATGGTGTGTTGCTTCAGATCAGTTTAGTTTCAGAGTCGTGGTTGACGAACGCCCACTTTCTAGGAGAGGAATTTTGTCGACAGTAGCCTCCGTCTATGACCCACTGGGCTTCATAGCTCCTTTCATTCTAGTGGGGAAGCAAATACTTCAGCAAGATGGGATGGGACGAACCATTACCTGAAGGCCTTCGACCACAATGGGAATCCTGGCTATTAGATTTGCAGAATTTAGCTGATGTTACGATTCCACGATGTTTCCCTCCAGCAGACTTCAAGGAGGTTCAGAAATATGAACTACATCACTTCGCAGATGCAAGTATGACAGGGTATGGAGAATGCACATACCTGAGAACAATTAGCGCATCAGGACAAGTTCATTGTTCATTAATTATGGGTAAGGCTAGAGTAGCCCCCACAAAAGTCAACACAGTGCCAAGACTTGAGCTGACAGCTGCTGTTGTTGCTGTTCGCACAAGTGACCTGCTCAAAAGGGAGCTGGAATTAGAAGATGCCCAGGAATTCTTCTGGACAGATTCGAAAGTCGTTCTGGGGTATGTCAACAACGATGCCAGACGATTTCACGTATTCGTGGCGAACCGCCTCCAACGTATCAAGCAAAGTACCGACCCAAGTCAGTGGAGGCATGTGACCTCTGAAGAAAATCCCGCTGATCATGCATCAAGGGGCCTCACGGTAAAAGAGCTAATTTCTTCCAAATGGTTTACTGGTCCAGATTTCTTTGGTGTGACAAGCTTCCTAGCAGAGATATTATGGTGGGAGACATTACCATTGAAGATGCAGACATTCGTAAGGTTTTCATACACAAAACTCTGACCACAGAAGATTCTCTGCTTGTTCGCTTCCAACGGTTTTCCAGGTGGATAGGGTTGGTCAAGGCCATTGCCAGACTCAGACGATGTGTTAAGGAGCGTAGCGGTTTAGTGTCAAGAACCAATGAAGCCACAAGTCTTGAGGAGAGAAAGGATGCGGAGTTAACCATTATTCGCATTGCCCAACGGGCAGCCTTTCTTGAGGAAATCACAACTCTTCAATGTAAAGGGGAAGTAACATCCAAGAATAAAGCCAGCAGGCTGTGTAGATTAAATCCTTTCCTAGATGACCAAGGAATCCTCAGGGTGGGAGGTCGAATAAAGCATGCTGCCCTGCATCCCCACGTCAAACACCCAGTCATCTTGCCAAAGACCAGTCACATTTCACAGTTACTGATTCAGCACTATCATGAATGAGTGCATCACCAAGGACGTGGCATAACAATGAATGAGCTACGATCAAATGGCATTTGGATACTCGGATGCAGTCATGCTGTGTCATCCTACATCTATAAGTCTCGTGAACGCATGGAAACAACTCCTCCTTTCACTTACTGTGGAATGGACTGTTTCGGCCCTTTCTATGTCAAAGAGGGAAGAAGGGAATTGAAACGCTATGGTCTTCTATTCACATGTCTGTGCTCACGTGCTGTGCACATTGAACTGCTTGATGACATGACAACAGATGCCTTTATTAACGCTCTTCGTGCCTTCATCGCTCTCCGTGGAAACGTTCGCCAACTTCGATCTGACCAAGGCACTAACTTCACTGGTGCGAGACGTGAGTTCCTTAAAGCTGTAAAGGAGATGGGTCAAGAATGCTTGAGGCAATTGGGCTGCGAGTTTGTCATGAACACTCCATATGCTAGCCATATGGGTGGAGCCTGGGAAAGGCAAATTAGGACAATAAGAAGTGTGTTGACATCCATCCTGGATCAGTCATCTCGAAAACTTGATAGCTCATCTTTGAGGACCTACTTTTACGAAGTCATGGCAATCATAAATAGCCGACCGCTAACCACACACATGCTCAGTGATCCAGCTGGGCCACAGCCTCTTACACCCAATCACATCTTGACTATGAAATCGTCAGTGATCCTGCCACCACAAGGACAGTTTGTGAAGGAAGACATCTATCTTTACAAAAGATGGCGTAGAGTACAATATTTGGCAAACGAATTCTGGTCCAGGTGGAAAAAGGAGTACCTCTTAAACTTGCAACAGAGACAAAAATGGCACAAAACACGCAGAAATGCAAAGGTCAATGATATTGTGATTGTACAAGATGACGTTGCACCACGGAATCAGTGGAAACTGGCAAAGGTCACCAAAGTGTACCCTGGTCAAGACGGATGTGTGCGAAGGCTACAGTTGCGGATTAGTGATTGCACACTAAATGATGATGGACAGCGACTCACCAAACCAACTTACTTAGAGAGGCCTATCCACAAGACGGTCACCTTGCTTGAAGCTGACTAACTAAGGCCCTCAGTCTCAGCCTTACCTCATTGTAGGTCTCGTTAAAGTAGTCCTTTGAGAAATAATATTTCTCAAGTTCTTTAGTGAAATCACCAGTGATTTGGTGGGAGTGTAGCTGCCTTTGCAGACAGCTGTTCAGTTAAGTTAATTTTTAAACATAATTGAGTTTAAGTAGTGAATTTATATGTTGATAAATTATTTCTATGTTTTTTGGTACCTCATATAAGGTTTATGAAGAACAAGTTTAAGATGCCTTGTTTAACGTTCTTAGATGGGAACCTATGTTTGTGCTTGTGGGGCAGGGGGGTTTGTTAAGAGTGACGCACTTTGCAGACGAGAGGGAGCACACGGTAAACCTGCTGCATGTTAGCATCTGGAAAGACCTCCTAGGGCACAAGTTCCTTTTTGAATCCTCCTTTGGGTTAATGCAGCCAAAGAGGTAGGCTAGTATTTTAGCTTGTTTTTATGTTACGCTCTGTTTGTAAGGAAGCTAATATGCTAGTGTAGTTGTATGGTATAGCCTACATACCTTTCGCTAAATGTTCAGTAAACTCATTTTTTACAAGTTTCACTGCTCAGAATTGACACTGAATTGTGCAAGTTATATTTCTGTTGTGAGATGTCTTTTATGGTTGTTCTCTATGAGAATGTTTTGTATGTTTTATTTGTCTAGTTCTCACGGCATGCACAACGGCATGGCTATGCTAAATAAATGCCTGTAACTAGGAACGCCTTGTGTCGTGACTTGACCAAAGGGGAGCAAAGGGAGCTACAATCATGAAGGACCCCACTCACCCAGCACACTCACTTTTTGTCCCGCTCCCCGCAGGAGCCTGCGGAGCATTAATTGTAAAACGAACAGACTGCGGAACAGCTCCATTCCAGAAGCTGTAAGACTTCTAAACGCCACTTAGTCAAAACCACTGCACCGACACTTCAGTCACTTTAAATACACTCTGCTGCTACCTTTTCAATTTCCTGCTTTCTCTCTATATTTTTTATATATTTTAATATATTTAGGCATATTTTATTTATTTAAGTACTGCTGTCTGCGTGTAACTGGGTCCTTGGGTACTACAATTTCGTTCCACCCCATGTACCACATGTGATGCGAAAGGCAAAGTCTCCTTGAATCCTTAACTGTTAATTTGGACATATACTTCAATGGGTAAAACCCAATCGTACAAGGCCTAGTGAGGGCATGGAAGATCCTAGAGTTACCAAACGTGGCACACATTGAGGGAGTTACAGCCAAATCCATTTGGTTAATGTGAATTTAGACATAAGCCTCAAGTGGTAAAAAACAATCATGCAAGGCCTAGGGAAGGCATGGGAGGGTCTAGAGTTACAAAACCCACATTGACAACACCACACTCTGATAACCTGGCCCGAGTTTGGTATATTAATATGGACTTAAGTCTGAAGTGAGGAAAAAACAATCAAATTAGGCCTAATGAGGGCATGGAAGGCCCTAGAGTTACCAAACTTTTCACACATTGACAACTCCACATTCTGATAACCTGACCTGAGTTTGGTAACTCTAGGCTTAAAGGTGAAGGAGCTACAGCCAAATCAGTTGGTGAATGTCAATTTAGACGTGGTAAAATGCAATCATGCATGGCCTAGTGATGCCATGGAAGGTCCTAGATTTACCAAACATGGCACACATTGACAACCCCACACTCTGATGATATGGCTCGAGTTTGGTGACTCTAGGCTCAAAGGTCAGGGAGTTACAGCCAAATCAATAGGGTAACTGTTAATTTGGACATATACTTCAATGGGTAAAACCCAATTGTACAAGGCCTATTGAGGGCATGGAAGGTCCTAGAGTTACCAAACGTGGCACACATTGACAAGCCCACACTATGATAACCTGGTCCAAGTTTAGAGACTCTAGGCTTAAAGGTCAAGGAGTTACAGTCAAATCAATTGGCTAAATGTTAATTTGGACTTGTACTTTACTGGGAAAAACCAATCGTACGAGGCGTAGTTAGAGCATGGAATATCCTAGAGTTACCACTCTTGGCACAAGTTAACATCACCACGCTCTGATGACCTGGTCCAAGTTTGGTGAGTCTAGGATTAAAGGTTAGGGAGTTACAGCCAAATCCAAATGTGTCCAAATGTGAATTTAGACATACGCCTCAAGTGGTAAAAACCAATCATGCAAGGTCTAGCGAGGGAATGAAAGGTGCTAGAGTTAGCAAACGTGGCACACATTGACAACTCCACAACTTTGATAACCTGGCCTGAGTTTGGTGAGTCTAGGCTCAACGGTCAAGGGAGCTACAGCCAAATCAGTTGCGTAAATATTAATTTGGACTTAAGTCTAAAGTTAAGAAAAAACAATCAAACTAGTCTTAATGAAGGCATGGAAGGTCCTAGAGTGACCAAACTTGGCACAGCTTGAAATCACCACACTCTGATGACCTGATCCACGTTTTCTGACTAAAGGATTAAAGGTGAGGGAGGTCCAGCCAAATCCAGCTGGTAAATGTGAATTTAGACGTAAGCCTCAAGTGATAAAAACTAATCATGCTTGGCCTAGTGAGGCCATTGAAGGTCCTAGAGTTACGAAATTTGGCACGCATTGACAACCCCACACTCTGATAACCTGGTCCGAGGTTATTGATTCTAGGCTAAAAGGTCAGGGAGCTACAGCCCAATCACTTGGGTAAATGTTCATTTGGACTTAAGCCTGAAGCGGGGAAAAAGCAATCATGCTAGGCCTAGTGAGAACTTGGCACACGTTTACAACCCCACACTCTCATAACCTGCCTCGAAATTGGTGACTCTAGGCTCAAAGGCTCAAAAAGACATCATGCAAGGCGTAGTGAGGGCATGGAAGGTCCCACAGTTAGCAAATTAGGCACATGTTGACATCACCACACTCTGATGACCTGGTCCAAGTTTGGTGACTCTAGGCTCAAGAGTCAAGGGAGCTACAGCCAAATCAGTTGGGAAAATTGTTAATTTGGACTTAAGCATGAAGTATTGGGAAAAACACAATCGATATGAGGGCATGGAAAGGTCCCAGATGGTGCAGAGTTACCAAACTTGGCACACCTTGAAATCACCACACTCTGATGACCTGATCCAAGTTTAATGACTATAGGATGAAAGGTGAGGGAGTTACAGCCAATATCCAGTTGGTAAATGTGAATTTAGACGTCAGCCTCAAGTGATAAAAACAAATCATGCGAGTGAGGTCATAGTGAGGCCATTGAAGGTCACAGAGTTACCAAACTTGGCACACATTGACAAGCCCACACGATAATAAACTGGCTCAAGTTGTGAGTCTAGGATCAAAGTTCAGGGAGTAACAGCAAAATCTATTTGGCAAATGTAAACATAGAGATAACCCTGAAATTGTAAAAACTAATTATGCAAGGCCTAGCGACGACATGTGAGGTCCTAGAGTTATGAAACGTGACCCACATTGACAACACCACACTCTGATAACCTGGCCCAAGTTTGGTGACTTTAGGATCAGAGGTCAGGGAGTTAGAGCCAAACGCAATTGGTAAATGTAAATTTACACATAAGGCTTTAGTGGTAAAATTCAATTATGAAAGGCCAAGCGAGGGCATGGAAGGTCCAGGAGTTACCAAACTAGACACACTATGGCAACACCATGCTCTGATAACCTGGACCGAGTTTGGTGACTTTACGCTCAAAGGTCAGAGAGCTACAGCCAAACCAGTTGGGTAAATGTTAATTTGGAATTAAGGCTCAAGTGACATAAAACAATCTTACGAGGCCTGGGGAGGGCATGGGAGGTGCTAGAGTTACCAAACTTGGCAGACATTGACATCAGCAAACTCTGATGACCTGGCGCAAGTTTGGTGCCTCCAGGATCAAAGTTGTGGAAGTCACAGCCAAATCCATTGGGTAAATGTTAATTTGGACTTAAGTCTTAAGTGGCAAAAACCAATCATACGAGACCTAGGGAGCACTGCATTTTCCTGAATTTGCAGAACTCACAAAGAAAGAAAGGAAAAGATACACCAACTTCAAGTATAAAAATTACAGAAGCAGCACTAGCTCAATACATTTAAGTGCATAAACACGCTAATGCTAACAGCACACAAAACCCTATAGAGCTAGCATCACTAGCAGCTAAGCTAATCGAACCTAGAAACTGGAAATAATTCTGAGTTATCTAAAAGGAATCTGTTTCACTAAGACGGAAACATTACTTACAGACAAATAATGTCCAAAACTCAAACGGTAATGCTGCCTTTCGAGAGTAGAAAACTGCTGCCTTGAAACGTGGTCTCTGCTCCTAAGACGATACAGGAAGTAGTTAGGCCAGAGTTTTGTTACTTCAGCTATACCAAATGACCACAAGGAGGCAGTATCTAACCCCTTAAAGAAAAACTATTCTGGAAGATGATTTAAACAATGTATTCCTTAGCCAAGGCAGAACAGAGGGCATGGAAGGTCTGAGAGTTTCCGAACTTGGCACACATTGACATCAGCACACTCTGAAGACCTGGCCCAAGTTTGGTAACCCTAGGATCAAAGGTCAGGGAGTAAAAGCAAAATCCATTTGGCAAATGTAAACATAGAGATAACCCTAAAATTATAAAAACAAATTATGCGAGGCCTAGAGAGGGCATGGAAGTGGGCTAGGGTTACAAAACTTGGCTAACACTGACAACACCAAACTCTGATAACCTGGCCCAAATTTGGTGACTTTAGTATCAAAGGTCAGGGAGTTACAGCCAAATGCAAGTGGTAAATGTAAATTTGTACATAAGCCTTTAGTGGTAAAATCCAATCATGCAAGGTCAAGCGAGGGAATGGAAGGTCCAAGATTTACCAAACTTGGCACACAGTAACATCATCATACTTTGTTGACCTGACGCAAGTTTAGTGACTCTAGGTTCTAACGTCAGGGAGTTACAGTCAAATCCATTTGGTATAGGTGAATTGAGACATAAGCCTTAAGTGGTAAAACCCAATCTTGCAAGGCCTAGCGAGGGCACAGAAGGTCCTACAGTCGCCAAATATGGCACACAATGACATCACTACAATTTACAACGTTGAGCTTTTTGGCAGTTCTAAAGCCTGTAGGCGCTTCTAAAGCGCCCCAAACGCTTTTTCAGCACCTAAATGCAATGAAAATGAAACTGTTCATTTTGTAATGCCACGTTCAAGATTTCACTTCCAATTGCTTAGAAACAATGTTTCCTTCATTCTAGACATATTTGCAAGGTACCCATGTCAGAAAATACTGTTTTTGTCACAATACAAGTTTTATTACAACGTTGAGCTTTTTGGCCATTCTAAAGCCTGTATGCGCTTCTAAAGCTCCCAAAATCTTTTTCATGGCCTAAATGCAATGAAAATGACACTGTTCATTTTGTACTGCCACGTTCAAAATTTCACTTCCTATTGCTTAGAAACAATGTTTTCCTTCATTCTAGACATATTTGCAAGGTACCCATGTCAGAAAATATTGTTTTTCTCACAAAACAAGTTTCATTACACGGTGGAGCTTTTTGGCCGTTCTAAAGCCTGTAGGCGCTTCTAAAGCTCCCAAAAGCTTTTTCAGCGCCTAAATGCAATGAAAATGACACTGTTCATTTTGTACTGCCACGTTCAAGATTTCACTTCCTATTGCTTCTAAACAATGTTTTCCTTCATTCTAGACATATTTAAAGTGTTCCCATGTCAGAAAATATTGTTTTTGTCACAAAACAAGTTTTATTACAACTTTGAGCTTTTTGGCCGTTCTAAAGCCTGTAGGCGCTTCTAAAGCTCCCAAACGCTTTTTCAGCGCCTAAATGCAATGAAAATGACACTGTTCATTTTGTACTGCCACGTTCAAGATTTCACTTCCTATTGCTTAGAAACAATGTTTTCCTTCATTCTAGACATATTTGCAAGGTACCCATGTCAGAAAATATTGTTTTCCTCCCAAAACAAGTTTTATTACAAAGTTGAGCTTTTTGGCCGTTCTAAAGCCTGTAGGCGCTTCTAAAGCTCCCAAACGCTTTTTCAGCGCCTAAATGCAATGAAAATGACACTGTTCATTTTGTACTGCCACGTTCAAGATTTAACTTTCTATTGCTTCTAAACAATGTTTCCCTTCATTATTTACATATTTAAAGTGTTCCCATGTCAGAAAATATTGTTTTTGTCACAAAACAAGTTTTATTACAACGTTGAGCTTTTTGGCCGTTCTAAAGCCTGTAGGCGCTTCTAAAGCTCCCAAACGCTTTTTCAGCGCCTAAATGCAATGAAAATGACACTGTTCATTTTGTACTGCCACGTTCAAGATTTCACTTTCTATTGCTTAGAAACAATGTTTTCCTTCATTCTAGACATATTTAAAGTGTTCCCATGTCAGAAAATATTGTTTTTGTCACAAAACAAGTTTTATTACAACGTTGAGCTTTTTGGCCGTTCTAAAGCCTGTAGGCGCTTCTAAAGCTCCCAAACGCTTTTTCAGCGCCTAAATGCAATGAAAATGACACTGTTCATTTTGTACTGCCACGTTCAAAATTTCATTTCCTATTGCTTAGAAACAATGTTTTTTCTAAATTCTAGACATTTTTAAAGTGTTCCCATGTCAGAAAATATTGTTTCTGTCACAAAACAAATTTTATTACAAAGTTGAGCTTTTTGGCCATTCTAAAGCCTGTAGGCGCTTCTAAAGCTCCCAAACGCTTTTAAAGCGCCTAAATGCAATTAAAAAGGACATTGTTCATTTTGTACTGCCACGTTGAAAATATCACTTTCTATTGCTTAGAAACAATTTTTTCCTTCATTCTAGACATATTTGCAAAGTACCCATGTCAGAAAATATTGTTTCTGTCACAAAACATATTTTATTACACAGTTGAGCTTTTTGGCCATTCTAAAGCCTGTAGGCGCTTCTAAAGCTCCCAAACGCTTTTTTCAGCGCCTAATGAAAATGCAATGTTTTTTTTGTGTAAATGACACTGTTCATTTTGTACTGCCACGTTTTTTCAAAAGATTTCACTTTTTGGCATTTCTATTGCTTTGAAAACAATGTATTTCTTCATTCATTCTAGACATATTTGCAAGGTACCCATCTGTCAGAGAAATATTGTTTTCCTCAACAAAAATAAAATATAGTTGGAACTACAGCTGTAGACCTGTGGTTAGAAGCTTAGTTCCTGGTGACCGTGTCATCGATGACGCAGGACGCCAGGTAACGTGTCAGTAAGCTGAAAATTTACATGAAACTCCGGGTACGAACATTTATACTGTCAAATGCTTTGAACATGTAGTTCCCAACACACATCTCAGTGTATTTCTCTGTTTATACTTTTAGCTGCATTCATTAAATAATATCGCTATAATCCATATGTGTGTGTGTGTATGTGTGTGTGTGTGTGTGTGTTAGCTGTGTACCGTTAGACGGGCTCTGCTCTTCCAGCATTATTTCACTCTCAGGTGTTTCTGTGGTATCACTGGTGGAGCAGGAGGTGGGTAAATAGGCTACATGTTGCTGGTCCCCGTTAAAGACATGTTGGGTTGTAGGGTAAATCGTTCAAGCAAATATAGACCTAGTATTAATACCCAGTCATCACTTAACACCTTTTAAAACCTCATTATGTGTTCTGTTTTTAAGACCTGAGGTTTTAGAACTAGTAGTGACCATTATATAATAAACTAATAAAAATGTGAGTTTTAATAGAGGGAACAGGAGAGACAAATTCTGATTAAAGGATTAACAGCTGTTGTTATCTGATCACTGTGTTATGGTTTTGTGTATTTCCCAGCTTGTCTTAAAATAGCTTATTGAAACAACATGACATTATAGCTATAGTTAGGGTATAGTGATCAAAATCTAGTAGTTCAAGAAAAATTTTAAATATTTTATTTCCAATTTACCGATAGAGTGCCATGTTCGGCGTACATTCTAACACTGAGAGCTTTCGTTATCCTTATAAAAAGGTGGGAAGAACACTTCAGATTCGACCCCGCGTCTGCATGCATGACAAATGGATCACATCGCTATCGCATAGCGTTTTCATCAGATTAGCCCATAATATAAGACACAGTGATGTATCTAAGTAATTGCAGTATCAGAGCCTACAAATGCATCGGTGTGGCTAAAAGCTTCCATTTGTTCCTTCTAAAAGAAGCTTTGCATATTATTACCATGTTTATAATGATAATGATGCACATTAATATATTATTAATACTTATATTTATTATTATTACTGTTTTTGCTGTATATTAAGAGTTACTTTAGAGTCATCTCCCAATAGCAGCAGACCTGGACAGAAAGGGATATTAACATCAAGATGATCAGATAGAGTTTGCACCACATAACCCCAAAAAGACACAATATGTTGACACTGCCAAAACATATGGATGTAGTCCCCAACAGAACCTGAATTACATATGTTACATCTTTTTTCACTGGACAGTTTAATCAAAAAAGCACAGCAGGGTGTTATATAAAGCCTATGAAGTAACTTAAAGTGTATTAATTGATGTGACAGATTTTTAGATGACACAAAGATGTTATGCCATATTACATCCCAGTCTGGAGTTACACCAAGAGCACTAAGCTCTGTATTCCAAGCAAAAACTGATCCTATATTGGAATTTTTAGTTTTATTTAACAAATCGTAGAGATATGAAACTAGTCCTCGAGATGATGTAAAGTTATTCAAATGCAAATGCAAGTAGGGGATGATCAACTAAATGAAAGTCCCAAGGCACTCCATAAGCACGGAGCGCCGAGAGAAGTCTAAGATACAAAAAGTAAGACGTGCCAGGTATAGCAAAAGAATTACATAAATCCTGAAAGGATCGCAAGCCATCTGAACTGAAGATATCATCCAATACATTAATATTTTGCTTAGACCAAGAAGAATAAACAAAAGGCCTTGAACCTGTCAAAAGGAGATTATTAAACCAGATAGGAGAAGATCTATGAAATTTCATATCACAACCAAGAAAACTACAAGACTGTTTCCAGACTTCGAGAGACAGGTGATGATAGTTCCCATTCTAAGCGAGGAGTTTCGATGTTTGACACCTGCAAATGCTAAATCCTGTAATCTGATAGGAAAAACTAGATCCTGCTCTATAGATCGCCAGGATATTTTAGAAGTAGGATCGAACCAAGGTTTTAGAGATCTAAGATGAAAAGCCCAAGTACTGCACATCTTATCAATATCCTTAAAAATTCTGTGGAGGAGTGAGAGGTAGCATTGAAAATAGAAAATTAACACGAGGAAGGATATTCATCTTCAGTACCGAAATCCTGCCCGCAAGAGAGATCTGTAGTGGAGACCATCTAATCAGGTCTTTTTTAATCTTTTCCAACAGATGGGTAAAGTTATATTTTCGAATAAGATTAAAGGTAGAGTGAACTTCAACCCTCAAATAGGTGAAACCAGAGGACTTCACCCGTATTGGGAAACAGCCTGGGGGAGGAAATGTAGCAGCAGCAGTGCTGAGAGGCATCAAGATAGATTTAGCCTAATTTATTTTGTACCCCGAAAAAACTCCAAACCTATTGAACAAAGACAGAGCAATAGGTATTGAGTTGTTAATATTCGAAAGAAAAAGAATAATATCATCAGCATATAAAGAAATGTGATGAACAGAGTTCTTAATTCGAATAGGCTTTGAGCTTTAGAGCTTTGTCTAACTGCCTGAGCTAATAGTTCTAATGACAACAAAAAAAGATTTGGGGAAAGAGGGCAACCTTGTCTCGTTCCCCTTTCAAGTAAGAACTGCGAAGAAATCAAATAACCTGTGGAGACAGCTGCTGTTGGTTGATTATAGATAGAAACTCAGTGTCTTGGTGGAGAAACGTATTAAAACGCCACCGTTTCGAACAGACTGATGTGAACATATGCTGCACGGTGAGCTTAACCAGGCAGTGATCTGAAATTAGCATTGGCAGGATTTCAATAACATTTACATTTGCGGCATTTAGCTGACGCTCTTATCCAGAGCGACTTACAAGGGTATTCATATTACAGGTGGGCAAGTGTAGTGTTAGGAGTCTTGCCCAAGGACTCTTATTGGTGTAGCACAGCATAGTCATCTAGACCGGGATTCGAACCCCAATCTCCCACGTGGTGGTGGTTCCCTAGTGGGTAACGGTGTTATCCGCTGAGCTACACCAGCCACCAACCAATAACCTTAACTGATGACAACAAGTCCGCAGAGAGAAGAATATAATCGATCCTGGAAAATGATTTATGGCGGGAAGAGAAAAAAGTATAGTCCCTCACATTTGGATTCAGAAGACGCCAAGCATCTATAATATTTAGGTCTACCATAAAAGTGTTAAAGTAATTAGCCCAACTAGTTTGAGTAGAAGAGTGGGCAGCATTAGCAGACCTATCTAAAGAACCAACTGCTACATTAAAATCTGCTCCTAGAATAATTGGGAGATCACCAAACTCTAGCAGTTTAGTTTTGACTTCATCAAAGAAAAGGGGGTTGAAATTATTTGGGGCATAAACAGAGGCTAAACAATATTTAACTGTATTTAATGTGACAATAGCATAGCAGAATCTGCCATTAGAATCCCTACCCAGCGATTCCAAGTGCAAGCCTAGTCTCCTATCCGCTAGAAGCAGGACTCCTTTGGTTTTATTTGGGGCACAGGACTCCTAAATAATTCTATAATGTCTGTTTTGAAATCTATGTACGTCGCACTGTTTTAAATGGGTTTCTTGTATAAATGCAATATGAATCTTTTTCCTGCGCAAAAATTCAAGGCATCTCGTCCTTTTGACAGGTTCATTTACACCATGTACATTCCAAGATAGGAAATTATAATCGCTCATAACTTATATCAGAAGCGTATATAAGAGATTGCCATTGTAAAAGATGATATAAAGCAGACAGAAAATGATGTACATGCAGATATGTAACTGTAAGAATTGGTACAGGCATGGCATGGATGCAAACACAAAGAAAAAGAGAAAGAAAGAAAAAGGCACGCCCCCCCCCCCCCAGGCAAGACAAAACGTTGATCACTAAGATGGAAGAAAGAATATTAAATAAACAACAACAACAACAACAAAAACAAAAACAGCAGTAGTACTGAAACTTTGCTAGCCAGCCAGGGAAAGAAATTAACGACCCTGCGAGGGCTAGCCAAAAAGGAAAAGTAGTCATTCCTTGAACTCCAACCAAGACAGACTCGCAAAGCCACGATCAATTCTGTTCAAAGTTTCCATGTAACTAGAGCAAAATTTAGAGTGACTTACGCACGCCATCCAAGCAGGCTTTAGAAGAGCTCTCACAAACACCATGTATTAATGGCATGCAAATTGTAGTATCCCAAACTGTATAGTTAAATGTTCTTAATGAAACGATCTGCCTCTTCAATGGAGGAGAAGACGTGCATCTCCGAGTTGATAATTACCTTTAGCTTGGCGGGGTATAGAAGAAAATTCGGAATACCCTTCTGCTTAATTGTGGACATACAAGAAGAAAAAGCTTTGCGCTTCTGAACTGTGACGCTGGAATAATCCGCAAAAAACAGAAGATGGGCCTGGTCATGAACAATCTTAGTACCTGGTTGTCTGAAGGCCTTCAGGATCGCCAGCCGATCGTTGTATCTCAAGACTTTGAAAATAAGTCTCCTCGGTCTAGTTGACGAATTTTCACGACTGGAGTAAACTCGATGGGCCCATTCGATTTCGACTGGCTCTCTGTTTGCCAGCGAAGGGAACCATACCGGCAACTGGTGCTGAAGGAAAGAGATTGCATCACCGCCCTCTGCATTTTCAGGTAGATTCACCAGACGTAGATTATTTAGGCGGTTGCGATCCTCCAGTTCTGTGATGCGTGTTTGCAGCTTAGCGATATCCGATGAGGCCAGCCGAAACTCCTCTCTGTCCTGCCGCTGAGCGGCCTGCAGTATATCAGTGCGGCCGCTCAGCTTCGCGACCGAAGAGTTGACTGCAGAGAGCTCAGACTCCACTCCAGTTAGTCTTCGCTGAAAAGAGTCCATATCCTTACGTATCGCCTTTACATCCACGCAAAGCTCTCGCAAGGTTCCCCTCAGTTCGTGAATCAGCGCCACTAAGTCCGGGGGTTGGTCAGTTAGGTTGCTAACAGCATCGGCAGGGAGCAGAGTTGAGGGATCAGTCTCATCAAACAGCTGTGTCCTTGTTTTTTTCTTTGTCGATTTGAATTGAGGAGAGGGGGTTACGGGGCACATATCCTCCGCACACCGTTTCTCTGAAGGATCCATTACAATTATTAACCGATTCAATGGGAAAAAAACTAAAAGTTTCTCGCCGTTGTCGTGATATAAAGTATAGTGGCAGGGCGAGCTTCAGATCAAGCAGCCATCTTAGCTGGGGTCCAACCGGAAGTCCCGTTTTCCTTCATTCTTGACATATTTGCAAGGTACCTGTGTCAGAAAATATTGATTTTCTCGCAAAACATCTTTCATTACAAAGTTGAGTTTTTTGGCCGTTCTAAAGCCTGTAGGCGCTTCTAAAGCTCCCAAACGCTTTTTCAGCGCCTAAATGCAATGAAAATGACATTGATCAATTTAAACTGCCATGTTCAAGATTTCACTTCCTATTGCTTAGAAACAATGTTTTCCTGCATTCTAGACATATTTGCAAGGTACCCATGTCAGAAAATATTATTTTCCTCCCAAAACAAGTTTCATTACAAAGTTGAGCTTTTTGGCCGTTCTAAAGCCTGTTGGCGCGTCTAAAGCGCCCCAAAGGCCTTTTCAGCGCCTAAGAGCAATGAAAATGACGTTGTTCATTTTGTACTGCCACGTTCAAAATTTCACTTCCTAAAACTTTGAAACAAAGTTTTACCTTTTTTTCTTGACATATTTGCAAGGTTCCCATTTCAGAAAATATTGTTTTTGTCACAAAACAAGTTTTATTACAACGTTGAGCTTTTTGGCCGTTCTAAAGCCTGTAGGCGCTTCTAAAGCTCCCAAACGCTTTTTCAGCGCCTAAGAGCAATGAAAATGACATTGTTCATTTTGTACTGCCACGTTCAAAATTTCACTTCCTATTGCTTAGAAACAATGTTTACCTTCATTCTAGACATATTTGCAAGGTTCCTATGTCAGAAAATATTGTTTTTGTCACAAAACAAACGTTTTATTACAACGTTGAGTTTGTTGGCCGTTCTAAAGCCTGCAGGCGCTTTTAAAGCTCCCAAACGCTTTTTCAGCGCCTAAATGCAATGAAAATGACACTAAATATTTAAATAATGAAGGGAAACATTGATTAGGAGCAATAGCAAGTGAAATCTCCACACACTCCAGCAACATAGTTTTCAGGTGATCAAAAGCTTTTTCACAATCTGCTGTCCAATCTACAGGGGTAAGTTTCCTGTACACACCCTGAGATTTCTGGTCTTTCACCAGTTTCCCTCGTCTCTTTTGCCCAGCAGTAAGCACAAACAGTGGTTTTTGCAATGGAAGAACAGTTGGGTATAAAATGCTGGTAATAAAACACCATGCCCAAGAAGGACTTAATCCTTCTAACAGAAGGAGCAACCTCATCATCCTCCATCAAATCCTGCACCCTCATGGCCGTAATGACTTCCACCTTAGCAGGGTCAACAGACACACCACCACCGCCAATAACATGACCCAGGAATTTGACCTGCCTTTGTAGTAGATGACATTTCTTAGGAGCCAACTTCAATCCATTCTCTCGCAACCTCTGGAACACTACCTGCAGCCTAGACAAAGCTTCGGCCTCTGATGACGCAAAAATAAGAAGATCGTCAAGGTAACACAGGAGTTTTGTGAAGTTCAAGTCACCAAATATGCCAAGCATCATCCTCATGAAGGATGCTGGACTATTGCAAAGGCCCTGCAGCATACGATTGTACTCAAATAATCCATGCGGGGTTGTGAAAGCAGTGTATTTTTTGTCGTCTTCATGCTTCATCCATTGTGCTGAAAAAGGGGGTGAGCATCTTTCAAAGTTCTGGCATTTAGCCATCGGAAATCAGTGCAAATACGCAACCCACCATCTTTCTTCCACACCATCACCAAGCGTGATGCATACTCACTTGACGATTTCCTAATAATGCCTTTTTCCTCCATGTCAGTCAGAACTTGCCTCAATTTTTGGTAGTAGGCTGGAGGCACTCTCCGGTATGGCAACCGAAAAGGGCGTTCGTCCGTTAGACTGATGCAGTGTTCATGCCCCTTAGCTTCACCACAATCCAGAGGGTGCTTGGAGAAAACGTCTTGATATTCCATCAACAGTTGGATGAGTTTAGACTTACAAGAACTGCTCACCTGGCATGAGTCAACATTGATATCCCCAAGTCCTAAGTCCAACAAACCCTTGGCTTGTGAAGTAAGGCTGTCATCGGAGGAAGTGTCAATTTTCCGTTGTTCCGAAGCGAGCTGTAGACCCTGAAACACATCAAAGTCCTCAACCGCCAAACAGGGTGAAACGTCAGCCAACTTGCTGTTTCTTTTTAGTGTGATGGCTTTGTCCGATGGATTTACAATCGTCATGGGCACCCATCTATCTCCCCACAAAGGTGTTACTAACCGACCAATGAGAATGCCCCGTGGTTTGGCTTTAGAATCTGTTGGCTCTACAACAACGGTGCAGCCAGGTGACAAGGGAACACTGGGAGGTAGTCTGCCCCAGACTAAATGCTCGTGCTTGGGAAGGAGTGTGACTGCTTGAGTAATCTTGACAGTGTCGACTTTATTAGGAACAGTGCTCCCCCTCCAACGCTCAACACCTGTGAACATCAACAAAAACTGCTCAATACCAGGGTTCAACTGATGTTCATGTCTGGATGCTATGTTCCAATATTCATTATGTTTTCTTCGTCAGGCAGAACACCGGCAGCACGGAGTTTCTCTTCTGCTTGCATACTGATGGTACATGCCATCGAACCAAAATCTAGCATTCCTTTGAGATGCACCTGATGATTGACCAGAACAGGAACATAGAACAATTCACTGAAAGCTTGCACCTTCTGGGTCGCTTGAACGATTACTGTAGACCCCTTTGGAACACTGGCACAACTCTCCTCATACAAATGAGCCAAATCAACATACCTAAAGAGGGATTCATTCCTAGCACTCACACCGCCCCTCTCCAGGTGTGAGTGATCTAGTTTAACTGCTGATTATTGCCATTACTGTTGGTGGGCTGAGAACTGTGCTGGTTGGTCTGTTTTGAACAATCTTTCTTCCAGTGTCCAGGAGTCAAACATCTGTCCTCCCGTCTACAATGAGACAATGTAGAGTGTTCACCAGTCCCGCAAATTCTACACATCCTCTAAAAAAAATAAAACTTGGGTGCTGTCATTTTAGTGTTAGGATTGACCGACTCTCGCGCCTGCTGTGTGACCAACCGTTCCAGTAGAGAAACCAAGCTCCTCATGCAATCGTCGTCAGTACTGGAGTTTTATGCGATGAAGGTAATGCAGATGTTGTTGAGACATGCATTCCATCAACAGAACAGTGATTAAGGATCTTACGTTCAACACTGCTTGGCCTTTGAGGTTTAACTGCTGCTCGAGTTCTCTTCTCCTGCATGTGATCATCAAGTCTCTCCTAAATTTCGCAGGCTGAACACTTCTCTGCAGATTTGAACTTAAAGACACCTGCAAGAGATGCATCTGGACAGTGCTTGATAAACATCATACTAATCTCATGGCTTGGGTCACCAATGCTTTGGCCTTGCTTCTTCAAGCATTCGCTTGCCACATCCATTGTCTTGTTGAGCCTTATCCAGTACTCCATAGCATCCTCATTTGGCATTGGTAGCGTATTATAGAAATCAGCTAAAGGCATGCTTGAGTACGTCAGTTCGCTAAAATGTTGCTTCAGGATATCAAAAATCAAACTTGGGGTTTTGGTATGGTCAATTACGCAACTTTATCTTCACCACATCCCCTGCTTTGCCCATTAGTCTATCCAAGATCTCTTGTGACTGTTTTATGACTTTCGCTCGCTTTCTTAGGAACAACCTCATCAGATTCTCCCACCCCTGCACCGTAAATTTATCCGAGCCATCACCCCTAAATATAGGAGGCTCCTTCGCATCTGACTGCATGACAAGCTTGACATTAGATAAAGTCATCTCTGGGGATTGATCAGAATGTTTAGCACTGTGTGGGCTTTTGTCAGACTGCAGCTGAGCTGTAATCGATTTGCCTAGCTTTTAAGCGATCTGTGTAATAAGTATATCTGAGTCTATGTTCTATTCAACCAAGCTTGGCATGGTACAATCTACACAGCGTGTGGAGGTTATTATTGGAGTTCCCAATGTAACAGCTCTTGGCCCTGGTGTACTGGTTTCCGTGGGCAGATTGATAAACCCTCGCCCCACACCAACCTGATGCTCAGTAAAGCTGCGAACATTGTCACCTTCACCCCCAGTAAAGTATGATCCACCCTCTGTCATATTCCAACAAACCACCAGAAAACCCAAAGGTAGAAAAAAAACACAGAATTCGCAAATCACAGGACTAACAAGCAGCTGAAAAATCACACACAAAGTTCTAGAGCAAAACAAGTCCAGCTCAGTTCAAAATGAAGTGTCTCTTCCACTATTTTTTTTTTGTACCACACAGTCCAGGAAGTGCTTAAAACATACCTTGCACAGTCCACTGAATTACCTGAACAATGTCCATGTGTACACTTTAACCAGAGAAGCAGGTAGCTGCAGCTTTTCACGGTGAACGAGCTGATGTCCAACTTCAATCTCCTGAAGACGTCAAGGCCCCATTGTAACGGGTGTGCATGTATGCTTCTATGTTGTTAGCGCTAGCGAACCGCACACCCGTTAACAGGCTAGTAATCTGCGTTGTGTTCGGTGAGTTCTGCGATGCGATGCATGAAGGAAGGAATCGGACCACGGAAACTGTTGGTTGCCTCTTTAGTTTGGCTGTTGTTGTCTGCATGGACAAATAAATGCAGCAATTAAACCTCTGCAGTAGCTCTGGAGTGAACATTCATGCTGTACCTTCTCTCTCTTACAAACGCGAGTCATCAGCCCCCTTCTCTCAGTTTGCATTTCGCAGACTGCACAATTCTAAACTGTGCATTTACATTTTCATAAAAACATAAATCCATTATGATACACATACAAGTATTAAAAATCAGTATGAATGCAACCATGCTTCAGTGTGTTAAAGGATAGGAACAATGAACAAAACTGCACTGGGGAAACAACATACCTGCATGGACAAATAAATGCAGCAATTAAACCTCTGTAGTAGCTCTGGAGTGAACATTCATGCAGTACCTTCTCTCTCTTACAAAGGTTTTAGAACGGCCAAAAAGCTCAACGTTGTTATAAAACTTGTGACAAAAACAATATTTTCTGACATGGGAACACTTTAAATATGTAAATAATGAAGGGAAACATTGTTTAGAAGCATTAGAAAGTTAAATCTTGAACGTGGCAGTACAAAATTAACTATGTCATTTTCATTGCTCTTATGCGCTGAAAAAGCGGTTGGGGCGCTTTAGAAACGCCTAAAGGCTCTTGAACGGCCAAATAGCTCAACGTTGTAATTAAATTTGTGACAAAAACAAAATGAACATGTGAAAACTTTAAATTGTAAATGCGGAAAACATTTTTAGAAGCAATAGAAAGTGAAAAAACGTGGCAGTACAAAATGAACAGTGTCTTTTCATTGCATTTAGCGCCTACAAGCTTTGGAACTTTAGAAGCCTACAAAGAACTGCCAAAAAAGCTCAACGTTGTAATAAAACTTGTTTTGGGAGGAAAACAATATTTTCGACATGGGTACCTTGCAAATATGTAAATATTGAAGGAAAACATTGTTTCTAAGCAATAGAAAGTGAAATCTTGAACGTGGCAGTACAAAATGAACAGTGTCATTTTCATTGCATTTAGGTGCTGAAAAAGCGTTTGGGAGCTTTAGAAGCGCCTACAGGCTTTAGAACGGCCAAAAAGCTCAACGTTGTATTGAAACATTTTTTGTGACAAAAACAATATTTTCTGACATGGGAACACTTTAAATATGTAAATAATGAAGGGAAACATTGATTAGAAGCAATAGAAAGTGAAATCTTGAACGTGGCAGTACAAAATGAACAGTGTCATTTTCATTGCTCTTAGGCGCTGAAAAAGCGTTTGGGAGCTTTAGAAGCGCCTACAGGCTTTAGAACGGCCAAATAGCTCAACGTTGTAATGAAACGGGTTTTGTGACAAAAACAATATTTTCTGACATGGGAACACTTTAAATATGTCTAGAATGAAGGGAAACATTGTTTAGAAGCAATAGAAATTAAATCTTGAACATGGCATTACAAATTGAACAGTGTCATTTACTTTGCATTTTGGCTCTGAAAAAGCGTTTGGGGCGCTTTAGAAGCGCCTACAGGCTTTAGAACTGCCAAAAAGCTCAACGTTGTAATAAAACTTGTTTTGTGAAAAAATCAATATTTTCTGACATGGGAACACTTTAAATATGTCTGAAACATTGTTTAGAAGCAACAGAAAATTAAATCTTGAACGTCACAGTACAAAATGAACAGTGTCATTTTCTTTGCATTTAGGCGCTGAAAAAGCGTTTGGGAGCTTTAGAAGCGCCTACAGGCTTTAGAACGGCCAAAAAGCTCAACGTTGTAATGAAACTTGTTTTGTGACAAAAACAATATTTTCTGACATGGGAACACTTTAAATATGTAAATAATGAAGGGAAACATTGTTTAGAAGCAATAGAAAGTGAAATCTTGAACGTGGCAGTACAAAATGAACAGTGTCATTTTCATTGCATTTAGGCGCTGAAAAAGCGTTTGGGAGCTTTAGAAGCGCCTACAGGCTTTAGAACGGCCAAAAAGCTCAACGTTGTAATAAAACTTGTTTTGTGACAAAAACAATATTTTCTGACATGGGAACACTTTAAATATGTAAATAATGAAGGGAAACATTGTTTAGAAGCAATAGAAAGTGAAATCTTGAACGTGGCAGTACAAAATGAACAGTGTCATTTTCATTGCATTTAGGCGCTGAAAAATGTTTGGGAGCTTTAGAAGCGCCTACAGGCTTTAGAACGGCCAAAAAGCTCAACGTTGTAATAAAACTTGTTTTGGGAGGAAAACAATATTTTCTGACATGGGAACACTTTAAATATGTAAATAATGAAGGGAAACATTGTTTAGAAGCAATAGAAAGTGAAATCTTGAACGTGGCAGTACAAAATGAACAGTGTCATTTTCATTGCATTTAGGCGCTGAAAAAGCGTTTGGGAGCTTTAGAAGCGCCTACAGGCTTTAGAACGGCCAAAAAGCTTGCTTTGTAATAAAACTTGTTTTGGAAATTTTGAAAAAAAAATATAATATTTTCTGACATGGGAACACATTAAATATGTAAATCATGAAGGGAAACATTGTTTAGAAGCAATAGAAAGTGAAAACTTGAACCTGGCAGTAGAAAATGAACAGTGTCATTTTCTTTGCAAGTGAAATCTTGAACGTGGGAGCTTTAGAATCGCCTACAGGCTTTAGAACTTCCAAAAAGCTCAACGTTGCAATAAAACTTGTTTCGTGACAGGAACAATATTTTCTGACATGGGAACACTTTAAATATGTCTAGAATGAAGGAAAAAAATTGTTTCTTAGCAATAGGAAGTGAAACTTTGAACGTGGCAGTACAAAATGAAAAATGTCATTTTCATTGCTCTTAGGCGCTGAAAAGGCGTTTGGGGCGCTTTAGAAGCGCCTACAGGCATTTTCATTGTAATGAAACTTGTTTTGGGAGAAAAACAATTTTTCTGACACGGATACGCAGATATGTCTGAAGGGGAAACATGTTTCTAAGCAATAAAGTGAAATTTTAATCGTTTGAATAATGTCATTTTCATTGCTCTTAGGCGCTGAAAAGGCATTTAGGGCGCTTTAGAAAAAGCTTTACAACAAACTTTGTAATGAAAACTTGTTTTTGGGCAAAAAACAATAATTTTTTGACATGGCTTTTTTGCAGTTTAAATATGTCTAAAGCACCCCAATGTATTTGCAAAACATTTTCATTGCTCTTAGACGTTGAAAAGTAGTAAAGGACTTTATGCTTCAGAACCTCCCCCCCACTTGGCAGATGTGAGAACAGACAGTGGAAAAAAACAATCATGCAAAGCCTAGCGAGGGTGAGCCTACGAGGCCTAGTGAGGGCATGGCAGGTCCTAGAGTTACAAAACTTGGCAGACACTGACAAGCCCACACTCTGATAACCTGGCCCGAATTTGGTGACTCTAGGACCAAAGATCAGAGAGTTATAGCCAAATCTATTTGATATATGTGACTTTAGACCTAAACCTCAAGGGGTAAAACCAATCAGGCATGGCCTAGTGAGGGCATGGAAGTGCCTAGAGTTACCAACCTTGGCAGACATCGACAACCCCACATTCTGAATACCTGACCTGAGTTTGGTGACGCTAGGATCAACGGTCAGGGAGTTACAACCAAAGCTATTTGGAAAATGTGAATTTTGACTTAAGCCTCAAGTGGTAAAAACCAATTATGCAAGGCCTAGCGAGGTCATGGAAGTACCTAGAGCTTCCAAACTTGGCACACGTTAACACCACCACATTTTGATGACCTGACCTGACTTCCGACGCAATCCACCCCCACTTCCCCCCCTCCACATCAACAACACTGCAATATCCATGGTGGAGTCACTGAAGTTCCTGGGCACCACCATCTCCAGAGACTTGAAATGGGAGAAAAACACCATCTCCATCAAGAAAGCTCAACAGAGAATGTTCTTCTTGAGACAGCTGAAGAAATTCCACCTGCCACAGACCCTGATGATCCAGTTCTACACAGCGATCATCGAGTCCATTCTCACAGCCTCCATTAGTATCTGGTTTGGTTCCTCCACCTCACAGGAAAGAACCAAACTCCAGCGCATCATCAGGACAGCAGAGAGGATCATTTGATGTAACCTGCCATCACTTCAGCAGATCTACACCAGCAGGGTGAGGAAGCGTGCTGGCAAAATTACATCTGACCCCTCACATCCTGGACACCTCCTCTTCCAGACGCTCCCCTCTGGTAGAAGACTGCGGTCCATCAAAACCAGCACAACACATCATGCTAACAGCTTTTTCCCCAGAGCTGTAGCGCTCCTCAACCACAGTGGACACCTCCCACTGTAAACCTCAAAACATACAACTGAACTGTACCAAACCGGACTGAACAGCTACTTGCACTCTGCCTATTTGCACTCTGCCTATTTGCACACCTGTACAGATGTTCTCATTCTGTAAATATTCAGGTCATCTGTAACTTTCTATTTTTCAACTAAATCTGTTTTACATCTCTTAGCTTCTTCAGCTTTATTACCTTTAGTACTTTTTACTTTTTTAATTTATCCCCGACCCTATTTATTGTTTAGTGTAATTTTCCTTTAGTTTATTACTGTAAATAATCTGTGTTCTGTGTTTTTGTTACTTGTTTTTGTTACTTGTCATACGTGTTGCTCTTACCAAGACAAATTCCTTGTATGTGTAACATACTTGGTGAAATAAAGAGATTCTGATTCTTATTCTGATTCTGGCCCAAGTTTGGTGACTTTAGGACCAAAGGTCAAGGAGTTACAGCCAAATCTATTTGAAAAATGTGACTTTACACATAAGCCTCAAGAGAAAAAACCAATCGTACGAGATCTAGTGAGACCATGGAAGGTCCTAGAGTTACCAAACTTGGCACACGTTGACATCACCACACTCTGATGGCCTGGTTTAAGTTTGGTGACTCTAGGATCAACGGTCAGGGAGTTACAGCCAAATCTATTTCGTAAATGTGACTTTCGACAAAAGCCTCAAGAGGTACAACAGATCAGGAAAGGCCTAATGAGGGCATGGAAGTTCCTAGAGTTACCAAACTTGGCAGACATTGACAAACCCACACTCTGATAGCCTGGCCAGAGTTTGGTTATTCTAGGACCAAAGGTCAGTGAGTTACACCCAAATCTATTTGGTAAATATGAATTTGGACTTTGGAATTTGGGAAGAATCAAATCAACATATATTTTTATAGCGCTTTTTACAACAGATGTTGTCACAAAGCAGATTTACAAAGAATCTTTACAAAGAATCTGGTGTTCGAGCCCCGAATGAGCAACCCGAGGGCGACAGTGGCAAGGACAAACTCCCTTAGTTAGGAAGGAAGAAACCTCAAAAGGAACCAAGACGCAAAGGGGGAATCCATCCTCCTCGGGTCGACACCAGATACAAGACAGCACTAGAAAACAGAGTGTAATGTCTGATTAGTCTATAATTATGTTGGTGGTTCATAAGATTGGTCCGCAGGCGCAGGCCAAGCTTCCACAGTGCACGATAGCCAGGAGCTCTGTGGGGGTTAAAGGCTCCCAGTGAGAGCAGATGTAGCAACAGCATCAGGCCACACAGGATGGACAGAAGTTCAGCTCAGACAAAGAGAACAGACAGATTGTTAGCTCTGACAGAAGACCTGAACACACTATATGGTGTTAACAGAATGCAACAGCGACTCCGGCAGACTTGGCTATTACAGCATAACTAAAAAGGGAGAGCCAGAACTTCACACAGACATGAGGGCTCCCTGAGAAGTCAGCGCCCCTCTGCTCCACAGTCAACAAACCTGAGTGAACACGAAGAGCAGTGGGACGACAGCACCAACATTCCCAGCTTACCAAACATTCTTTGTCAGTGGACCCATATAGACCTGCACCTTTTATCTATCAGAAAGAAAAGACCCATTATATTCTGAGTGATACTGAATGAGTCTAGGATGTATAAAAATGCCTTACTAAGTGGATCCTGTAGTTTGTCAAGGTGAATATTAAAGTCTCGAACGACTATTGCCTTATTTGAGACTGTTATTAAACTTGTCAGCAAATCCTGTAAGAATTCAGAGTAGGGTCCTGGTGGCCTGTAATTAGTGAAAACGAGTGTTTTTTCGTTCTTTGATCACATATATTAAGAAACAGAATTTCGAAAGAAGAGCACGTGCAGCCTGCTTTCTGGTTTATTCCTAAAGAACTGGAGAAGATAGTTGCTACACATCCACCCACCTGTTTACAAGAGGACAGTGTACATAACTGTAGCCTGTCGGGGTGGCTTCATTTAAAGCTAAATACTCTTCAGGTCTAATTCCCGTTTCTGTGAGACACAGTGCATCAAACCTATGATCAGTAATGAGAATATTAATAAGGACGGCCTTAGATGTAAGTGATCTGATATTGAGCAGACCTAGTTTCAGACTAAGTGTGCGATCATTGTGAACTGGTTGAACTGGTCTGATGTTAATTAGGTTAGTATGACTAACTGTTTGCAGTTTTCTAAAATTTTGTTTGATTCGGGCAACAGACACAGTCTCGATTCTATGGATCCTATGTGGCATCTCTGGGCAGCGAGCAGACACTTGGCCTTTAACCAGGTTTAGCCTGTTTTTCTGCTGCCTGGTCTTGGCCCTGGTTTGTCAGCGATTAACTCTCCTACTCGGATTAAGATATTGTGCTATATTACACGAAATGAGAGCAGCACCTTCCCGCGAGAGGTGGATCTAGAAAAATATTTATGGGGTGGAGAAAGGGGGGCAGGAATTTTTGAGGGGTAGCAACATGCGGCAGATGTAAATTTACTGAATTAAATATTAACACTTATCACAGTTTGATAAGAAACAGTAGGTACACTGCCATTTACAAACTCATATAGACAAACTTAATCTCATGCAGTCAATGTCTTGCATCATGTGAAACAGTTCATATTAGGAATAAGTGACCATACAATGTGATCTCACTATATAGATAATAGAAGTACAGTAACACTGCTGTAGGTGGGCATTATAAAAGGAAAGGCATTAAAGTAAGACAAAGGTAATGAGTGGCAGATGTGTAAGAGGAATAGCAAAACATGGCAGCGTTGCAGGCAGCATTTGTACAAGAAGAAACTATCCAAAGAAAAACTTACCCATGAAAATCTATGGACTAAGCTGTACTAAGTAAGCATAAGTACACTGTGGAAAAAATAAAAGGGTCATGGAACTCAGACTCTACATCGCTTTTACTGTTTACTCACAACACACATTCTAGCAATTTGTCCCTCATTAGCTTAAACAGATTTATAATGTATATACAAAATAAAAGACATTAAAAAACAAGTACAATAACAACAACACTATAACAGCTGAATGCTGCGATTTGCATGTTGCTCAGCAAAACACTTCACGAATTTGTCTAGGTCTAATGCTTTTGTGCGTTTTGATTCAATGCTGAGTACAGCCAAACTTGATAGTCTCTTTTCTGTCATAGTAGACAGCAAATAAGTCTTTATGAGCCTGAGAGATTCGAGGAGACTTTATTGTCATTCACATCACATGTGGTACATGGGGTGGAACGAAATTGTGGTACCCAAGGACCCAGTTTTACCAAGACAGCAGTACTTAAATAAATAAAATGACCAGGCTGGAAGTGTTGTTGCTCCAGGTGAACACCCAAGTACCTGTAGCTGGGGACCACTTCCACCGCAGACCCTCCGACATGCAGTGGGAGGTGGGCATGTCTGCCCCTTCTGAAGTCCACAATCATCTCCTTCGTCTTCTTTACGTTGATGCAGAGGTTGTTCTTTCTGCACCAACCCTCCAGGTGTTCTACCTCCTGCCTTTAGCCAGACTCGTCACTGTTTGTGATGCATCCGACCACTGCCGTGTCATCCGCAAACTTCACAATATGACAGCCTGGGTGGATGGGTGAGCAGTCATTTGTGAGCAGCATGAACAAGAGGGGGCTCAACACACAGCCCTGAGGGGAGCCAGTGCTGAGGATTGTGGTGGAGGAGGTGAGGTTGTGGATCCTCACAGACTGCGGCCTGTTGGTCAGGAAGTCCAGGACCCAGTTGCAGAGGGAAGTGCGCAGACCAAATGAGGAGAGTTTATCTGTCAGGGTCTGGGGTGTCATGGTGTTGAAGGCGGATGTGAAGTCCACAAAGAGTATATGGACATAAGAGTTCTTCTGCTCCAGGTGGGTGAGGGCAGTGTGGACCACAGAGGAAATGGCATCATCTGTGGATCGGTTCCTCCTGTAGGCGTACTGGTGTGGGTCCACAGTGACGTCGATGGTGGCTTTGATGTGGGTCATAACCAGTCTTTCAAAGCATTTAGTGACTATCGGCGTGAGAGCTATCGGCCGGTAGTCATTCAGACCTGTCTCTGTGGAGCTCTTGGGGACCGGGATGATGGTGGCGGTCTTCAGGCAGGTGGGAACAGCTGTCTGGGTGAGTAAAACGTTGATCAGCGCACTCCCGTAGTGCTCGTCCGGGGATTTTATCCGGACCAGCACTTTTCCGCGGGTTGATCCTCCTGAGGGTCCTCCTTACTTCTGCTGGTGTCACACTGAGGGGTACTTCTCCAGGTGGAGGGGTGAGTCTTATGCTGGGCGGGGTGTCAGGGTCCTCAAAGCGGGCATAGAATTTGTTGATATGCAGCTTTGGCCCTCTGAACACCTGTGGTCAGCTCTCTTCTAGCCCTCCTGAGTTCCTGTGAGCCACTGGACCTGAAGGCAGCATCCCTGGCCTTCAGTAGAGAACGCACCTCTCAGCCAGGATTTCTGGTTCGGGTAGCAGGTCAGTCTTTATGGTGGTGACATCCTCCACACACTTGCTGATGTACCCGAGGAGAGCAGATGTGTAATCCTCCAGATCCAGCTTCCCCTCACTCTCAGAAGCCTCCCTAAAGACCTGCCAGTCTGTGCAGCCGTCTGCGTCACTGGGCCACACAGTAATGGTCTAGGATCCGCTCACTATTCCTGCTCTTTTCTAGGTTCTGGATGCACACCTCAGTGTGTGTGGTGTGAGTGAAGTGTGTATAGTGTGTGGGGTATGAGTGGAGTGTGTTCTGAGTGTGAGGTATGAGTGGAGTGTGTATAGTGTGCGGGGTGTGAGTGGAGTGTGTATAGTGTGTGGGGGTGTACAATGTGTGGTGTGTGAACAGTGTGGAGTGTGTATAGTGTTTGAGGTGTGATGGAGTATCTATAGTATGTGGGATGTAAATCCAGTGTGTATAGTGTGTGGGGTATGACTGGAGTGTATATAGTGTGTGTGGTGTGAGTGTGTTGTGTACAGTATGTGTGGTGTGTGTAGAGTGTGGTGTGAGTGGGGTGTGTAAAGTGTGTGAGGTGTGATGGAGTATATAGTGTGTGGGATGTAAGTGCAGTGTGTGTGTGTGTGTGGTGTGAATAGTATGTGTGTGGTGTGAGTGGGGTGTTTGGTGTGTGTACAGTGTGGTATGTGTGTGTGGGGGGGTGTGAGTGCTGTGAGCTGTGTACAGTGAGTGTCTGGTGTGTGAGTGTAGTGTGTACAGTTTGTATGGTGTGTGCAGGAGTGTGTGTGGTGTGTGGAGTGTTTGTGTGGCGTGATTGTAGTGTGTGGTGTGAGTATAGTGTGTGTGGTGTGTACAGTGTGTGTGGTGTACGTGTGGTGCATACTGTGTGTGTGTAATGAGCGGTACAGTAAAAATGACTGTGTAGTGAATGGGGTTGAATGAGCTGTAGTTTGTTAAACGGGGCCCTAGTCATTCCCTATGGGAAAAATCGGTTTTCCGAGGAAAACTGTTCAGAATCTGTAAGTCGGATCGCTTCAAAAAGCACAAGCATAATCTACGCTATGGGGTGCTACAACGTGTGAGTTTGGAGGTTCTAGCTCGAGAACTGTGGGACGAGAAAGTTCGAAAGTGAGCGAAGAATAGAGAGAGAACTAGAAAGCGAAAGTTTCGTGAACGAACTTAGTTGGCTTGTAAAAGAACGTTGACATCGTGGTGATTTGGGCTGTTTGTGGGAGAGAAGTGTCATGTTGAAATTTGTTGGTGAGTGTGAAATGCGTGGTGTATGAATTGTTGAGCTAATGTAGTTTGTGATGTGAATGTTTGTGTGTGTCAAGTGTGGGACTATTCTTGGTGTACAATTGTGTAAAGTGTGAGATTTGTTGGTGTCTCTGAGTGTGGAGTGTGGACTGGTGGTTTAAGGTGTAAGGTGGTGAGTGGGGTGGTGTACAGTGGTGTATAGAGGTGAGGAGTGGTGTATAGTGTGTGTGGTGTGAGTTGGAGTGTCTAGTGTGTGGGGTAGAGTGGGTGTGTACAGTGTGTGGAGGTGAGATTGGGGTTGTACAGTGTGTGAGGTGAGAGCGGTGTGTGTAACAGTGATGTGATGTGAAGAGTGAGTTTGACAAGTGTGTTGTGTTGAATAGCGGCATGCATAATGTGTGTGCTGTGTGAGTAAAGTGTCTATAGTGTGGTGGGTTGAGAGTGGAAGTGTGTGGGTTTGGTGGAGTGTGTATAGTGTGTGGGGTGTGACTAGAGGGTCTGTATGTGTGGGAGTGGAGTGGGGTGTACAGTGTGGAGGGGGTGAGTGGGGTGATGTATAGTGTTTTCGTGTGTATATTGTGTAGTGTGAGTGAGTGTATAGAGTGTGTGTGGTGTGGAGTATCTGTATGTGTGGGAAGTATGTGCAGTGGTATAGTGTTGAGGTGTGATGGGGTGTGTACAGTGTGTGGACGTGAGAGTGGATTGTGTCAGTGCGGACTGCTGTGGGTGTTGACCCTTTCCTTGTCCTTCGCCCTTTTCTTGCCTCCTTCTATCCCAATTCCAGACGGAAAGCGGGGGGGGGGGGGATGCCAGGCAAGGCTGGGCGGCAGATTACGAAGGGCAAAAAAAAT
>JAMWET010003773.1:0-34764 GCA_024036415.1 Prochilodus magdalenae | reverse complement strand
GAACAGACTGCAGAAGGAAAAAACGCAATGTGCAAGGCAATAAATACAATAAAAATATGACTCAGTTCTGGGCAGGAGTATAAGTGTATGGTGCATAACGTGTGGAGTAATATAAGAAGATAAATCGGATTTTGCGGAGACCGATTTCAAATGCTAGAGGTCATGGTGGGGTTGTGGCGGGCTTTCTTGCCATGACGGCAGGCAGTGAAAAAAGTCCATGTGAGGGATGTGTGGAGTCCTTCATAATGGGTGCACCTTACGGGGTGCAGCGTGTGGTGTGAATGTCTGTGACCGAGGGGAGAGAGACCCCTATGATCTTCTCAACTGTCCTCACTATTCGCTGTAGGGTCTTGCGGTCCTGAGGCATTGCAGGCGATGATGCAGCTGCTCAGGATGCTCTCCGCAGTCCCTCTGTAGAACATGCTGATGGACTGGAGGAGGAAGATGAGCTTTCCTCAGTCTCGCAGGAAGTAGAGGCGGGGCTGCTGGCTTTCTTGGCTATGGAGCTGGTGTTGAGGGACCACGTGAGGTTCTCCATGATGTGGGACGGCCGAGGAACTTTGTGCTCTGGACGATTTCCACAGCAGAGCCCATTGATGTTCAGGGGGGTGTGGTCACCTCGCACTCTTCTGAAGTCAACAACCATCTCTTAGTTTTGTCAACATTCAGAGACAGGTTGTTGGTTTCTGCACCAGTCCATACTAGCCGCCTGCAACCTCCTCTCTGTATGCTGTCTCGTTGTTCTTGGTGATGAGGCCCACAACTTGAACATATCATCTGCAAACTTCACGATGTGGTGTGTATTGTGCTTCGCGCAGCACAGTTTGTGAGTCAGCAGAGTGAACAACAGTGGGCTGTATAACACAGCCCTGGGGGGGCACCAGTACTTCAGTGTGGTTGTACTGGATATGTTGTTGCCCATGCTGACTGATTGTCGTCTATCAGTCAGAAAATCCAGGACCCAGTTACAGAGGGAGGTGTTCAGGCCCAGCACGCCTAGTTTTCCAATCAGGTGCTGAGGGATGATGGTGTTGAATGCTGAACTGAAGTCTATGAAGAGCATTCTGACATAGGTGTCTTTATTGTCCAGGTGGGTGAGAGCTAGGTGGAGTATGGTGGTGATGGCATCATCTGTAGAACGGTTGGGACGATACGCAAACTGCAGTGGGTCCAGAGAAGGGGGGGAGCTGTCTTTTAATGTGCCTCATGACGAGCCTCTCAAAGCACTTCATGATGATAGGAGTGAGTGCAATGGGACGGTAGTTGTTGAGGCAGGACACCGTGGACTTCTTTGGCACAGGGATGATGGTGGTGGTCTTGAAGCATGTTGGGGGGATGACTGCAGTGCTCAGAGAGATGTTGAAGATATCCATAAAAACATCTGCTAGCTGATCGGCACATTCTCTGAGCAGGAATGCCAGGAATGCTGTCTGGTCCAGGTGCTTTACAAGGGTTCACTTTGGACAAGCACAGTGCCTGTTCGGTTGGAAGAGGTGTGGTCTTCCTAGCTCTTGTGCAGTTCTGTGCTTCAAACCGAGCATAGAAGTTGTTCAGCGCATCGGGAAGGGAGGCGTCACTATCACATGTTGTAGTTAGTGACAGCCTGGATGCCCCGCCACATGCGCCGCGTGTCTGCAGTGTCTTAAAAATGACTGTGGATTTTCTGTGCGTAGATGCGCTTTGCCTCTCTGATGGCCCGGGAGAGCTTGGCTCTGGCTGTTCTGAGGCCAGCTTTATCCCCTGACTTGAATGCCTTGTCACGAGCTCCCAGCAGCACGCGCACCTCTGCAGTCATCCATGGTTTCTGGTTGGGGTGGGTTGTGCTGACCTTGGAGACAGTAACATCGTCAATGCACTTGCTGATGTAGCCAGTCACTGACTCTGTATACTTCCCCAGGTTGATGGAATCAGCAGACGTTGCAGCTTCTTTGAACATCTCCCAATCAGTGTGCTCAAAACAGTCCTGAAGAGCAGAGACAGCACCTGGGGGCCACGTTTTCTCCTGCTTCCTGTCCATTTTTGCACGTCTGATGAGGGGTCTGAATGCTGGGATGAGCATTACAGAGACGTGGTCAGAGAAGCCGTAGTGGGGGCGGGGCTCAGCTCGGAGCGCGCCGGGGATGTTTGTATACACCATGTTTTGCACGTTCGCCCCCCGCATTGCAAAATCCACATACTGGTGAAATTTAGGAAGCAGCAGTATGAGATTTGCGTGACTGAAATCTCCAGCAACAATAAACAGTCCATCGGGGTGTGACTGGAGACTAGCACAGCGTTCTTACACCATTCCGTGTTGATGTAGACACATACTCCTCCACCTCGAGCTTTGCCACAGAGTTCAGGGTCCCTATCTGCCCGGAAGCAGAGCAGGCCTTCGAGCTGGACAGCAGAGTCCGAAGTGGAGCTAGTCAGCCATGTCTCCGTGAAAACGAAGACACAACAGTCTCTGTACTCACACTGGGTAGCCCGCTTCCGACGCGCGCCGATCCAGCCAGCAAACTCACGCAGCGCCGTGAATCTTAGCAAGCCTAGCGCGCGCAGCTCTTCCTGCAGACCGTTCGAGAGAAGGTTTTGTGGCTGGTCTCTCAGTTGTAGCAGGCTCTGGCGATGGTAGATGGTGGTGCTGGTTGTAGTGATCATGTTGTCTAGAGTTGAGTCGAGTTACAGCGACAGGAAAATGAACAAAAAACAACAAAAAGCACCGCTTTGTTGTCCTGGAAACGGTTGCTGCAGCTAAGTGCCGCGCGACCGGAACCGGAAATCAATGTGCAGTTTAACCAAAATTACTGGCTTTACAGGTTTATCAAGGCATTTTAGGAGAGAGCTAATCAGTACATCCTACCCGTACAAGCATCTACACTGCTTCTGATAAAACTCTTGCATCCCTTTCCTATGTTTGGGTTAGGGGTTACTAAGCCGAGGGGCTCTGGGTTCTCTAGAATTATCAATTTCACATACACACTGCAAAGCCCAAGCTTGAATCTACGGGAAAGTCTTTTGCAGTTAGGACAGAGTATAGGCTTGTTAGTGTTATAGCTACACTTAACTTTAACCCTTGCAGTTTAACCAAGTAAACCCAAACACGAACAGTGGAGAAAATATAATTGAGTTTAATAAAAATAGTAATTCAGTTCTTCCCTTCCTTGATAGAAAAGTAAATAAAGTTACATACGAAATATTTCTACCACCGGATAACTGGATGAAAGAATAAACAACCACCTGTTAAAAGCTAGCACCTACAAAGTACACACTTAACAGGGCGCAACAGTTACATTACTTAGGTACTCGGACCAAATCTAGTGGGATCTGATACTTAACACAGAACTACGATCTAATACTAAGATCTCTGATTTCCAGTAGTCACTTACACTCACAATAATACCAAGAAACTGTGGTGGAAATCTGACAAACTCAGTCTGGACTGCCCGTTGAGGAATAACAGAAAAGGATTTATTGAAGGAAAAGAAGGTTTACAGCATACAAAGAGGATAGAATATAGGAGTGCTGCCCGTTCTCCTCCTGAACGAGATATACACACTACCTACATATCTACTTGTGTGTGTGTAAAATACGAGTCCCAGGCCCGTTGCCTGGTAGCAGCAGGAAGCTACTCCCAAGTCTGGGAGATGCAAGGTCACCAACGTAGACCAGAAAGACAAGAAAATCTGGAGACAGGGAGACGAGCCTCTGTATCAGTATGTCACAAGGCCCAGATGTCCAGAAGACAGAATAACATGAGCTGTACAGACACTTAATCACATATAGAGAACACACTGACCTCTGACCCGCAAACTACTTCATCATGCACAGCTTAGAATGAACTCTGAAACTACTTCTACAGCAACAACTCTGAATCTCTCTCACAGAACAACCCGGTTTGGCAGCTTCAGAATGAAAACTTAATGTTCAGGAAAGAACTTAACACCCCAATAACAAAAGGTCCATTCCCAGCAGGCGAGAACCCAGTTACATCAGCAGCTCACTATTACCCGTGTAAACTCAGTAGTGCAGCATTACCAATGTAAACTCAGTGACTTCTACCTTCGGGTTAAAGCACATGTGGGCTCACACACTCACACTCACACACCCACACACAATTCACACACACACTCACACACACACACACACACACACACACACACACACTCACACTCACTCACTCACACACACACACACACACACACACACACACACTCTCACACACTCACTCACACCCACACACACACACACTCACACTCACACTCACACACACAACCACCCACACACCCACACACTCAAACACACACTCACACACACACACACACACCCCGTTGCAGGCCTGTGGCGTTGCTTGTGTGCGGTGGGGCCTTAAAAAGACAATGGCCTCTTCACTCTCTGAGCCAAATGAACAACGTTCCCTTGTTTTCAGGAGTGTTCAGCACAGCAGCAGTCTCTTAAAACCCCCGGCAGATACAGCAAGCAAGCGGGTACAGTCCTCCCTCGAAGCCGGAGAGCAGAACTCCGGCACTCGGTGGAGCTAGCCGCTACCGCTAACTGACCTGGTTCAGCACAAACAGTCACTGGGAAGGCGCACACACGCAGCAAAGTTGGATCACTGTGGTTTTCCCTCCTTAAGTTAGTCAACGGTCAGTTATTTACTGAACACTAACTCAGTTTATTTAACATTTTAGCTATGCTGCTGCAGCCTCTCCCGAACTCCTCCAAAACCTCCTTCTCTTCGTCCTCCCCGCTCCAGCTCTCTCTCCAAGTCCCACCCCTAGATCACCACTATTGGTCAGTGACAGCTGTTCAGCCAATGAGTTAAGAGTACTACTAACCTGCTGACACCGAACACGTCCAGCTCGTGCACTGCAACCTAGCTTAGCGGAAAATCTCTTAAAGCAACAGGAGCCTGTTTTAACAGCTATGAACGTTTGTGTTTTCTATGAACTATAAATACAGCTGTACAGATTTTTAACCAGGCTACATGGGCAAAACTGGGCGTTTACTTTGGGGGTCACAGTAATTCAGGCCCCAGCTACAACACAGGGGAGGAAACAAAACCATAAGAGCAAAGTCTAGCTACTTCACTGATTAACTTGTGTATTTATTTAACTTTTAATACACAAAAACATCAATAATAATTTTGGTGAAGTTCACATGAGAATATTCCTATAAATATTGCAACAAAACAAATAAAGCAAGGAAAAGTAAATAATAAAAAGTAATAATACCTCAGCTACACTTACAGATTTAAGGCTCATTTATATGAAACATTAAATATGTATATGGACAGAGCCTTATGTCTGTACTGAATTCATTTCTTCTGGATTTGTCTACATTCCTAACAGCTTATGGATACAGATGAAACAGAGCCGTATTGGATATCATGGAGGCATCACAGCCAATAGTTCAAACAAGAATGTTTTTTTTCAACTTTTTAAGACAAGGCTAAACACGGCTTAGACGGCTAGCCGCTTAGCATCTACATTGCTATTTCTTATTTTTTTCTTATTCTTAAAAGTCAGTTTAAATCTTTTTATAAGTGCAAATGCCAGCCTTTAAACCAAGGGATGGACTGTATGTTTTTGTGTGTGTGTGTGTGTGTGTGTGTGTGTGTGTGTGTGTGTGTGTGTGTGTGTGTGTATGTGTCTGTGCACGCTCCATCATCAGCTGACCCCCTAATATCCTCTCAGTGGCACAGCAGGGCCAAAAGAACTGAAAACCTCCCACCCAGTCATTCCCACTCCATGACTGCTCGTCTTTAGCCTGTTATTTTCAGGACATACTGCTTTGAGTGTCCTGTCCTGGTGCTCATTTGTCTTTCTTGGTCTACCCATGTTTTCTTTTCATCACTTTCCCATTTTGTTTAATGTGCACCAAATTTTACACACAGCTGACTGAGAAGACAGAACATCTTTGGTCTCACTGTAGGAGTTACATCTTAAGGGAGGTGTATAATTCATTCCATTATTTCAGTTGACCGTTCAGTGTTTTCTTTCACTCAGTCCAACAGCTCATTAAGGTCTGTAACAGTCCCTTCTGACTCCACACTGATATGAATGTTTAGACGTGTGTGAATATTTATTTTAGAAATGTAAAACTAATACAAGCTGATACAAGGTCAGAATGTTCATCTGTGTATGATTCTCTTTCAGTGTGTGGTGTTTATGAATGTTAATAATGATGTGAGTGTTTATTTTTTCTCGCTACAGTCTGTCTGGCTGCAGTATTACAGAGGAAGGCGGTGCTGCTTTAGTTTCAGCTCTGAAATCAAACCCCACACACCTGAGAGAGCTGAATCTGAAACCAGGAGAGTCAGGAGTGAAGCTGCTCTCTGATCTGCTGGAGGATCCACACTGTAAACTGGAGAAACTAGAGTGAGTTACTGAATTACAGTCTCTATTTATGATCACAATGACACCAAGAGAACCTTTCTACATACTGTGTGTGTGTGTGTGTGTGTGTGTGTGTGTGTGTGTTAGAGAGACAGAGATAGAGTGCAGAGGTGAAGAGAGAGCAGAGTTAATCTGTACCTTAAAACTATTTCACCTAAACGTCCTACAGGCTGTACTTCTACCCCAGATACAAAAACAGAGACTGTGAAACACAGACTGCACACACACACTGCAGCCGCATCACCGCATATCTTATCTTCTCACAAATTCATCACAAGCCAGCAGAGATCAGAGAGATGAAATGATTTTACACATCAATCCAAAACAAAGACCACATATCAAACCATCATCAGTAATAAGTCAGTGTTGTGATTCGAGTTCATCAGCATTTTTATATCTACTACAAGTTACATAGATATTTAAAGATGTCTGAGGCAGTAGAGTCAGTCTGTGACTCACTAAATAGGAGTTTAAAAGACTATTTAGAGCGATTTTGCTGTAATGGTGTTAAAACGATGTGTAGATGTAAATGTAGTTCACCATATATACATTTACACTGTCTAATAGGAGATTTGAAATGTGATTATCAAATAGAAGCTAGAAAGATGGTAAAATTCTGATGTAAAAGAGAAACAGCGCTTTTCTCCTTTTACCAATTACATATTCTCATGTACTGCACTCAGTCTGGCAAACGCCTTTCAGAACACATTCCACCAGATCATTTTCATCACTTGTCAATTACTTGCCAACAGCACCCTCAGGAGAAAAGGAATATATGTTGCTGAGTCAGCTACTGGGTCTGTGTGGCTGTGTCCCAGTGAAATTATAATTAAATTATTTTATGATTTTATGACATTTTTGTAACAGATTTGGCAGAACACCACAATATATCCACACCTGATGCTCACCATGTAAAACCATCAGTGCTGGATTAATCTCTGTCTGCTGCATCTGTGGTCTATGGTCAGTTAACACAGACAGTAACAGAACTTTATTAAAAGCTTATTAAAACAAACTAGGACACATTTCACACAGAATCAGTGCAGCACGTGAGAATATGTAATCGTGAAGATGAAAGGCATTTTGTCCATTTTCCATTAGAATTTTACCACCTTTCTAGCTTCGTGTTCTCTTTAATAATGGATTTTAAATGGATTATTAGAGTGTTAATACATATATGGTAAATAAAAGAGTCAAAACAAACAGTAAACAGAACCTAAAGGGAGAATCCAAAAGAGAGTAAGACGATAAACACAGAAGAAATCTAAACCGGGGATAACAACCAGAGAAAACAGGAGAGAAACGCTCGTTATGCAAACAAAAAAAAATAATTTGGCAAAACTCCACAATGTGTGTGTGTCTGAGGGGTTTAAATCCAAACAGGGAAATGAGGAGCAGGTGACTGTAATCAGTACTGGGATGAGAATGAACGGGAAAATGGAGTGTGATTGGTGAATTATGGACATGTGGCTGACGTCATTAGGAAGTGAACTCTGGGAGATGGAGTTTGGGAGATTTGAGGTGGTGGAGAAACCCGGAAGCTTGACACAAATGAATAAGCTTAAATGTCATGCTATAATTAATTCTATAATTAAAAGCTATGAAACACTTACAGATTAATATTAACATGAACAATAACTGTTTACACAGTTAAATACCCTGAGTCTCAGGCCCGTTGCCTGGTAGCAGCAGGAAGCTACTCCCAAGTTTGGGAGATGCAAGGTCACAAACGTAAGAGTGAAGACAAGAAAATCTGGAGACTGGGAGACGAGCCTCTGTATCAGTATGTCACAAGGCCCAGATGTCCAGAAGACAGAATAACATGAGCTGTACAGACACTTAATCACATATAGAGAACACACTGACCTCTGACCCGCAAACTACTTCATCATGCACAGCTTAGAATGAACTCTGAAACTACTTCTACAGCAACAACTCTGAATCTCTCTCACATTCCCCCCTTTTTATCATTCTCCATGATAATAAGAAAATAATGAAGACAAGGAAAAAAAGTACCACAGTCAAAACATCAGTACCAAGAATTCCTAAGGATTCAACTTGCCACATCATTGGACGTGCTGTAATAGATGAGCTAAGGCTGTTTTTTGTGAGTGTAGAGCACTCTGAGGTATTTAGCAAGCTACTATGACCTTTGGCCTAAGTAGGAAAAATGAAATGAGTAAATGAAATTACATTATCTTAGAAATATAAGCTCATTGGTCACAGTCATCATCATAGTCTTCGACATCATAATCTGCGTCGTCACAGTCTGCTTCATACCCGAGCAGCAGTACCTTGTCAGATCTAGGATCCAAGTCATCCATCCACCAAGTACCACATGTAGACTGAAGGCTGGAGATGTTGGAGTAGTTTATTTCAAGGTGATCGCAGTTCACTTACATCTCCCGTCCAAAGCCAGGCCAGTCCAGTCTGAACTTAGCCCTACTCAGCCCTACTCAGTCCTACTCAGTCTGAAGACAGAACCTTTTCACAGAGGTTTTATAGACATTTACATTTAAGGCATTTAGCAGACGCTGTTATCCAGAGCGACTTACAACTATGCATAGTGTTCCTATTGGATAGTACTCCAGCTAGTACAGGACCGTGTCACCACACCCGTAAGACTCAAAGACGATGTGTCAGCTGTCCTTATTTATCAACAGATGGTCAGTTGTCCTTCAAGTGGTGTTAGATCTAAGACCTGTAGAACCCTGAGGGCAACATTCTCTTAGGGGCTTTGTTCTGTTCTGATGATGCAGCTGTTTCTCACATGGTAAACGTATACACACTTGTATACATACACATTTCTACACAAAACACACTTGTATACAAAACACTGATATCCATAACACAACACATGTTATTTAAGGAATATAAAAACAACACAATGGGACCAGAAGTTTGCATACCCCTCCTTTCTCTGCCAGTAAAGTGTCTAGGGCCAGTCTAGGCTGGATGACTGCTGTTCTAATAGCCCTAAGCTCCATGTCGCCTGATTGTAAAGCTGATTCAGTCTCATTTGCTATGCACAGTACTCTACCTGCCATGCCAGGCCATTTTATTAAACAGGGCAGCTGTCCCTCCCCCTAGGAGGAGAGACCATCCTGTAGAGGCTGCTGGGCCTGTCCACGGGTTCCAGAGATGATAGCCCTGATACCATGAGGCATTTTATCCCCCTTTACCAGTGAGCGTCCGCTCCTTAGAGACTTACTGGGGCCTTGTTGTTTTAGCGTTAACACACTGAAACTAGTTAGCAAACTACTACCAAATGCAAACTACTGATTACCGTCTAACCTACACCAATAATCTGTCAGAGCACTTTGTCCCGTCGTCTAACATACTCCATTCTGTCACCCAAGTCAGCTTACAAGTACCACTTGTACCATGAAATGTGGTTAACGATGAGTGAAGAAGTACAGCTTGTCATTTACAGGTGTTATATATGTCATGTGAGGTGTACGTGCTTCGCGTATGGTGTCTGTCGTTGCTCGTGTGTGATGGTCCTCCTAGAGGCCTCTTGATTGACTAGAATTCGTCTTTCAGTGGTTGAAGTCCTTTAAAGGGATCTGGAGCCCTTCTGCAGTGGCTCGCGTGTGCCCATGTGACCCTGCCGCTGACCTTCACCGCAGAGTGTGTGTAGAGTTGCACTTGGAGAGGTCCTGTCCACCTGGGTTTATTCCAGCAGCATCTTCGAAAATCCTTCACCTGGTTTCAGGTCATGCAGTGGTCCTGTTGCTGGGGTTGGTAGGGCCTTGCTCACCTGCTTGTGGACAGATTTCAGAGCAGAGGACAAGGTTGCACAATACTCAAGCATCACATCATCACACATGCACAGTTCTGATACTGGTGTCTGTGCAGGCCCAAATCCCGTGTTTGGAGGTCGCCCAAATAGTATCTCAAAAGGACTCTGCCCATACTTCGGCCTCTCTTGCATGTGCATTAACACAATAGGGAGAACCTTAGTCCATCCTAAACTGGTCTCCTCACAACACTTGCTTAATTTATTTTTCAAAGTCCCATTTTCTCACCCCACAGCCCCCCCCCGCTAGCTGGATCATACGCACAATGCTGTCTCATGTTAGTTCCCAGAAATTTCCCCACTTGCTTGAGTGCTGCACTTACTAAAAGGTGTACCTTTATCACTGGAAATTTTCCCTAGAATTCCCCACCTGGGTATGATGTCTTTCAGCAGAGCTTTTGCCACTGTATCTGAATCCTGTTTGGAAGTGGGGAAGGCTTCCACTCGTTTGGAGAACATGTCAACTATCACTAAATAATATTTCTTACTTCACTGGATCTTAGCTCAATAAAGTCCATCTGCAAATGGTCAAATGGTTTGCCTGGTGAAGGGTGTGCCACCTGTTCCACTTTCAAGCCTCTCCCTACACTGTGTTTCACACACACGAAACATTTTTGGCAAAAAATCTGAGAATAGTTAATGAACCCTTCGGTAAACCAATGCCTCATAATCGCCGATACCATCCCCCATTTTGGGAAGGACCATGTGTCAACTTGGCAAATTAGGGAAACATGCATTTCGGGAGACATGGGTGACCCTCAGGGCATACCCCCTCCCTCACCCTACAACCCGCTTTGCGCCATTCTACCTTTTCCTCTGGTGTGGCACGCTGCTGTAGTTCTGAGACCTGCAAGAAGGCTGTGTTAGTGGCCTCTGTTTCGGGCAAAGCCTGGTTGATTCGTGTTGGAGAGTTTGCTGCCTGCTTTGCTGCATTGTCAGTTTGCGCATTGCCTAGAGAAACAGGGTCAGCTCTGTTAGTATGTGCGTCACATTTGCAGACCGCTATGGCAGATGGCAGAAGGACAGCATCCAGCAACTCAGAGACAAGTTGGTGATGAGCAATGCGTGTTCCTGAGCTAGTAAGAAAATTTCTTTGCCTCCAGATGACGCCATAGTCGTGGACCACACAAAAGCTATAGCGACTATCAGTATAGATATTCACCGTTTTGCCGGATGCATACCTGCATGCCTCTATGACAGCAAATAGCTCAGCCGCCTGTGCTGAAAGGTGTGCAGGAAGTGCACCTGATCTGATGACTTCATTATCTGTCACTACTGCAGAGCCCACTCTGTTCTTACCGGTCTCTGGGTCGCGTGATGCTGAACCATCAACATAAAGAACCAAATCCAGATTGTGTAATGGCTCGTCCTTGAGGTCTGTTCTGGGGGAACAAAGTTCATTAGTCAAGGCAACACAGTCATGTGGCTCCCCGTCACCCTGTGTGGGGAGGAGGGTAGCAGGGTTTAGAACAGTGCAATGTTTAACAGTGATATTCGGCAGGTCCAACAGGACAGTGTTGTACTTCAGCCAGCGCTGCGTTGAGAGATAGGAGTTCCTCTGTTCCAACAGTAGGCTGGACACACACAGCATGTGGGAGTTGGAGTGGTCTGTAAAGTTTTTTTGATTTTCGAATGCTTCCTTTGCTTCAGGCGTACAGACAACCTTAGAGGCCATTTCCCTAATAGGTGCTTCCAAAAGTGAGTGTGTAGGAATGAATGCCCTTCAGTAAGAGCACATTCCCAAAAACGACAAACCCTGACAGACAGAACTAACATAGAAGAACATCTATTAGATCCAGTCTGATTAGTCCAAGAGGGAGTAACTGCAAGTTGGAGCCGACCATAAAGAGAATTCATGATCAGGGCCAGACACCGGTCAGTGTAAGGTTGTGGTCATACCGGGTGATGAAACAGGGCAGGATGGAGATGGAGACAGACACTGATTAGGAGGATTAAGGATTAAGAGGTAGATATTGTGACTTGTTGAATAGAGTGTGTGTAGTCCTGAGAATCCTGTGGAGGGTTCCTCTGCACTGGTAGCCCCTCAGTGTTATCCATCAGGAATGATCCGCTCGTAGAGGAGACAGATAAGAGGGGGAAGTTTGGGTATTGGTCCATTTATGGAGAAATGTAAATTAAAGCGGTAAACAGATGGTATCAGCTAAATGCTTGTGCAAACAAGTAAGTTTTGAGTCTAGTTTTAAATGTAGAGAGTGGGTCTGATTCCCGAACGGATAAAGGGAGAAGATTCCAGAGTTTTGGGGCTACACAAGAAAAGGCTCGACCACCTGCTGTGGTTCTTCTGAACCTAGGTGCTGTCAGCAGGCCACTATTTTGTGAGCGGAGGGCACGTGTGAGATACTGGGGGGCCAGACCGTTCACTGATTTGTATGTTAAGAGTAGATTCTTTTAGTCAACAAGAAATTTAACCGGTAGCCAGTGTGGTTACGACAGTATTGGGGAAATGTGATCGTATTTTTTAGTTCGAGTAAGGACTCTAGCAGCTGCGTTCTGCATGAGCTGGAGCTTATGTAGAGCCTTATTTGTGCATCCGGCTAAAAGGGTGTTGCAATAATCCAGCCTAGAAGTTATAAAGGCATTGACCAGCTTTTCCGCGTCTTTTAAGGATAGGATATTATGTAATTTAGCGATATTGCACAGATGGAAGAATGGCGTCCTAACTGTGTTACTGATATGTACATCAAAAGACAAGCTGGTATAGAAGATCACACCTAGATTTCTCAGAGTGGAGCTAGGAGTAATAGCGTGGCCATCTATATTCAAGACGAACTGGGAGAGTTTACATCTCTTTGCATTAGGACCGAGTAGCAGGACCTCAGTCTTGCTTGGATTAAGCTGAAGGAAATTCTTGGCCATCCGGTTTCTGATATTAGTAACACAATCTTCTAGTTTATTTAGATTTAAGGCCTCGTTTGGTTTGGCCCATATATATAATTGTGTGTCGTCTGCATAACAGTGAAAGCTGACATCGAAACTACGGATTAAGTTGCCAAGAGGCTGCATGTAAAGGGAAAAAAGAAGTGACCTGAGCACTGACCCTTGAGGGACACCATATCTTACTAGTGTATGATTCGAGTGCTTATTGTTGAGACTAATAAACCGATAGCGGTCAGTCAGATACGATCGGAATCAGGATAAAGCCTGTCCTTTAACGCCAACCTGATGTTAAAGTCTGTCAAGGAGAATCCTGTGGTTAATGGTATCGAAAGCAGCACTGAGATCTAAAAGAACTAATATAGAGATCTGACCATTATCAAGTGACACCAGGAGATCATTCACTACTCTAGTTAAAGCTGTCTCGGTACTGTGGTGGGGTCTAAAGCCAGACTGGAACACCTCATGAAGAGAGTTCTCATGTAGGTGGGAGCAAAGTTGTTGCGAGAACACATTTTCTAAGATCTTTGATAAAAAAGGAAGATTAAAAATTGGTCTATAGTTGGCGAGCTCATTGGGATCGAGCTCAGGTTTTTTAATAAGGGGTTTAACTATTGCGAGTTTTAGAGATCTCGGTAAATGTCCAAGACTGAGGGATGAGTTAATGATCGAGAGCAGAGGTTTAATCACGCAAGGCATGATCTGTTTGAGAAGTTTTGTCGGTATTGGGTCTAGGATGCAAGTAGAGGATTTGGTAGAGCTAATTAGCTTAATTAACTCATCCTGAGTGATGAAGCTAAAGGATAGCAGTTCACCTTTTGGGCTGACAGGACTTGCGTCATACTGTGTTATTAGATTTACAGATGTATGTTGGGTTAGTGTTCTAATATGTTCTATTTTGTCATTGAAAAACCTGCTAAAGTCATCAGAACTATATGTAGTTTGAATACAATCTTCAAACTGTTTAATGTTACTAGTTAGTTTAGATATCGTGCTGAACAGGACTTTGGGATTATTTTGGTTTTTCTCAATGAGTGATGAGAAGTAGTCAGCTTTAGCTGTGTTTAGGCCGTGTTTATATTCCAGGACAGTGTTCTTCCTCTCACTTCGGAAGCAGTCTGAATTTGTTATACGCCATTTACATTCCAGACTACGAGCTTTTTGTTTGACTGTGCGAGTACGATCATTGTACCACGGCGCAAGCGTTTTTCTTCTAACAATTTTCCTCTTTATCAGAGCCACACTATCAAGAGTTGACTGAAGGGTGGACTGCAGAAATTCAGTGGTACTTTTTAAGCTCATCGAGGCCCAGCGGGGCAGGGACGTCTGATAGATCTGGTAGTCTATTTATAAGGGCAAGTCATGATATTTAATTCATATCGGTAGTGGGGCGGCATGTAGAAATTATGGTCTAGAACGACTTCATATATTATCAAGTGATGATCTGATGATCTGAGATGCAGTCACTCTGAGAGACTGTGTCTAAGTTTTCTACCCTGATTCCTCGTGATAATACCAAATCTAAGGTGTGGTTACAGTGGAGAGTAGGTCCTATCACGTTTTGAAAATAGCCCATAGAATCAATGAGAGCCTCAAATGCTATTTTTAAGGGATCTTGGTTATTTTCAAAATGAACATTAAAATCTCAGACTATAAGAGCCTTATCCGCAGAGAGGGCTATATTTGTTAGAAGCTCTGCAAACTCTAAGAAATTCAGAGTAAGGGCCCGGGGTAACCTGGGGGACTCGGGGGATGATATACTGTAGATAATATTGAGCTAGTAGATCCAGGACAGGGGCTGGCTACTCTAATATTTTGGAATTCTAAGGCGTTTGTTTTACGGCCTGCAATTTGAGTGAGGCCCATATCAGTATTATAGTGTGTAGCTACACCTCCACCTCTACCACTGCTACGGGGGGTGTGATAATAACTAAACCCTGGCGGGGTAGATTCATTTAGAGCTAAATATTCATCCTGTTTGACCCACGTCTCAGTGAGACATAAACCATTGAGTAGCTTTTCAGTAATTATTTCGTTTACAATAGCTGCTTTGGGTGAAAGCCGCGTCTGGTAATGCTCCTTCAGGACCTCACTCTGCCGGGCACAGATGTCGTTGGTCCCCATATGGATGACTCTAGCACCATTTACTTTAACATGGCGAACGATAGAACTACCAATAACAAACAGAGTCCTGTGAGGAGGCCCGAGGTGCTGGAGCGGGCGACGGGTTCCGAGAAGCTGGTGTTGGAGTAGGCGGCGAGCTGAGTGCGGAGAACTGGTTGTCATGGGCGAAGGATGGCTGGGGTGGAGGAGACAGTCTGGTAGGCCCTCTGCGGCGCTGGCGTTTCCAGACTCCTTGTGGGACCGGGGTGAAGATGGCGTGTCCTGGCATGTGCTGAGGTCTGGGTGGTGCAAGCACCGAGGGTGAGACCTCCGAAGCCGCTGAAGAGGAGGCCGACCAGCGGGAAACACCCCTGGAAGCTTCGAGCTGCGACTTCATCTGAAGGAGCTCTTTCTGCTTCTTCAGGAGGGCCGTGATCTGCTGGTCCAGCCGTGCCAGCTCTGCGGCCAGATGCTGGAGTGCACGGTCATCAAGGATCGCTATGGTGAATAAGCGGGGAAAGAAAGCCTGGGAGAAAGATAAAGGAGGAGAGAGAGAATTAAAAAGAAAGAAAAACGAAAAGCGTAAACGTGGGTTGTTTGGAGATAGCAAAGAGATAGCACTCGCTGCTCGATCTGACGCTGCACCCTGCTCGCTGCTCGATCTGACGCTGCACCTGCTTGCTGCTCGATCTGACGCTGCACCCTGCTCTCTGCTCGATCTGACGCTGCACCCTGCTCGCTGCTCGATCTGACGCTGCACCTGCTCTGTGCTCGATCTGACGCTGCACCCTGCTCGCTGCTCGATCTGATGCTGCACCCTGCTTGCTCCTCGATCTGACGCAATTACTCGTGCCTTCAGTAAAGACTCAAAAATTGGCATGATGCCTTCTATCTTGTTTTAGGGGGTACTGAGTCTGCCTAGGCCTGAACTTTGAGTGTGATCACAACTGGTTCAGCATTTTTAACCAAGCCTACATCATGTTTACCGGTAACCCATAATTCTTTTGGGACTTTTGTCAATCTGGGGTGCACCCTTGTTGGAGTGGTTTCTCCTGTAAGACGAGAGAAGTTCCCTACGCTGCGTGTAGACGTACGAACGCTGCGCTCAACATGAACACACATACAGAGAGAGGTTTAAAGACTCCTTTGCTAGGGCTGTAGAGGATGCTGGGGTCTTTTGTTAACCGCCAGTCAGTGACTGTGTGGGGGACACTCCTTTATCCACCTCCCCACATCCTTCCACTCACATGAATTTGGCTTTGCTAGTGAGATGAGGTCTTAACTCTACTACATTCCACAGTTCTGCCTGGCAGCACTGTGGAGAGTCAGTGGAGGAATCAGCAATATGAGAGTTTGTACAATGATGTAGTTGTACTAAACATGCACAGTAATGTTTTGAACAATATAGGGCCTGTATACTCAGACACTCGCGATTGCAAGAGTCTTTAAACCATCCCCTCTCATAATGCTCATCCGGACCCTCATCCACACGTGCAGTGCAGTGGAGGTCCGCATGTTCCATGTAGTCAGTTCCAGAAAAGTGTTTTCTCCTGAGCTAGCTGCACTAAGTGTTCTGTGACCTTGGTCACTGCATCTGGACACAGTTTCCACTCATAGAGACACAAGAGGAGTTCTGTGCTCAATTTAACGCATGCTAGAAGTTCACTAACAATTGTAAAACCCTCAGACTCTGAAATTAGCCTGAATTTACTGAAACTTTGTTAGGTCCATCAGAACCGTATCCTATCCCAAGTGATTCATGTGTATGCCCTTAACTCTTAGTGTTTCCTATTGTGACGGTGCTCTTACTCAAAGATTTTCAAGCATACAAAGGAGTAGCCCAGGCAAATGAGATGCTATAGAGGTGAGTAGTCCAGACTCTTCACAGGATACACGGTGTTGTGAGATTTTTAGAGGTAACGGATCAGTGATAAGGCGCTGTTTTTGTTGGCTACGACCCGTCACAAGTCACGCCGTCACCCACTAATGATTAAATTGTCTCTTTACAACTTAAAAACTTACCATTGTCCCACTAGGATGCATGTGCCCCACCCGACATAAACAATTTTACAATTTTAAAAACAATTTTATCTAAAAATAGGAGCAAAATCACCTACAACCATTGTGGTCGAGTTCCCAGAACTCTACTAGAGACCCGTGTCTCTATAACACTCATTGTGTGTGTAAAATACCCTGAGTACCAGGCCCGTTGCCAGGTAGCAGCAGGAAACTACTCCCAAGTTTGGGAGATGCAAGGTCACCAACGTAGAGCATAAAGACAAGAAAATATGGAGACAGGGAGACGAGCCTCTGTATCAGTATGTCAGAGGGCCCAGATGTCCAGAAGACAGAATAACATCTGTCATCGGATTAAAGCAAATGTGGGCCCACACACACACTCACATCCACACAACTCACACACACACACCCCGTTGCAGGCCTGTGATGGTACTTCTGTGCGGTGGGGCCTTAAAAACAGACAATGGCCTCTTCACTCTCTGAACCAAATGAACAACGTTCCCTCATTTTCAGGAATGTTCAGCACAGCAGCAGTCTCTCACTACCCCCGGCAGATACAGCAAGCAAGCGGGCACAGTCCTCCCTCGAAGCCAGAGGAATTCTGAACAACCCAGAAGCCCCTCAGAAGTCCTGTCTGCGGTTCGACTAATGTCCTCTCCATCGAAGCCCGAGAGAGGAAGATGGAGCAGAACTCCGGCGCTCGGTGGAGCTAGCCGCTACCGCTAACTGACCTGGTACAGCACAAACAGTCACTGGGAAGGCGCACACACGCAGCAAAGTTGGATCATTGCGTCTTTCCCTCCTTCAGTTAGTCAACGGTCGGTTATTTACTGAACACTAACTCAGTTTAACATTTTAGCTATGCTGCTGCAGCCTCTCCCAAACTCCTCCGAAACCTCCTTCTTTTCGTCCTCCCCATCGGACTCCGCTCTCTCTCCGGCGTCTCAAGTCCAAGTCCACCCCTAAATCACCACTATTGGTCAGTTACAGCTGTTTCAGAGCCATGCCAATGAGTTTTAAGAGTACTACTGACCTGCTGACACCAAACACAAACACATGTCTAGCTCGTACACTGCAATCTAGCTTAACGTAGAAAAACTCTTAAAGCAAAATAGAGAGCCTGTTTTTAACAGCTATGAACGTTCTCGTGTTTTTCTATGAACTATAAATACAGTTGTACATATTTTTAACCAGGCTACACGGGCAAAACTGGGTGTTTACTTTGGGGGTCACAGTAATTCAGGCCCCAGCTACAACACAGGGAGGAACCAAAACCATAAGAGAAAAGTCTAGCTACTAAACTGTTTAACTTGTGTATTTATTTAACTTTTAATACACAAAAACATCAATTAGGAAACCAAAATAAAAGTTCTGGTGAAGTTCACATGAGAATATTCCTATAAATATTGCAACAATGGATATATTGGACAGATATGTATATGGACAAAGCCTTATGTCTGTACTGTATTCATTTCTTCTGGATTTGTTTACATTCCTAAAAGCTTATGGATACAGATGAAACAGAGCCGTACTGGATATCATGGAGGCGTTGCAGCCAATAGTTCAAACAAGACGATTTTTTAAAACTTTTTAAGACAAGGCAAAACACTGGTTAGCCGGCTAGCCGCTTAGCATCTACATTGCTATTTCTTTTTTTTTTTCTTATTCTTAAAAGTCAGTTTAAATCTTTGTACGAGTGTTAATGCCAGCCTTTCAACCAAGGGATGGACGGTATATGTGTGTGTGTGCCTGTGCACTACTCCATCACCTGACCCCCTAATATCCTCTCAGTAACACAGCAGGGCCAAAAGAACTGAAATCCTCCCATCCAGTCATTCCCACTCCATGACTGCTCGTCTTTAGCCTGTTATTTTCAGGACAGACTGCTTTGTGTTTCCTGTCCTGATGCTCTTATGAATGTTTAGATGTGTGTGAATATTTATGTTAGAAATGTAAAACTAATACAAGGTGATACAAGGTCAGAATGTTCATCTGTGTGTGGTTCTCTTTCAGTATGTGGTGTTTATGAATGTTAGTAATGATGTGAGTTTTTATTTTTTCTCTCTACAGTCTGTCCTGGTGCAGTATTACAGAGGAAGGCTGTGCTGCTTTAGTTTCAGCAGTGAAATCAAACCCCTCACACCTGAGAGAGCTAAATATGAACTGGAACAAACCAGGAGAGTCAGGAGTGAAGCTGCTCTCTGATCTGCTGGAGGATCCACACTGTAAACTGGAGAGTCTACAGTGAGTTACTGAATTACAGTCTCTATGTAAGATCACAATGACACCAAGAGAACTTTTCTACATACAGAGTGTGTGTGTTAGTGTTAGTGTTAGAGAGAGAGAAGGGATCTACATGTGAGTACAAAGAGCAGAATGTCTTGATGTTCCAGAAATGAACTAGCCCTGGAAAGTTGAGAGAGAGAGAGAGAAAGAGGGAAAGAGCGAGAGAGAGAGATATGAAGAGAGAGCAGAGTCAATCTGTACCTTAAAACTATTTCACCTAAACGTCCCACAGGCTGTAATTCTACCCCAGATACAAAAACAGAGACTGTGAAACACAGACTGCACACACACACTGCAGCCGCATCACCGCATATCTTATCTTCTCATAAATCCATCACAAGCCAGCAGAGATCAGAGAGATGAAATGATTTTACACATCAGTCCAAAACAAACACCACATATCAAATCATCATCAGTAATAAGTCAGTGTTGTGATTCGAGTTCATCAGCATTTTATATCTACTACAAGTTACATAGATATTTAAATATGTCTGAGGCAGTAGAGTCAGTCTCTGACTTACTAAATAGGAGTTTAAAAGACTATTTAGACCTTCAGATTTGAGTCAGTACTGAAAAGGTACTGGTCAGATTCAGTGAAACATGATTAAAGTTATTAAAGGTTATATTTGGAGTAGATACTGTATTTACTTCATCCAGTGTTTTTCAGGGGTTTTATTGATGTTTAAATTGTACATGCTAGTCTTTTTTATTTATTTTGTTTTTACAAGGAAACAGGACAAATCAGATGAAAAACAGCATAAACAGCATCTGAAACTGGGTCACACACACGACAAAACCAACAAATAAACAAACAAATGAAAGGACCAACTCAGATTATGAGAATTTCCTATCCTTTTCGTTTTACTTTTCTCCACCCCAATGCCCCATGCCATAATAAAGGTGACATTAGTTTAAAGTGGCGCCTAAATTGAGCCGAAATACGGAGAGTAGAAAGGACTATGGGATTGATGGTAAAATCTGTGAACCTGAGTGGTAAAGAGGATACTGAGGAGGAAGAAAGAGAGTGAATTTCTACTTTAGCCCACAGCAAATTAGGGGAATGAAGCCAAAACGAGACCTGCTGAATGGGGCAGCCCAGTAATAATATAGAAGATTAGGAAGGGCGACTCCCCCTCAAATTTAAATCTCTGTAACAAAGATTTCCTCACTCTGGGAATGCCTCCATCCCAAATAAAGGAAATAATGAGCCGGTCCAAAGTTTTAAAGAAAGATCTGGGGAGAAGTAACGGAATAGTTTGAAATAAAAAAAGAAACTTGGGCATGACATTCATTTTTACAACATTGATTCTCCCAATAAGTGAGAAAGGGAGAGATCTCCATCTTTGTAGTTCCAATTTCAGTTTATCAATCAGAGGAGAGAAATTATTATGGAAAAGGGAGGGCAATGTTCGAGAGATGTGGATACCTAGGTACTTAAACACAGCCGGGGCATATTTAAATGGAACTGTGGATTGGTTTAGGGATAAAGCCAGTGAGTTTACTGAGTAACACTCACTTTTTTGCAAATTTATTTTATAGCCCGAGAATGATCCAAACCTCTTCAAGAGTGACATGATAGGACGAAGAGAAGTGACTGGATCAGTACCATATAACAGGAGGTCATCAGCATACAAAGATAATTTCAATTCTGTACCAAAGCGAGAAATTCCGCGAAAAGACGCAAGGGGTTTCAATGCAATCGACAAGCGTTCGATAGCAAGGGCAAACCAGGAAGGAGATAAGGGGCACCCTTGTCTAGTCCAGTTTTTTTTTTTTTTTTTTTTTTTTCATGCTGCGCAACAATAGTGTGGAAAATATGTGTGTAACCCAACACATGGTCATGGTTGGTGTGAACCCTGGCCATAGGGGAAGAATACAACAGGTTTATCCAAGAAATGAAAGTCTCTCCAAAGCTGAGTCTCCGTAAAACAAATAGGTAGCCCCATTCAACTCGATCAAATGCTTTCTCTGCATCTAACAAGATAATCACTTCTGGAAAAGAGGAGGAATGTTCCATGGAAATTGTATTTAAAAGAGTGCGAACATTATAGAAGAGGTGGCAGCCTTTGATAAAGCCATTCTGGTCTTGAGAAATAATTTCAGGGAGAACATTCTCCAGGCGTAGAGCCAACAGCTTTGCCAGAATTTTCATGTCGACATTTAGGAGGGATAAAGGTCTATATGAAGCACAGGAGGTGGGAGCTTTATCTTTCTTCAAAAGGAGAGATATGGATGCTTCCATAAAAGTGGGGGGAGGGGGAGATCCAGAGAGGAAAGATTCATTATACACATCTAGAAGAAGAGTGGACAAGTTATCTCGAAATCCTTTAAAAAATTAAATGGGAAAGCCGTCAGGGCCGGGTGTTTTATTGGTTTGCATAGAACTGATCAAGAGAGAAATCTCCTCTAAGTCTAAGGGGAAATCAAACATGTGTGTGGATGGGAAGAGGTGACTGAGCCATTCTTATTAATAGCAATAAATTTGCCAATTGAAATAGAGATAAAATTATTAAAAGCCTCATCAGATAACAGCAATGAATTGAGTCTCCAGGGAGTAGGGAAACGATAATAATTTGAGAATGTTATTTACTGTTACGGGAGCATGGTCCGCCAAGATATAGAGACTATGGGATGATAACAGCATAATCACAGGAACCAACATTACCGATAAGAGAACCGTCAATAATGAAAATAGTCCAATTACCGGGCCTACGGTAATACGTGTTACATTTGGTGTGGATGAGAGTAAAAGGAAAATGCCTTGGCATGTGGGTTATAGAATCTCCAAGGATCGACTAACCCATTCTCAGACATGAAATCTAATACTGCATTAGAAGTCAATGAACGCGATGAAGTGCGCATGCCTGATCTATCTAAGACAGGGTCTATTGTGCAATTGAGGTCTCCGCCCATAGTTAAAAGATGAGAGTTTAAAGAGGGAATATAACTAAATAACTTTTGCATGAAATTTGCATCATCAAAGTTAGGAGCGTAAACATTTACTAACAAGACTGGGGTATTACACAAGGCACCACGAACAATAAGATATCTGCCATTCACGTTTGTAATTGATTTGTCCAAGATAAACTGGATCCCTTGCTTAACCAATATTGCTACACCTTGAGATTTGGAGTTGAATGTTGAATGAAAAACATCCGCAACCCAGGGGCACTTAAGCTTAGCAAGGTCGCTGTTTCTAAGATGTGTTTCTTGTAAGAAGACTACATCTGAATTTAGACGTTTCAAGTGGGTGAACACCCTAGAATGTTTTATCGGATTCTTTAACCCCTTCACATTCCAACATAGAAATCTCACACCAGTCCTGTCTTGTTGGCTAGAATTAGACATAGTGCTTTATAATGTAAAAATTAGAATTTTACCACCTTTATTAAAATTTTACCACCTTTATTAGAATTTTACCAACTTTTTACCTTTGTGTTCTCTTTAATAATGGATTTTAAATGGATTATTAGAGAGTGTTAATACATATATGGTAAATAAAAGTCAAAACAAACAGTAAACACAACCCAAAGGGAGAATCCAAAAGAGTCGATAAACACAGGAGAAGTCTAAACCAGGGATAACAACCAGAGAAAACAGGAGAGAGCCGCTCGTTATGCAAACAAAAAAAAACAATTGGCAAAACTTCACAAAGTGTGTGTGAGGGGTTTAAATCCAAACAGGGAAATGAGGAGCAGGTGATTGTAATCAGTACTGGGATGAGGATGAACGGGAGAATGGAGTGTGATTGGTGAATTCTGGACATGTGGTTGACGTCATTGGGAAGTGAACTCTGGGAGATGGAGTTTGGGAGATTGGAGATGGTGGGGAAACCCGGAAGTGTGACTAAAATGAATAAACTTAAATAAATGTCATGCTATAATTAATTCTATAATTAAAAGCTATGAAACACTTACAGATCAATATTAACATGAACAATAACCATTTACACATTAGACTGGAAACAGGGCTTTACCTGACTTAACAAATAAACTGCTAAAGTTCATAGTATGAACATTTAATATCTCAATTATAGAGGCTAAAATTATCACACTTATTAGTATTATGATATTATTAAAACATGATGAACATGTTTAAACAGTACCACACATCAGACTGACTTCTCTTAGACAGCTGAAAAATCTCAGGAGAGCTTTCACTGCCCTCAACCATGTTTCCCCTGACAACAAACAAACCCACAGTACACGCTAAACATATGTCAGAAATGAAGATGTGACGTAGACAGATGTTTTACTTAAATACCGTGTTCTAACCAGATGTAGTCCTTTCATCTAACTGTATTTCAATACATTATAGACTGGCTTAAACACCACAAAGCACTGACACTGTGAATCTCCACCATTCACTACCTGAGTGTGTCCTGGTCTTTGCACGACTCTTTGTATTATTGAAATACTGCAGTTCAACCCCACCCAGGCTTATGTAGCAGACTCGAGACGGTAGTTCAGACCAAAACACACACACACACACACACACACACACACCAGGAACTGGAGATCTGAAGGTTTATTCCTGAATGAAAGTTGCATGGAGCAGTAGTACACTCACCCAGCCAAAACAGCTCTCCCTCTCCCTACTGATAACCAAAACATGACTGAGCTAAACGTCATCAAAGTTTCATTCTAACTCTTCATAAAGTTACCACACACTGTTTAAACACACTCTGTGTCTCTAAGCTTTACATTCTGTGTGCAGTTTAACCAAGATTAATGGTGTTACAGGTTTATTAAGGCATTTTAGGAGAGAGCTAATAAGTACATCATACCCATACAAGCATCCACACTGCTTCTGACAAAACTGGGTGGAAACTGTCGTGGAAATCTGACAAACTCAGTCTGGACTGCCCGTTGAGGAATAACAGAAAAGGATTTATTGAAGGAAAAGAAGGTTTACAGCATACAAAGAGGATAGAATATAGGAGCGCTGCCCGTTCTCCTCCTGAACAAGATATATACACTACCTACATATCTACTTGTGTGTGTGTGTAAAATACCCTGAGTCCCAGGCCCGTTGCCGGGTAGCAGCAGGAAGCTGGGAGACGAGCCTCTGTATCAGTATGTCACAAGGCCCAGATGAAAAATGAAATGAGTAAATGAAATTACATTATCTTAAAAATATAAGCTCATTGGTCACAGTCATCATCATAGTCTTCGTCATCATAATCTGCGTCGTCACAATCTGCATCATACCTGAGCTGCAGTACCTTGTCAGATCTAGGATCCAAGTCGTCCATCCACCTAGTACCACATGCAGCCATGAGAACCATGAGGCCTCCTTCCCCTCCGGGGAATGCATGGCTATGCGCATATGATCGATAAGGCTAGTCAAGTTACCATGTGATTTAGGAATATAAAAACAACACGATGGGACCAGAAGTTTGCATACCCCTCCTTTCTCTGCCAGTAAGGTGTCTAGGGCCAGTCTATGCTGGATGACTGCTGTTCTAATAGCCCTAAGCTCCATGTCGCCTGATTGTAAAGCTGATTCGGTCTCATTTGCTATGCACAGTACACTTGCCATGCCAGGCCATTTTATTAAACAGGGCAGCTGTTCCTCCCCCTGGGAGGAGAGACCATCTCGTAGAGGCCGCTGGGCCTGTCCACGGGTTCCAGAGATGATAGCCCTGATACCATGAGGCATTTTATCCCCCTTTACCAGTGAGCGTCCACGCCTTAGAGACTTACTGGGGCCTTGTTTGTTTTAGCGTTAACACACTGAAACTAGTTAGCAAACTACTACCAAATGCAAACTACTGATTACCGTCCAACCTACAGCAATAATCTGTCAGGGAACTTTGTGGCGTCGGATGTAATCTATAGAAGTCCCGTCGTCTAACACACTCCATTCTGTCACCCAAGTCAGCTTACAAGTACCACTTGTACCATGAAATGAGGTTAACGATGTGTGAAGAAGTACAGCTTGTCATTTACAGGTGTTATATATGTCATGTGAGGTGTACGTGCTTCGCGTATGGTGTCTGTCGTTGCTCGTGTGTGATGGTCCTCCTAGAGGCCTCTTGATTGACTAGAATTCGTCTTTTGGTGGTTGAAGTCCTTTAAAGGGATCTGGAGCCCTTCTGCAGTGGCTCGCGTGTGCCCATGTGACCCTGCCGCTGACCTTCACCGCAGAGTGTGTGGAGAGTTGCACTTGGAGAGGTCCTGTCCACCTGGGTTTATTCCGGCAGCATCTTCGAAAATCCTTCACCTGGTTTCAGGTCATGCAGTGGTCCTGTTGCTGGAGTTGGTAGGGCTTCGCTCACCTGCTTGTGGACAGATTTCAGAGCAGAGGACAAGGTTGCACAATACTCAAGCATCACATCATCACACATGCACAGTTCTGATACTGGTGTCTGTGCAGGCCCAATTCCCGTGTTTGGAGGTCGCCCAAATAGTATCTCAAAAGGACTCAGCCCATACTTCGGCCTCTCTCGCATGTGCATTAACACAATAGGGAGAACCTTAGTCCATCCTAAACTGGTCTCCTCACAACACTTGCTTAATTTATTTTTCCAAGTCCCATTTTCTCACCCCACAGCCCCCCCGCTAACTGGATGATACGCACAATGCTGTCTCATGTTAATTCCCAGAAATTTCCTCACCTGCTTGAGTGCTGCACTTACAAAAAGGTGTTCCTTTATCACTGGAAATTTTCCCTAGAATTCCCCACCTGGGTATGATGTCTTTCAGCAGAGCTTTTGCCACTGCATCTGAATCCTGTTTGGAAGTGGGGAAGGCTTCCACCCGTTTGGAGAACATGTCAGCTATGACTAAACAATATTGCTTACTTCACTGGGTGTTAGCTCAATAAAGTCCATCTGCAAATGGTCAAATGGTTTGCCTGGTGAAGGGTGTGCCACCTGTTCCACTTTCAAGCCTCTCCCTACACTGTGTTTCACACACACAAAACATTTTTGACAAAAAATCTAAGAATAGTTAATGAACCCTTCGGTAAACCAATGCCTCATAATCGCCGATACCATTTCCCCTTTTGGGAAGGACCATGTGTCAACTTAGGGGAAACATGCATTTCGGGAGACATGGGTGACCCTCAGGGCATACCCACACCTCCTGCCTCACCCTACAACCCGCTTTGCACCATTCTGCCTTTTCCTCTGATGTGTTCCTGAGCTAGTAAGAAAATTTCTATGCCTTCAGATGACGCCATAATCGTGGACCACAGCAAAGCTATAGCGACTATCGGTATAGATATTTACCGTTTTACCGGATGCATACCTGCATGCCTCTGTGACAGCATATAGCTCAGCCGCTTGTGCTGACAGGTGTGCAGGAAGTACACCTGATCTGATGACTTCATTATCTGTTACTACTGCAGAGCCCACTCTGTTCTTACCGGTCTCTGGGTCGTGTGATGCTGAACCATCAACGTAAAGAACCAAATCTGGATTGTGTAATGGCTCGTCCTTGAGGTCTGTTCTGGGGGGACAAAGTGCCTTCAGTAAATACTCAAAAACTGGCATGATGCCTTCAGTGAACTCGTGTTTTAGGGGGTACTGAGTTTGCCTAGGCCTGAACTCTGATTTGGGTGTGATCACAACTGGTTCAGCATTTTTAACCAAGCCTACATCATGTTTACCGGTGGCCCATAATTCTTTTGGGACTTCTGCCAATCTGGGGTGCACCCTTGTTGGAGTGGCTTCACCTGTAAGACAAGAGAAGTTCCCTGCGCTGCGCGTAGACGTACGAGCGCTGCGCTCAACATAAACACAAAAAGAGAGAGGTTTAAAGACTCCTTTGCTAGGGCTGTAGAGGATGCTGGGGTCTTTCGTTAACCGCCAGTCAGTGACTTTGTGTGGGGGATACTCCTTTATCCACCTCCCCACATCCTTCCATTTACATGAATTTGGCTTTGCTAGTGAGATATGAGGTTTTAACTCCACTACATTCAACAGTTCTGCCTGGCAGCACTGTGGAGAGTCAGTGGAGGAATCAGCAATGGCCCTATGAGAGTTTGTACAATGATGTAGTTGTACTAAACAAGCACAGTAATGTTCCGACCAATATAGGGCCTGTATACTTAACCACTCACGTTCGCGTGTGACCTTGGTCACTGCATCTGGACACAGTTTCCACTCATAGAGACACAAGAGGAGTTCTGCGCTCAATTTAACACATGCTAGAAGTTCACTAACAATTGTAAAACCCTCAGACTCTGAAATTAGACAAAATTTACTGAAACTGAATTTACATATCAAATATCTGCCTAGCAAACTGACAGGGTAGGTCAGGGCCGTCAGTCGGCTTGGCCTTGGTTTCGGCCTTGACTTGCACCCTCTGTTTCTGGGCATTCTTTGGCAATGTGCCCAAAGTTTACCACATCTGTAGCAGCAAAAGTCTTGACTGTTTGGACCTCCTGGCTTAAATGCACCCCTGCCCCTTCCTCTTCCTTTTCCTCCCCCTCGCCCGATTCTCTCATCCGGGCGAGCCGTCTGTAGCATGGTCAGTGTGGACCAGTGTAGGTCTTTGCTCCTTTTCTCAGCTGTCTTCTTCTGCCTTTCTCTCAGAAGTTTTTCAGCGTGCACTGCGTACTGCTGATTTTGGGACAGGTTGCCAGAGTCCCAAGCGATGCAGAGACTCTTAACCATCGCAGCAATCTCAGGTTTCAGTCCATTTATGGAGCTGCTGCGAAGATGTGCTTTCCATTCTGTGACTGCTCCATCTTCCCGGCGAGGGCCTGTGGTCGTTCTAGGCCTGAGTTGGAGTCGTGCACCTCAGTGAGTCAAGTCAGATAGCTGTGGACTGACTCTGAATCTTCCTGCTTGCACATCACAGTCTTTATCACGTCCATGTGAACAGAGAAGCCCGTCGTAAGGTGCTGCTGTAGCACATTGATGCACTCATGGTATACTGTATTGTCTTCATGGCCCCATTGTGGATTGACGAGTCTCATGTCTCCTCCTGGAATCTCTGGGAGACTTTAGCCCAGTGTGTGCCCATCTTGATCATCAGTAGGCATCGCAGCTCACTGGTTGTGGCTCCGAATTCTTTGCAAAAGACCAACAATTCCTCTCCGAATTTTGTGCCGCCTGCATTGCTTGGATTGGGGAGGTGTGTCATGGCTTCAGTAGTTTCTTTTCTTGCTTGCACAGAAGGGTAGAGTCAGGAGACTAAAAGCTGGAGATGGTGGAGTAGTTTATTTCAAGGTGATTGCAGTTCACTCACATCTCTCGTCCAAAGACAGGCCAGTCCAGTTCAGTCTGAACTCAGCCCAACTCAGTCTGAAGAGAGACCCTTGTCACACAGGTTTTATACAATGTTTAACCCCCTAAATATAAAAAAGAGGGTCTGATCTTATCTAGGGTCAACAAATCGTCAACTGTCTCCAAGTGGTGTTTGACCTATGACCTGTAGAACCCTGAGGGCAACATTCTCCCAGGGACTCCGTCCTGTCGTAAATGGGACCTTATTGAGTCAGCAGGTTTGGCTGCTGTCTGTACTATACACAGTGGTTACTTTGGATGTTGACTGGGGGTCATTATAATGTGACTCAGCGGTGTCCGTTACATAACTGTATCAAAGCACCTCTACTTTGAACCTTTAAAGATCCAAATGTTTAAATATAAGACAAGTTATAAGTTCTTACAGAAATGTTTAAAATAATGCTAACTAATTTGTTTTAAGAGGTTTGAAGCTTGTGTAATTGTAATGTGGAAATATCTTCATACCAGAAACAACAAGCATAATCTAAATGAGGCTGAACCAAAACTCCCACCAAACTTGCCATTGTTTTTCTATCCAAAAATTAAGAAAACAAATCCTTTGGTTCCCCTCAAAACCTTACCTGCTTTACCTCCTCTTGACATAACTGTCCAATGTACATCCTAAATAATTAACTGAACTCTTAGTTACTAATACAGTAATACATTACCTTAAAACCAGTTCTAATACAATACCTTAAACCTTCATACCTTCGCAATTTTAACCTCGTACCGAACAAAATGGATTCAGATTTCCCCAAATAAAGAGATAACCTGTCCTCAGAAATCTACCTACTAACTTTTATGAGTTCGTTACTAAAACTAAATGTAAACTTCATAATACTGGTAGGTTGAAAACCAGGAAGTCAGACAGACCAGCGTACGAATGCAAAGGGGCAAAACCAAGAGAGTAGTCGAGATAAACAGAAGGAGAGTCAAAAAAATGGAAAGGCAAAATAACCAGGCAAACAAATCAAAGGGGCTGAGCAAAACAGAGAGAGTCAAAGACAAAAGAGGTCAGAATGTAAAAAATAAGAGAAACAAACAGGACTTGGCGTTAGTGAGAGGTTTAAATGGAGTGAGGGGAATGAGCAGCAGGTGTGTGTAATTCAGAATTCAGGAGAGCCAGACCTAGAGAATGGGGTGTGATTGGAAGAATGGGGACATGTAAGTGTGATGTCATTAGATATGTCACGTCTGCGGGCCTGCCTGACTCCGCCGTTCCCCCGGACCGCCCGGTGACGTCACACGCATGCTCGCACTTCACTAATCCTCCCCGATCCGCGTCTCCCATCTATTGATTGCCCCAGCTGGCACCGGCAGTACTTAAGCCTCTGACACACGCACACACACCTTGCGAAGCTTTGCCAACTATTAAGTAGCAAACCTGAGCGTTCTTTTCTTTCAGCCTATCTTGTCTTGACCCCGCTTGTATTTTCGACACAGTCTCTCAGTCTACCCCTGTTTACCTGTTTGCCTGTGATCCCTGTTTTCTGGTTTCGACCCTTGCTTTTCCTTTCGGTTTATGCCCCTGTACTGCCACCTGTTGCCGCTGTACCGTTTTTTTGCTGCTGTGTGACGTGTCAGACCTGTTCAATAAATACCCTTTGTCTCTTGGCTCTGCTGGCATCGCGTCTGGTTCCCTGAGCCTGACAAGATAGTGCACTCTGGGAAATGGAGTCAAGGAGACTGGAAGTTTCAAGAAGACCCGGAGGTGTGACAGCTTGTCACAGTATTGAGCCATATATCCAAATTAATTTTAATAAAAGTAATTTATTGACAGGACACAATGACAAAGTAATTAAAAATGATTCATTAAATGATGAGTTGGATTAATATATGCATAACAGGAAGTGTTTGCTGAATTTTGTGGAAAATGAGCAGATCTGGAGCCTAAATGTGAATGCAACAATTAATCTAAAATCATATTCTCAAAAAGCAGATCATCAATAAGCACAGCATCGAGGACTGGACCATAGAAGTGCATTCTGTGTGTGGTCACCTTACTGGAAGTGCAGGAAGTGTACGGCTGGTCTGAGTGCAGGAAGGCCTGGTCGAGAGAGGTGGTCCTTTGACCCATGCATTGTCCAGGCAGGAATGGCACCTGGTACTCAGCTGGCTCAGTGACTGGTTGATCGGGAGACTTCCTCATGAAGTGGGGATGACGTACAGGCCTGGCTTGGGCACTCACAGCTGGTCACATCATCTGGCAGTCGGTGCTGGCTTATTTGGTCCCCAGCTCTTGATGCTTTGTTCAGTGGAATGCAGTCAGGTGGACTGAACCCCTGGCTACATCTTGGCTTTCTTTCTAAGGAACTGTGCTTCTAGGGGGACCCATCTCCAGCATGGGCCCTCTGGTCATCTGCTTGGGTCAGCTGTCATTTTCTCGTCAGCTCAGCTCAGCTTACAGAGAGAGGCCAAGAGAGACTTTGAGAGAGACTCGAGTGAGCGTCTATCTCTGTGTGTGACCTGAGTATATATACAGGCCTTGAAGGCAGATTAAAGGAGAGGACAGTTCACTTCTACATGCATATGCACTTTGTCTGCTCATTCTTCCACAAAAGTGTCTTACATATAAACATACATTTAAGAATTTTAAAGCATCATTATCATCATTAAACTACTACAAGCATTTCATGTGTAGGATGTAGGTAAATATGGTTCACAAAATGAGAGAAATGATCTAAGATACTATATATTCTATATATTCTGAGGTTAATAAGTATAACCAGTTATTGACCTTTAACAATCCTACTGCTAAGGGGTTACATGAGAATGAAGAATAGCATGGTTACACAAGTCCATGAGGTAAAACATAATTCAGAGGATTGTGTTTTAAATTCTGATTCAGTCAACACAGTTCCAATAACTACAATTACACATGTGAGATTCTAAATTATTTATAAAAAGGAAAAAGGAAATTATTTATAAAAAGGCATAAAAATGTTAATAATAATTTTGATTAAAGAAAATTGGGTTGGAGTTTAAAAATCATAGCATATAGAGAGAGGTGGAAGAAGACATCAGCATACTCAAATCTACAGTTCTAAAATGGATTCTGACTGGATGTGAATTCCAGACTGGCGGTTTAACAAACCATCACTAAAACTGTTAACAGACCAGTTCTAGCACAGTTTGGTTACACAGGGTAAGTGTCAGTTTAGTGGATTTATATATATATATATATATAAAATTGTTGGACCCAGAAGGAATCGGTCCACAGAAACGAAACTTGGCGGGTAGGATTCACATTGTGAGACATGCAAATGATTCGAGATTCATGTTTCACATTAGGCCGTGCAGTGAACAGTGATGCCCTCCATGAGTCACCCTGTTAGTGCCAGAACCATTGGCAGACGGCTGCACATCCAAGGACTACATGCACACAGACCGTTACGACGACTGTCCTTAACACCACATGGGCTGATTCAGAATGGCAGCAGTGAAGACTGTACAACTGAAAACATGTTCTAACACCCGTCACAACTATCCTGAGAACCCCCAAAACATACTCCACTGATATTAAAGAGCGGTGTGTAGTTTTTGTACATTGTGTGTGAGATGTTATCTGCAGTATGTGTAGTCTTTTTTCTCCCATTTTGATTAAATAAATCCAACATTCTTTTATGGTTTTCATGGTATAGTAGGGGGGTGCATAAACTGGCATAATCAGTTCTGCTCTTTTCCATTTCATCTCTCTCTTTCACTCATTCTCTCATATCTGTCTAATGGCGACGCTCAGTTCCAGTATAAAGAGACTGAAATAGTAATTAAAGAGCAAAGTGAACTGTTAGACCTTGGGTTGCTTTCTGAACTACATCTGTTTAATAGGAAACAGGTTTGATATTTTAACTAGATGAATATCAGTGAAAAGTAATGAGTCAGGTGAGTGCACCACCACAAGGCCTCACCACCACATGAAGCCTCAAACTGAGAGGCAGAACAGACTCCATAGTGTTTCCTGAGGCTTCACTATAAGATCCTGCTCCTCTGTTTCCTCTAGAGAAGTAGAGTGATATGCTCTCTTTTAAAGTTACTCTCTTTTAGTGAGTACATTGTCAGCAGTCCCAGCTGGAATGTCCAGCATGGGTGGATGATTTAACAGCAGCAGTATCGAGGTAGTGGAGCTAGACACCTTTAGAGCCATCTATTAGAAAGAGGGCACCGTGTGTGATTGATTATGTACTACACTACAGACTATGTAAATTAGATCACATGTTTAAAGACTGAGGTAAGATAATGTCCACGGGTTTGCTGTTCTTAACTTTGTGGGTTAATTGTTCTGTCGTTAGCTTAGCATTAGTTTAAGGTGTAGTGTTTTAAATGATTAGCTAACATGAAACTTAAGGGCACTAAGTGAATGGAATGACTGGACTTGAGGAAGGAGTTTGCAGTGGAGTGCTTCTCTGTGACTGAGGTGACCTTCTGCTTTAGTACCTGATGATTGTATTCTTACAGATTTAATTGAAATTTGAAAAGTGAAAGTTTGGGGACATGAAATGGACAGAGTAGAGGTTCTTTATGACGGTCAGCCAAACCCAGCTGATTTGCAGGAGAACCACAGGGGGAAAATATTTTCTAGTAGTATTATATTTTGCAGAGCATTTTCTGTAACTTTAAAAACACAATTTATTCATTATTGAAAGCTTGAGTTTAATATGTTTTTTTTTTTGTTTGGCTTTTTAAGAATAAAGGTCAACAATCACAGTTTAGCCGGCCAGCCGCTTAGCATCTACATTGTTATTTCTTGCTCTTTTTTCGTATTCTTTCACAACACAAACAAAAACAGTCAGTTTTAAATCTTGGTACGAGTGTAAATGCCATAGCCTTTTAAGGCAACAGATGGACTGTATGTGTTGTATTGTGTATGTGTGTGTCTGTGCACTACGTGGTCATCAGCTGACCCCTTATATCCTCTCAGTAACACAGCATGGCCAAAAGAACTGAACACTTCCCATCCAGTCATTCCCACTCCATGACTGCTCGTCTTTAGCCTGTTATTTTCAGGACATACTGCTTTGAGTGTCCTGTCCTGGTGCTCTTATGTCTTTCTTGGTCTACCCATGTTTTCTTTTTATCACTTTCCCATTTTGTTTAATGTGCACCAAATTTTATACACAGTTCTGAATGAGACGACAGAACATCTCTGGCCTCACTGTAGGAGTTACTTCTGGAAGGAGGTGTATAATTCATTCCATTTTTTCAGTTGAACGTTTATTTTTGGAGCAGTGTTTTCTTTCACTTAGCCCAACAGCTCATTAAGGTCTGTAAGCGGTCCCTTCTGACTCCACACTGATATGAATGTTTAGACGTGTGTGAATATTTATTTTAGAAATGTAAAAATAATAGAAGGTGATACAAGGTCAGAATGTTCATCTGTGTGTGGTTCTCTTTCAGTGTGTGGTGTTTATGAATTTTAATAATGATGTAAGTTTTTCTTTTTTCTCTCTACAGTCTGTTTAGCTGCAGTATTGCGGAGGAAGGCTGTGCTGCTTTAGTTTCAGCTCTGAAATCAAACCCCTCACACCTGAGAGAGCTGAATCTGGGCTGGAATAATCCAGGAGAGTCAGGAGTGAAGCTGCTCTCTGATCTGCTGGAGGATCCACACTGTAAACTGGAGAAACTACAGTGAGTTACTGAATTACAGTCTCTATTTAAGATCACAATGGCACCAAGAGAACTTTTCTACATACAGAGTGTGTGTGAGAGTGTGTGAGAGAGTGTGAGAGAGAGAGAGAGAGAGAGAGAGAGAGAGAGAAAGAAGGGATCTACATGTGAGTACAAAGTGCAGAATGTCTTGATGTTCCTGAAGTGAACTAAGACAAGCCCTGGAAATAAGAAAGTTGAGAGATGAAGAGAGAGAGAGAGAGAGTAGAGATGAAGAGAGAGAGAGAGAGAGAGAGTAGAGATGAAGAGAGAGCAGAGTCAATCTGTACCTTAAATCTATTTCACCTAAACGTCCTACAGGCTGTAATTCTACCCCAGATACAAAAACAGAGACTGTGAAACACAGACTGCACACACACACTGCAGCCGCATCACCGCACATC
>JAMWET010003772.1:0-15999 GCA_024036415.1 Prochilodus magdalenae | reverse complement strand
TTCCCTCCCTGGTGTCATGTGACTTGTTAGTGTCATCTGGTCTCAGGTGTGAAAGGGGAGCAGGTGTGTTAAATTTAGTGTTATCGTTCCCACCCTCTCTCTTACTGGTCACAGGAGGTTCAACGTAGCACCTCATGCTAAAGAACCCCCTGAGGATCTGGAAGAAAGAAGTGCTGGTCTACATAAAGAGGCCGAGGCTATAAGAAGATCCAACACTCTGAAACTGAGCTGCAGCACGGTGACCAAAATAACGGGTTCCACTCAGAACAGGCTTCGCAAGGGTCCGCCAAAGAAGCTGAGTGCACATGCTCAGCGTCATAGCCAGGGGTTTGTTTTTTTAAAATGGACGTAGGAGTGCTGCCAGCATTGCTGCAAAGGTTAAAGGGGAGAGGGGTCAGCCTGTCAGTGCTCAGACCATATGCCGTAAATTGGTCTGCATGGCTGTCGTCCCAGAAGGAAGCCTCTTCTGAAAGATGAGACAGGAGCCATGTCATGTGGTCTGATGAGACCAAGATAAGCTTATTTGGTTCCGATGGTGTCAAGAGTGTGTGGTGGCAACCAGGTGAGGAGTACAAAGAAGTATGTCTACAGTCAAGCATGGTGGTGGGAGTGTCATGGTTGGGGCTGCATGAGTGCTGCTGGCTGTGCATTGAGGGAACCATGAATGAACATGTACTGTGACATACTGAAGCAGAGCACGCTCCCCTCACTTTGGAAACTGGGCCGCAGTATTCCAACATGATAACGACCCTAAACACACCTCCAAGACCACCACTGCCCTGCTAAACAAACTGAGGGTAAAGGTGTAGGGCTGGCCAAGTGTGTCTCCAGACCTAAACCCTATAGAGTCTCTGTGGTGCATCCTCAAACGAGAAAAAAATAAATAAATAAATATATATATATATATATATATATATATATATATATATATATATATATACATACATTAGTCAATGCAGTATGTGCATGGATGCCAGAAAGAGTTGAGATGAGATTCTGAAAGCGCTGATTGGTTTAAGCTCCCACCTCAACTTCCTGTCCCAAAAACAGCACGTATTAGTACAATGCCGTGTTCACAGGGTCGCTTTCACAGCTGGCTCGTCCGTTGACAGTAGATAGTGATTAGAGAGTAAATCAGGGCGAAATCTCTGCAAATTTTCCACCTTCCAACATCATTACGGAGGACATCAGAACCGGAGATGAATATGGCCAATGCAGGACCTAAATCAGACTACAGATCGACTGGTTCAATTAGAAGCGATGACTCCTATGATGATGTCTATGTGAATGAAGACGCCCTGGAGACTAACATGACCAGAAGCCATAAAGGAACTTCAGGTACCCACACACACACACACACAATTGCTGCTGATGTCTTTTCTAAGAGTGGCTATCCTGGAACCCATAATGACTGAACGTGTAATTAAACGTATGGTGTGTGTGATCATTTCCAGGTACTGCACTGGGTGGTGCAGTGAGCCGATACTACAGACCGGCTGCTGTGTGTCTGGGGCTGCTGTGTGTTCTCCTGCTGGCCGCCATCACAGTGTTGTCGATCATGCTCACTGCGGAGAGAGACCGGTTACAGAAGAAGCTACTGGAACTGGGTGAGTGAACGTTTCCACGTTTTGATTCATTAGCGCAGTATGCTTGAACAGATACACTGACCTGAAGATTGGCTGTATCACTCTGACTGACTCTCAAAAGAGGAGGCCAACAAACAGGGATGGAGATACTTCGACTCCAGTATTTACTACATCACTACCAAGAAGAAGAGCTGGAGTGAGAGCAGAAAGGACTGCATAGAGAGAGGAGCAGACCTGGTGATCATCAACAGCCCAGAAGAACAGGTAAGGGAAACAGACCCTAGGGTTATCCCTGGGATTGGTGGTTGATGGTGGGAGGGGCTTTTACGTAGGCACTTTATTTTTCAAATCTGTGGCTTTTTAGGGGTTTAGTCCTGAAGGGTGGAGTTAATTCCTGCTTGGTCTAAAAAGTATACCTTGGTTGTTTAAGGTGGTAGTGGCTTCAGGCTCCTGCAGATGGGGCTGCATAGAGATGATTAGGCTATACACACCTGTGGGGTGTGAGGGATGGGATTCATAGATTGAGAAGAGGTGCTACAGTGCAGTGAATGTCTCATTCCATGTGTGGAAAATGGCTCCAAAGCAGATGTTAATGATTGGCTAAAAGGAGCAACTGAGCATTTGAAAGGACCATAGTGTGAATGAAGTAGCTGAATCTGCAGGTGTATGGAAGCGTATGGTCGTACTAGAAGCAGTGGCTACAATCCTATAGTGGATAAAATCCCATCTAGAACAACCACCTGGTTCAAAGAGCAGGCAGCATCTGGTGACTGAACCCCAATGTGGGAGGCGAGGTCTTGGAGGCAGAACTGTTGTATCAAGGACATTTTGACAGAGCACTTCAGAACACCGGGCAGCAACATGGTGGAGGTAGGGTGCTGGCTGGCCGGTGCTCTCTGGAACACCAGATGGCGTGTTAGGGATACAGCTGCCATTCAGGCCTGTAACACATTGCAACAGAAGTTGGGATGGTGTATTTGGGGCTTATGAACATAGATACATATTTGCCATCTTGGGTTCACCCAGGCACATCAACGGCACCACCATCTTGTGGCAGTTAACATCACTCGACTGCTTTATTTGGTTTGTTTGTTTTTACAGTATTGCCCTCAGCAAGGGATTTATGTGTAAATATGAGCATATGGTTTGTGAATTACAGTGAACACGTATTGGCTTTATATCAAGCTCATTTCATTTAAGGAACTCTACAAGCGATCCTGGTTTGATGTGGTAGTCACATTGGCAGTATGTATACACGGTGATTGTTGGTGCTGAGTAAGCATTGCAGGTTCAGCATTCCTTGATCCATGTAGGTATTCACAATAGATCAGCACCTTCTTACACAAGGCTGAAATCAGCTTCTTATATACCGGCTTCCTCCATTCCACCTTATGAATCTAAATCCTGCACCATTTAAGGTGGACCAGGAAACTTGGTACAGACAGCCGGTAGCCAACTTCAGCCTTATTGTTCTTATAGTCTTTTGGATGTGTCAAGTTATGACCAATCGAATTCCATCCAACAATGTTATAGCCAATTAGTTCTATTAGTGTATATATTACATATATATACATAGTGTATATGTTCACAAGCCAATACACGTCTTCCTCATATATGTACTTTTTGTCCTGCCAGGAGTTTATCTCTAGAGTCTTTGGTGACTGGGAAGCATGGATTGGTCTGACAGACATTGAGACCGAAGGGGTCTGGAAATGGCTGGACGGCTCAGAATTGACCACAAGGTAAAAGACTGCCCAAGTGAACTCTGGGAATGATATTCAGTCTGCTTCAGTTTGAAGACTTATGTACATGTTCTGATTCTGTGTTTCAGTTTCTGGTGGGCGGGGGAACCCAATGATCATGGAGGAAATGAGGACTGTGCCATAACTAACATCAGGTTTGCTGAGCCCAAAAGTGTACTAACCTGGGCTGATTTCCCCTGTACCCATCCTGTAGTTGGGATTTGTAAGAAAGTTCTCAACAGCGAGTGAATGGAAGTCATCCAGTCTCTCCAGAATCATCAGTACATGCATTAACCAGTCTCAGTTATCACAGTGTGTTAATAACTGGGAGATATGTTGTCTTCTGTTGAAGGGGGAATATGTAATTGGGGTTACCATATGGCTAGTGGGCGGGCGATCCTACCATCAGGACAAAAGTCTGAAGCCTCATTTTGCCTCACCCTTCTATGGGTTGTGCAGTCCAGTGGGAATGCTCTTTTCCTATTGGACAGGCTTGATGTAGCACTGAATTTACCTGGCTGCTGACTAAAAAATCCGGCTTTGTGGAATACCGTCCTGGACTTACCATGTAGCTGATTGGTGATATCACGCTTTTGACCCTGCCTGGCTTTCTGAACATCCCTTTGGATCGACTTATTGTAAATAAAGCTTATTTGTTATTTCACCTCCTTGAGGATCTGACCTGTTTGCTAGACTTGGCATTATTCCACCTATGGATCGCTTCCTCCCTGAAGGCTCAGCAAGACCGTAGGTGCATCAGTATCTGTACAGCTGTACCTGGACAAATCATCCTCCATCCATGCCTGTTCTCCTTACTGGGTATAATCCATTACAGTCCTCAATCAATTTTAAACCTTTACCTCACATCCTGCTTCTCCTCCTGCTTCTTCTCTTGTTTTGTCATTAGGAACTCTTCTGGGTAAACATGGACTATATAATATAGAGACTCACCATCAACAGAATAGTGTCCCCCAGAAGGAGGTGTGGGAGTGCAGTGCTGTTGGGAAGGAAGATAAAGGTGACCAGGAAACATAAATGATGATACATTTAGACTGATATGATCAATATCTATTGAGCTACACATACAGAAGTAGTGTCTCTCAGTATGGCGTCAGGCCGCCATGTTTGCTAACACATCATACCTGGTGTCTCAGTATGGAGTGGTAGAGGTTCCTAATGGTGTCCTGTGGTAATCTATCCCATGAACTCAGATTCAAGCAGTGTGCAAGCGAACCTCGCTTTCAAACCAGATGCTCCACTGAGGTGAAAGCTGGAGCCACTGGATCTGAACTGGAGTGTGGTTTTTATTGGGATTCAGCATGGGGATATTCCCCTAGCCTCAGTGTTAGAGGGGGTCTTGTGGTCTTGTGGACATGGAGAACTTAATGCTGCTGTATTAGAAAGTATTGATCGCTGTTGGCCAGGTACTGCTTCCTGCTTGTGTTTTCTGTGTAATCTGTGGTCTTGATGGAGTGAGGTGGGTTGTATTCATATTAATAAAGCTCATAATTATGATCATACTTAAAAGTGGCATGCTTGGCTGGGTGTCGTATATGTCATTGCTCAGTTTTAAAGCTTTAGGTCCACCCTGGGTCTTTGGCTCCCTTTTGTGGGTCCATAGTCATGGTTTGGCCCAGTGCCAGGTGGTAAAAAATGGAACTGATGTTGAGGGAGGAGCTGGTGGTTCCACTGTTTGTTTAATGTATATTGTTTGTGATTAAATGTAGTTAAACAGTCATAATTAATTTTCCAATTGTTCCATATTTACGGCATTTAGCTGATGCTCTTATCCAGAGCGACTTACAAGGTTAACCATATTACCACATACTTGGCTGCTATGCTAGCTAAAGGCTTTGCATGTCTTTCCCATGAAATACCACCTTTACAGATTCAGCCATGAGCATTTATACTGCTGCGTGTCTTCCCACACTGCTGACGTGTTAAGTTGGTGGGCATGCACGTGCTGCCTCGTGTAAACAGAAACTTTGTGGTGTCGGTAGCGATATCTATATCCCCAGACGTCAGCGTCCGTACCAGTGCTTTCAAATACACACACACACACACACACACACACACACAACACACATATACACACACAGTGTATATATAGTGCCTACTAAATGTGTTTGTGTGGGCAGGAGAGAGAGAGAGAGAGAGAGAGAGAGAGAGAGAGAGAGAGAGAGGTGGTTCAAAGTTTAACCTACATACATAGACAGCTCAGGTGAACCATGTGGGCTTGGGCTTCCTGCTCGATGTGGTTCTGCTGTTGATGGTAAGCTGCACAGAGCAGCAAAGTGATTAATAATGGCCGTCAGAGATACAGCAAGCCTACAACCCAACCTTCAGTATTAACTAACTGTGGAAATGATTCACTCAGCTCTCCTGTATCGAGAGTCAAAAGCCTATCTATCTATCTATCTATCTATCTATCTATCTATCTATCTATCTATGTAGACAATGCATTCTAGCGTCAACCAATGCATTGCAGTATCAGCACACAGTATCTGCATGGCTGCCAGACAGAGATAAGGGAACTAAGTTTCTCAAAGTGCTGAATGGTCTGAGCTCCCACCTCAACTTCCTGTCCTAAGAATAACAAGTACTGGTACAATGTCACATTCACAGAGTTGCCATCACAGCTGGCTTGTCGGTTTTGACAGTCGTCAGCGAATGAAGCAAAAGCGGGTGTAAATCAGGCCTGAAATCATTACGGAGGACTGGAGATGAATATGGATATATACGCCAAATCAGGACCTAAATCAGACTACAGATCGACTGGTTCAACTAAAGGCGGTAACTCCTATGATGATGTCTGTGTGAATGAAGACGTCCTGGAGACTAACAAGACCAGAAGCCATGAAGGAACCTTGACTTCAGGTACACACACAAACACACACGGTTGCTGCTGATGTCTTTTCTAAGAGTGGCTATGCTGGAAACCCAGAATGACTGAACGTGTAACTAAACGTATGTAGTGTGTGATCATTTCCAGGTACTGTAATGGGTGGTGCAGTGAGCCCACACTACAGACCGGCCGCAGTGGGTCTGGGGCTGCTGTGTGTTCTCCTGCTGGCCGCCATCACAGTGTTGTCGATCATGCTCACTGCGGAGAGAGACCAGTTACAGACCAGTTACACCAACCTGACTGTAGAGAGAGACCAGTTACAGAAGAAGCTACTGGAACTGGGTGAGTGAACGTTTCCACGTTTTGATTCGTTAGCATCTTCAGAAACACAGAAAGCTTGAACAGATACACTGACCTGAATTTTGGCTGTATCACTCTGACTGACTCAGAGGAGGTCAACAAACAGGGATGGAGATACTTCGACTCCAGTATTTACTACATCACTACCAAGAAGAAGAGCTGGAGTGAGAGCAGACAGGACTGTAGACAGAGAGAAGCAGACCTGGTGGTCATCAACAGCCCAGAAGAACAGGTAAGAGAGAGAAAGACAGACCCTAGGATTATCCCTAGTCGTTGACTGAGGGAGGAACTTTCAGTGGCTGGCAGAAGGCATCCCCCAAATCTGTCCCAACAGATCTAGAGTGTCTGAACACTGATGTGGCCTACATCAAGAAACTTGTCCAGTACATCTGTTCGTTTCATTTCCCATTTTTGCCTCTATGTACTTGGTGTTAGCTCTTATGGTTTTGACCTAGCCTGGGTTTCTACTACCCTGTTCCCTCTTGGCCTGGAAAGGGGCCAATTCACTGTGGCCTGGAGACACACACAGACAGACTAGCACAGGTACAACACAAAACTCTGTATTTAGAGCTAAACTGAACTTCTCACTACTGTTAATGTCCTGTTCTTTGTCTCTTTAGACCACACTCTCTCTCCAGCCACAGAGCTATCTCTCCCCTCCATGCTGTAGACAATGGTGCATCCCAACTATGCACTCAGTATTAATACTAGCTTGTGTTTAATGCAGTACATAGTACAGTTACAAAAGTTGAGTATACTGAAAACTCCACAACACACACATAGAATCAGTCACTGTTTGAGTATGATGATGGACACTACTGTCCCACAATGCATGCACCGTATAGTATTAGTGTGTAGCACACAGTTGAGGTGCAGCCCCAGTCTCCTCATCCGGTTGGCCTCAGTTGTACCTGATCAGGGAGAGGAACACCTTATGTGCATGTGTGTAGGAAGTATAATAGTGTGGAAACAAAAGCAAACACAGCCTGCTAATGCTACTCACAATTACAGCTCCAACAGCGTGATCACATCACCAGCCAGCATTCTGTCACTGGCTTGAATAGCCTCAACTCAACAGCCACTGGCTCCTCCCCAAATCAATACCAGCTGTCTGTAATCATGGACAGAGCCTTATACATGTGGTCTGGGGCTGCAGTGCCAGCTTCGCTTCTAATAGTCACTTTCCGCTACCTATGTAGTGCAAGCACCAGGTTCAAAGGGCAGATGGCACCAAAGTGGGAGGCGAGGCCTTGGAGGTAGCTGTGGAAGAGTAGTGGAGCCTTGGTGCTTTCTAGAACACTAGGCAGTGAGATGGTGCTTGGTGGAACACTGAGCGATGCATTGAGTCAGGGTGTTGTCTCATCTGTGCTCTCTGGAGCACCAGGTGGTGTGTTGGGGCTGGGAGCCAGGTCTAGGGTGCTCTTCAAAGCACCAGGTGGTGTGTTGAGGCTGGGAGCAAGGTCTAGGGTGCTCTCCAGAGCACCAGGTGGTGCTGCTGATATGGGCAGCTCTGGGATGTTCTCCATCACTGTTTGTATGCTGGCTTGCTTGTGTCTTTTGGGTTGCCATAAAGCCAGAGTATGTCAAGATAGAATATAGCAGGAGGGCTTTCTGGACAACGAGTGCTCTCAAAAGTGCAATCCGGCTGCAGGTGCCATTGTATCTAAACACCCTACTGAAAGGCCAAATGGTGTGCCTGATGTGGATATAATTAATGCTATGGGAGTTTTTTCTGGTATCAAACCCAGATTTATCTGCCAGATGGTGAAGTGTGATTCACCACCCTAGAGCCCAGTGGCGGCATGCTTCACACCATTACAACCACATAGTGATCTTAGGCTTGTGTACACAATGGAAACCCAATAGACTCTGTGAGGACCAGATTCAAAGCGGTTGAGCTCTTCGATACGACCCACGCTACTGCCAGTGTTCGTCTATGGAGACTGCATGACTATTGCTTGGGCTTAAGTGTTCCTGAAACAATTGAATACATTTGGTCATGTAGTGTACATACATAAAATGCTTCTGTGTTGTAGCCTAGGGCTTTACTTTACAAGGCCAAATCAGAAATATAGATATTTGCAAGATATTTCATGTTTATTATCTGTAAATATACATCCATTCCTGCCATTCAGGCTTGCAGCATGTTCCAATATGAGTTGGGATGGTGTATTGAGGGCTTCTGAACATACATACATACATACATAGTTTCTATGTTGGGTTCAGCCAGGCACGTCAACAGCACCACCATCTTGGGGCAGTTAACAGCGCTGCCCGACTGCATTCAGTAACGTTACAGAGCAGCAGTAGTTTAGGAGAGGTAATTACTTTTCCAGCTCCATTGCCCCCAGCAGGGGTGATTTATGTGCAGACATGAGCGTATGGTTTATGAAACACCGGCTTTATATTAAGCTCATTGAATGAATTATCCAAGGGATCCTGGTTAGGAGTAGCATCGACAGTATGTATACGCAGTGATGTTGGTGCTGAGTAAGCATTGCAGATTCAGCATTCCTTGATCCATGCAGGTATTCACAATAGATCAGCACCTTCTTACATGAGGCTGAAATCAGCTTCTTATATACCAGCTTCCTCCATTCCACCTTAAATGGTGCAGCCTCAGGTTTCAGAATGTAACTGCTGCACCATTTAAGGTGGAGCAGGAAACTTGGAATGAGAAGCCGGTAAATGCGGAGCCAGCTTCAGCCTTGTTCGTCTTGTGTTTTGTGGGGTTTACAGAATATATATTTCTGGATTTTGGCGTGTGGGATTGTGTTTCTACTACAGATTATCCTAAACTATGTTGGGTATAGCTAGATCAATGCATGTCTGAAGGTTAACAATACTGTGTTCAGTAATGGCCATTAGGGTTTTATCTAAATGAATCTAAGTTACGGTCGTTTAGTGCTTGTGTCTATGTTTACAACCAAGTGTAGGTCTTATTTATTGATGGATAGATAGACTGATTTGTCCTTTCATTATAACAGGAGTTTATCTCTAGAGTCTTTGGTGACTGGGAAGCATGGATTGGTCTGACAGACAGTGACACCGAAGGGGTCTGGAAATGGGTGGACGGCTCAGAATTAACCACAAGGTAAATGACTGCCCAAGTGAACTCTGGGAATGATATTCAGGTCTTCTTAGTTTGAAGACTTATGTACATGTTCTGATTCTGTGTTTCAGTTTCTGGTGGCCGGGGGAGCCCAATGATCATGGAGGAAATGAGGACTGTGCTATAACTAACATCAGGTTTGCTGAGCCCAAAAGTGTATTGACCTGGGCTGATTTCCCCTGTACCCACCCTGTAGTTGGGATTTGTAAGAAAGTTCTCAACAGCGAGTGAATGGAAGTCATCCAGTCTCTCCAGAATCATCAGTACATGCATTAACCAGTCTCAGTATCACAGTGTGTTAATAATTGGGAGATATGTTGACTATCGTTGAATGGGAAAATGTTCACGGAGTTACCATATGCCTGGTGGGCGGGCGATCTTATCAGGACAGTAGTCTGTGTGCCTCACACATGTGTAACCCTCTGCTGACCACCCAACCCCCTCAATAATGCAACGGCACAGCCAAGGTTTTAGGAACCATATTGATACTATAAACAAAGAAATACTGAAACGAGGAATACACGTTCTGTATTACTGCATGGTTATGATTTATTTGCACATTATTGCATGAGAATGTGAAAACAAATTCTGTCTCTCCTTTGCACTTGTGATATTTTGGACTGTTTAGTTCCTCTGGCCTTTGACCCCTGCATGTTTACTCACTCCTCTACCGGAGGGTCTCCACAAAGCAGGATTTCTTAATTAGCCAGATAACATAAACCAAAAGATGAGGACTGTCCAAACAGTAAGTGCCTCAGCTGTTTTCCTATGGGGCAGGCTTGAATATGTACTCATCAGGCTAACAGAAAAATCCAGCTTTGTGGAATACCCTCCTGGATTTCCCATGTATCTGATTGGTGTTATCACGGTTTTGTCCCTGCCTAGTGTTTTGAACGTTCCTATGGATTGCCCTTTTGTAAATAAAGCTTGTCATTTCACCTCCTTGAGCATCTGATCTGTTTGCTATGCCTGGCATTATCCCACCTATGGATCGTTTTCTGCCGGAAGGCTCGACAAGGCTACTTCTGTTTGTGATCAGACAAGTCATCCTCCATCTGAGCCTGTTCTCCTTTCTGAGTTTAATTCATTATAATCATCAATCAGTTTCGAACTTTCACCTGACTCCCTGCAGCTCCACCTGCTTCTGCTGTTGCATTAGGGCGCTTCTGGTTACATATATAGTGTGTATATATATATATATATATATATTATATATATACATAGTAATGTACACTCATCATCATAAGAGCAGCTGTGCCCAGGAGGAAGGAAGATAAAGGTCACCAGGAACAATAACTGATGATAAATTTAGACTGATATGATCAATATTTATTTAGCTACACATACAGAAGTCTGTCTCTCAGTATGGTGTCATCTCGCCATGGAGCTGTAGAGGTTCCTAATGGTGTCCTGTGATAATCCATCTCATGCAGCTTGAATATGTGTGACACATGACAACAAACCGTTCATCTCGGTGCTGACCACGATGCCTCCACACACAGATTCGTTGGTTGTCTCCACCAAGACAAAACCAGGACTCGAGACTGAGGATGACCCGCTGCCATACTGACTCACTCCATGACAGTCTGGACACCATTGCAGTATTTTGTTGATGTTGCCGTGGTGTTAAGGGCAGTCGTAGTAACGGCTTGTGTGCATGTAGTCCTGCATTGTGCAGCCGTCTACCAATCGTGCTGGCACTAACAGGATGGAGGACATTACCGATCACTGAATGTCCGTAATCGTGGCTGTTGGATCAGTCAGGTTGGATAAGGCCCATTCTTGCTTAGCATGAAACTTGAATTTCACAATGTCAAACCTACCCACCAAAATCCATTCCTGTGGGTTGACTCTTTCAGGTGCAGCTTTTTCAGAGCGCTATTAGACAACCCGAATATAGTTACTCTCCTAGTATGTAGATATCCTCACTTCCAATCAGACGATCCAATGAGGTGAAAGTTAAGCCCCATTTTGGGTGGGACATCCCAGCTGGTTCCTATGACAATGCAGCATATTTCAGGACAATGATGGAAAGATTCATCAGGCTCAAACTGTAAGGAATGATCCAGGGAGCGTGAGAAGACTTAACCCCATAGTCTTCTTCAGCTCATCCCATAGACTTTCCGAGTCCAGTAGTGGTAGTGTAAGGCTTCGGGCACCCTGCTGGCAGCAGACGGCACCTCTCCAAAGCAAGCTCAAAACTCTAACCCCCAGAATCCCCCAGGCTGATCACCCAACCAGCTGCACCTGATGCATCGGCCATATAAGCCTCCACTGAGCAGCCGTCAGCTGCTACACCTTTGTAGAGGGATAAAAAGAAATGACAAGAGGCGGTTTGATCCTCGCCCTTAGATAAGTTTACAAAAAGCACATCCCTCCAAACAGATCACCCCTCATACACGTCGTTTCCCATGTATCCACAGCCAGGAAACCCGTTTGCAAGTGGATAAACCTTTATATCGGTGCTAATGGGTTCCTGCCCTCCACTTCGGTCCACACCCTTATCCACACCGTGACAGGTAGTTCCGCTAGATATCTGAAATAAAGGGTGCACTACAGATCCTTACAGCTCCACTTCTGGCCATCTTACTCACAGGGTGCTCCGAGCCCTTCGAGCTTCAAGTACAGCTCGACTCGAACCGCCATCCCTGAAGATGCATGGAAGACAAGCATCCAGATTCTTTGTCCTGGCTCCCAGATGGTGAAATGAAGTGCCACTGGCTGTCCGCACAGCCTGTCCGAGTCTCTCTCAGTCTTCAGGCGCAGACTGAAGACCCGTCTCTTTGTAAAGCACTTAGGTGATTCAGCACTAGTAGATGTGTAAGTTATATGTGTATATTGAAATACTTTGTTTTGGCCCTTATACTCCCTATAACCTTCCTTCTCTATAGGTATGAGCAATGGGCTGGGTTGCCAGGTAGTGCACTTATGCTTATATTTGTCTGTGTATTGATTTCTCTAGGTATCAGCACTGGCCCTTGTTCGAGCAGTGTCTGAGCTCATGGCGAGCTTTGACTCCAACCTTCTTAAACTAGCTCAAAAATATTCTCCAACTGAACACAGGAAGTGGAGGTTCTCTCTTTTTGTTGCATTAGTAGTTAGGCCGAACTGCACATCAGTCACATACTACATGTGGTGTGTCTTGCCCTTATGAGAACCTGTTTGTGTGTGTGTGTGTGTGCGTGTGTGTGGGGGGGTGGTGGTACATATGCCCACACATCAAACCTATGTACTCCGCTCAGCGTCCTATGAGTTTCAGTTTCCTTTTCAGTGTGGTTAGTGATTAGGACGCCCACAGCCGGTCTCACAGAGAAGCTCAATGATAACTAATAACCTTCTGAAATACAGCCTGAATGAACTGTGGATATGAGTGAAAGAGTAATGAGTTATAATGTCAGCAGTGCTGAGAGCGTGTGAATGCTGCCTTGACTCACATGTACATATGCAGTACATACAGCATTCATGCAGTTTAGTGTCTGCAGGGACAGAGCAGAAGAGATGGGCTTCTGAAAGTGAGGTGTGGTTTCAGCTCAGCTTCCTGTCCTGAGAGCTTGCAGCACATATACTGCACTATGTCACATACAGAGAGTTACAATAGGAGCTAGAGACGGTAGTGACCGAGGTCTGCAATTAAAACAAGGACAGTTAGAACCAGGGCGGTTCTCTGTTTCAACCTGTTCCAGCATCGCTATGGAGAAGAGAACAGAACCGGAGCTGAACATGGATATATACACCAACTCAGGAACTAAATCAGACTACAGATCGACTGGTTCAGCTGAAAGCAGTGACTCATATGAGGATATCTATGTGAATGAAGACGTCCTGGAGACTAACGTGACCAGAAGCCATAAAGGAACAATGACCTCAGGTACACACACACACACACACACACATGCTTAAAGTTTTAAAAGCAGGTTTCTACATGTAGCATGTATTCATGTCTAGTTCCAGAAACAAACACTTCAGGGAGCAGATGCTGCAAACTGGCCGCAGTGTGTCTGGGGCTGCTGTGTGTCCTCCTTCTGGCTGCTGTCACTGTGCTGTCAACAGCGATCAAGCTCCAACAACTTTACACTACCAACCTGCTAGAGAGAGACCAGTTACAGAGCAGGTACACCAACCTGGCTATAGAGAGAGACCAGTTATGGACCAGGTACAACAACCTGGCTATAGAGAGAGACCAGTTACAGACCAGTTACACCAACCTGGCTATAGAGAGAGACCAGTTACAGACCAGTTACACCAACCTGGCTATAGAGAGAGACCAGTTATGGACCAGGTACAACAACCTGGCTATAGAGAGAGACCAGTTTACAGACCCATTTACACCAACTGGATTTATAGAGAGAGGACCATCTTATGGACGCAGGTACAACAACCTGGCTATAGAGGAGAGACACGACCAGCTTACACAGTTACAGACCAGTTACAGACCAGGTACAACAACCTGATCATAGCAAGAAACCAGTTACAGGCAGAGAACGATGGACTCCAGAAGACGATCTCTAAACTTGGTGAGAGAGTGTTTGTGAGTTATATAAGTCAGTGTAAACAGTAAATTGCATTGTAAGAACTGAACCTTCCAGTACTGGACGACCTATCGATTTAAGAATGCTATGTTCCATCAGAAAAGGAGTGCAGCAAGCGGGCGTGGAGCTGCAGTAGTCTTTACATCATCTCTACTGAGAGGAGGAGCTGGAGTGAGAGCAGACACTACTGCAGAGAGAGAGGAGCAGACTTGGTGATCATCAACAGCCGAGAAGAACAGGTGAGAGAGAGAGAGAGAGAGAGGATGGGGGGTGAACTAGGATACTGCTAGGATCCCTCTAGTGCTGTAGAGCTGGGCTTTAAAGGGGGGCTTAACATCAATAAATCCAGAGGGGGCTTTCACACCTACCTTGTTTTGTCAGATTCAAAACAGCAGGTGCCTCGAATCACGGTTCGGACCAAAGAACTGAAACCAAAACTGACCCTAAGTACACTAAGTGCTCTGTGTTGCCAAAACTATTCACTCACCCATCCAAATAAAATTATATGTTCCAATCACGTCCATGGCCACGTGTATAAAACCAAGCACCTACACATGCAGACTGCTTCTACACACATTAGTGAAAGAATGGACTCTAGATCAGAGGAGACGTGTTCTCCGGAATGACGAATCACGCTGGCAGTCTGATGGACTAGTCTGGGTGGTGGTTGGCAGGAGAACAGTACTTGTCTGACTGCCTTGTGCCGAGTGTAAAGTTTGGTGTGGGGTTGTCTTTCAGGAGTTGGGCTCGGCCCCTTAGTTCCAGTGAAAGAACCAAGAGACTCTGGACAATTTCATGCTCCCAACTTTGTGGGAGCAGTTTAGGGACGGTCCCTTCCTGTTTCAACATGACTGTGCACCAGTGCACAAAGCAAGCTCTATAAAGACATGGATGACTGGGCTGCACAGAGTCCTGACCTCAGCCCAATAGAACACCTTTGGGATGAATTAGTTCGGAGACTGTGAGCCAGGCCTTCTCGTGTCTGGCCTCACAAATGGGTTTCTTGATGTACGCCCTTAGAAACGGCAGGTTTAGTGGAGTTATAGGAACGGTAAAGTACCTGAGGCACCTAAACATGATTTGTTCATTCTCTTGGATCATTATCCACCTGATCAATTTACAAAGAACTGACTTTCAGTGCCTTCTCTGATCAACTTTGAGTTTGTTATATACAGGGGTTGGACAATGAAACTGAAACACCTGTCATTTTAGTGTGGGAGGTCTCATGACTAAATTGGACCAGCCTGGTGTCCAATCTTCATTAATTGCACATTGCACCAGTAAGTTCTGCTCAAAATACTGCAATGCACACAACATTATGGGAGACATACCAGAGTTCAAAAGAGGGCAAACTGTTGGTGCACGTCTTGCTGGCGCATCTGTGACCAAGACAGCGTCGATGTCGTTTGTGAGGTATCAAGAGAGCCACGGTAACCAGGGTAATGTTCGCAATAATAGCCACCAAGAAGGATTACTACCTCCACCAGCATACACGTAGTGGAACCCTTTGCACACTCTCCTTGCAAGAAGACATGGCCTAGAAAAAAATCCCTCTTGACACACTGTGCAGGACGCAGGTATTTGTCATTCCCCAAGACCAACTGACGCTGTATTGGGTCCGCAAAAGGGTGGTCACTACACCATATCTAATAAATGGATTGTGGTTCTAAAGACTCAGGTGTTTCAGTTTCATTTGTCAAACCCCTGTACATTGAAAAACAACAATGCAGACATACAGAATCGGGATTTTTTTTTGAGCTGGACTGAAGATGCCTGGTGTCTCAGTTGCGTTTAGATAATTTTGTTTTTCAAAGCTGTGGTATGA
>JAMWET010003771.1:0-182047 GCA_024036415.1 Prochilodus magdalenae | reverse complement strand
AGGACATGCAAACCCCACACAGAAAGGACCATGGACACCCCAACCGGGGACTGAACTCAGTGCTACCCACTGCAACACCATGCCCACCAGAACACCTTGTACTCCTATTGTAAGCTCCTTTGACCATCTAGGAGTTCCCTCTGTGATGTTCTGGGGGTGTTTAAAACTAGGTGGAAATGGTTCTTTTGGTTCAGATGGAACCCGAGTTCTCACACTGAGCTGCTGGAACAACCAGGTTTTGCCTTTTACTCCTCATCTTACTGAGGAACACAAAATTCCTATCCCGGAATTCCAAGAAGAGGACAGTTCTGGTGTTCACAGAGCTGCATATGTGACCGATTGGCATGACGGGGGGTCAGGGGCATTCACACATCTGGACTGACCCCCAAAATAACCAGATTTAAACCCTTATGAATGTAAGACCACCTGGACCAACCAGTAAAAACGCCAAGGAAGGCATCCACCAAATCTGGACCAACTGACCAATTCCTTGACTTATAGGTAGTATCTTCAGGCTCCTGCAGATGGCGCTGCATGAGGATGATGGGGCTATAAATACCTGTGGGGTGTGAGTGACGGGATTCATAGATTGGGAAGAGGTGCTACAGTGCAAGGAATGTCTCATTCCATGTGTGGAAAATCGCTCCAGAGCAGATGTTAATGATTGGCTAAAAGGAGGGACCGCATGTGGGCGTGGCCAAAGACCATAGTGTGAAGGAAGTAGCTGAATCTGCAGGTGTATGGAAGCGTACGGTCATACGGGTCTACCAGCAGTGGATACAATCCCAGCCTACAGGGAATTCTCCTCGGAATTGTGCCAGGGAAGGCATCCACCAGATCTGGAGCCAATTCCTCGATGTAAGAGTGTCTGAACATTGACGTGGCTACACCCAGACATAGTCCAGTTTATGCCCAATCCGGTCCCAGCTGTTATTGGTGCTGGTGGAGATGCTACATGCTAGCAGGGACGTTTCAGTCACAGGGGTCTCATTAATTCATTGTCTAATTTTGTCATCGTTCAATTCAAAAGACTGGAAGCATTGGTCTACTTTGTTGTCACCATGCACACGCATATGCACATTGGCCAAGCAAAGTATTTTCCCCTCATCAGAGGAGAGCGTGTCTGGATTACAGCGCTGTTCCTGGAGTAATTCCTGCATCACCACAGGAACCGGCTGAACTGAATTCCCGCCGCAGTGTTTACAGCACAGCGCTGCTGGCATGCGTACACAAGACTCTAAAACCGTGGAAGGTACGCTCAGGCTCGGCTAAGCCCGTGCGGGGTGAGTCACTCTCGGGTCTTTGTGTTTGTGCAGAGGTGTGATGTACCGTGTTCATCTGCTTCTCCTCGTCGCCCTGAAATGAATCACGCACAGCCGGCTTTGCCATGTTCGCGTTTTTTGTGTCAGACTAATAATAATTTGGTGGCTTTAGATGCTGGTGAACCACAAGGCTTCTCTCTGAAAGCAAGTCTGACTAAGTCAGGGAGGGTTGGCTGTAAGGTGAGTCACTGGGCTTTCCGTGGTAGGAGGTCCTCGACTCGTGGTCCTCGACTCGTGTCCACTTTACAGCCCTGGATTTTTTTTTTATCGTGTACAGTTGATACAGCAGCTCATGTAGGGGACAGGCTACCTTGTGCCACCCCAATTAAAGCACCGTAGATATAACCATGGGAATTTCTGTGTAGCTGGTTTCTCCTCCAGTCTTTTTGGAAGGCTTTCCATGCTACCCAACAGGACACTTCATTAGCGCCACCTCCTTATATCTACACTGTCCATCTTATCAGCTCCACTGACCATACAGGACACTCTGTAGGTGTACAGGTCCAGACTGTAGTCCATCTGTTTCTCTGTGTACTGTATTACCCTGTTCTTCAATGGTCAGGACCACCACAGAGCAGGTATGATGAGGGTGGTGGATCATTCTCAGCACTGCAGTGACACTGACGTGGTGGTGGTGGTGTGTTAGTGTGGGTGGTGCTGGTGTGAGTGGATCAGACACAGTAGTGCTGCTGGACACCTCAGTGTCACTGCTGGACTGAGGATCGTCCCCCAACCAAAACAGTCCAGTACAAAAGTGTCCTGTGGGGCAGCGTCCTGTGGGGCAGCGTCCTGTGGGGCAGCGTTCTGGGGCAGCGTCCTGTGTCCACTGATGAAGGACTAGAGGATGACCAACACTGCACTGTGCAGCAGTAGATGAGCTATCGTCTCTGACTGTCCAGCTACAAGGTGGACCAGCAAGGTAGGAGTGTCTAATAGAATGGACAGTGAGTGGACACAGTGTCTCAACACTCCAGCAGCACTGCTGTGTCTGCTTGTTCTCAGGAAAGTGGTTCCTCAAGTTATCCTCAGGGGCTGCTCCTTCTTTTAGCTACACAGAGAAGATTTGATCTGTTTGTAGTTCAGAGCAACGATAATATGATATACATAAACTAGATATGAGATCATTTCACTTGCCAGGGTTTTTTATTTCATTGACTTGGTATTGGCATTGAAATGACTGGAATCCCCCATGTTTGTATTAAAGTGATCTCATATCTAGTTTAAATAACTAAGATTTCTTATTATAAGATTCTTTAAGCCAGTGGATTAATTGAACTTATTTCCAGATGGGTTTATTTGCTTTAAGAGATTTCAGTAAGCCGCATTGTCTCACTATATTAGCAGATCATTTTACTTCTAATACAGCAATATTACTAATACAGTATTACAGGGTATGATACAGCATGTCTGTTACTGAGAGACAAAGCTAAGAGAGGCTTAAACGTCTCACCCTAAACGCCCTCACATAGGACTTCTTATTTAGAACATATCCTTACTAAGTATACATGTATCATACACACAGTGTACATATGCGGTATATCGTCGCTGTCCAATGAAAACACGTATTTCCATTTTTGTCCATTTTTACTTTTATGCAGCATTTGACCACCGCAGCTGCTGTTAACACTGTGTGAAAGTCTTATGATAAATGGACAAAGAGAAATGGCCCGAAAGTGTTTGGAAAGATGGCTGGTTCCATTGACTTCCATTAAAGGTAAATGGGGTTTTTGTCCTCTCCTGCAAAGTTGCTATTTTGGAGATACCTGTTTTTCGTTGGACAGCGACGATATACAGAATAATACTAGTTCTATATAAGGATTAATATTGTTCTGTTTATTCTGTATATGCTGTATAACGTACATTCTGCTCCTGTACCTTTCCGGCCTTTATAGCATATATTGTACATTTACTTAATTTGTATACATACATATATTTGTCCTCCCTCTGGTCTTTTCTTTCTTATTTAGTACTTAGTATTTATACTGTAATTGTTCAGTACTTGAAGTCCGGGAGCGAGTGCAGAGTAAGAACTTCCCTGTACAGTATAACTGTTTGTGTATGACGATAAACGCTTGACTCTTATTTTAAGGAATGTGCTGGAAACAAGCCAAATATTCTGCTAATATAGTGAGAAAATGTGGCTTACTAAAATTACTTAAAACAAGTACAAACGACCTAAAATTAGATTAAATTATCCTAAAATTTGCTTAAAATTTAAATTTTAAGATTTCAACTAAGATCATTTTACTTACCAAGATGATGTCTTGTTTTTGCAGTGAAGGCTGATGGCTTATGTCCATGTGTTTCACAAAATTACGAGTTAAAATGTCTGGAAATATGTTAGACAATGTAAAAGTAGATTAAAATGATTTCAAATTAAAATTTTAGAAATTCTAGAAATAGAATTTTAAGATATATCAGCTACAGGGGTTGGACAATGAAACTGAAACACCTGGTTTTAGACCACAGTCATTTATTAGTATGGTGCAGGGCCTCCTTTTGCGGCCAATACAGCATCAGTTCATCTTGGGAGTGACATATACTGCGTCCTGCACAGTGGTCAGAGGGAGTTTAAGCCATCCTTCTTGCAGGATAGTGGACAGGTCACTACGTGATGCTGGTGGAGGTTCGTCCTTCTTGGTGGTATGCTGACGTTACCCTGGATACCGTGGCTCTTGATACATCACAAAGACTTGCTGTCTTGGTCACAGATGCACCAGCAAGACGTGCACCAACAGTCTGTCCTCTTTTGAACTCTGGTATGTCCCATAATGCTGTGTGCATTGCAGTATTTTGAGCAGAACTGTGCTCTTACCTGCTAACTGAACCTTCACACTCTGCTCTTACTGGTGCAATGTGCAGTTAATGAAGATTGGCCACCAGGCTGGTCCAGTTTAGCCATGAGACCTCCCACACTAAAATGACAGGTGTTTTAGTTTCATTGTCCAACACCTGCAGATAAATAAGATTATTTTATTTGATGATGTTGATAGTCATCATGATCCTTTATCTAAACAAAGCATCTTAAGCAGGTAAAAGGTTATTAAATATGAAAATATTTTTTAAAATTTTCAAAAAAAAATTAGAATTCTTATTTTGAGATTGTTTTAAGCTAATTGTAAGATTATTTAACTTATTTACATGTTGTTTTTACTTGTTTTACAGGTTTTTGGTAAGCCACATTTTAGGCTTCCTAGTGAAACTAGTAAAACCAGTCTGGAAATTAGTTTTAAAAATTGAAAAAATTAGCTTAACAACCTCAAAATCTGAATTTTATCATTTTTCTGCTTATTATAAGATCATTTTACTTGCCAAGATCTCAATAATGGCAGTGTGGTAGTTACTTTTACTTCATACCAACTGATACACTCACACAGTGAGCCTGGGACACAGCTATAGCTAATGCTATAATAGAACTATATCATGTATCTATAGTCTCTGTGCCCAGTAGATGGGAGTTTAAAGAACTATGAGTAGTCTATTCCTCTCAGTTCACTCCTCTGCCTCCAGGGAGGCTCCTGGCTCTATGCCCTGATGTGCTGGCAGCAGGGCTTGCCCTCCGAGGATGACTCATTAGACTCCAGCTTCCAGTCTCTCTTTCTGACAATATCTCAGCTGCCGGTGAAGCTCCACGCCCACTGATGCTCTTTTCACTGCATCAGGAGTGACAGCAATTCAGAGCCACGTACTGTAGATGATTTCTAGCTGCCAAAAAAGAGAAAATATGGAACTTAGTATCCGGAATAACATCGTGCATATGTGCCAAGCAGGGCTTCTGTGTTAAGTGTATGATGTGCACAGAGCTGGTGGTTAGGAAGATATGAATAATACAGTGTATGATACAGCACGCCTGTTACCGAGAGACGAGGCTAAAAGAGTGTCATTCTGCAAGCACTGTATAAGCATCAGAACACACTACGTACAGCACACTAACGCATTACACTTACTGAGTTACTGTACACCGACACGCTACTTACAGCACACTAACACATTACACTTACTGAGTTACTGTACACCAACACACTACTTACAGCACACTAACACATTACACTTACTGAGTTACTGTACACCAACACACTACTTACAGCACACTAACACATTACACTTACTGAGTTACTGTACACCAACACACTACTTACAGCACACTAACACATTACACTTACTGAGTTACTGTACACCGACACGCTACTTACAGCACACTAACACATTACACTTACTGAGTTACTGTACACCAACACAGAACGTACAGCACACTAACACATTACACTTACTGAGTTACTGTACACCGACACGCTACTTACAGCACACTAACACATCACACTTACTGAGTTACTGTACACCGACACGCTACTTACAGCACACTAACACATTACACTTACTGAGTTACTGTACACCGACACGCTACTTACAGTACACTAACACATCACACTTACTGAGTTACTGTACACCGACACGCTACTTACAGCACACTAACACATTACACTTACTGAGTTACTGTACACCGACACGCTACTTACAGCACACTAACACATCACACTTACTGAGTTACTGTACACCAACACGCTACTTACAGTACACTAACACATTACACTTACTGAGTTACTGTACACCGACACGCTACTTACAGCACACTAACACATTACACTTACTGAGTTACTGTACACCAACACACTACTTACAGCACACTAACACATTACACTTACTGAGTTACTGTACACCAACACACTACTTACAGCACACTAACACATTACACTTACTGAGCTACTGTACACCGACACGCTACTTACAGCACACTAACACATTACACTTACTGAGTTACTGTACACCAACACAGAACGTACAGCACACTAACACATTACACTTACTGAGTTACTGTACACCGACACGCTACTTACAGCACACTAACACATCACACTTACTGACTTACTGTACACGACACGCTACTTACAGCACACTAACACATTACACTTACTGAGTTACTGTACACCGACACGCTACTTACAGCACACTAACACATCACACTTACTGAGTTACTGTACACCGACACGCTACTTACAGCACACTAACACATTACACTTACTGAGTTACTGTACACCGACACGCTACTTACAGCACACTAACACATCACACTTACTGAGTTACTGTACACCGACACGCTACTTACAGCACACTAACACATCACACTTACTGAGTTACTGTACACCAACACACTACTTACAGCACACTAACACATTACACTTACTGAGTTACTGTACACCAACACACTACTTACAGCACACTAACACATTAAACTTACTGAGTTACTGTACACCGACACACTACTTACAGCACACTAACGCATTACACTTACTGAGTTACTGTACACCGACACTCTACTTACAGCACACTAACGCATTACACTTACTGAGTTACTGTACACCAACACGCTACTTACAGTACACTAACACATTACACTTACTGAGTTACTGTACACCAACACGCTACTTACAGTACACTAACACATTACACTTACTGAGTTACTGTACACCAACACGCTACTTACAGCACACTAACACATTACACTTACTGAGTTACTGTACACCGACACGCTACTTACAGCACACTAACTCATCACACGTACTGAGTTACCGTACACCAACACGCTACTTACAGCACACTAACGCATTACACTTACTGAGTTACTGTACACCAACACGCTACTTACAGCACACTAACGCATTACACTTACTGAGTTACCGTACACCAACACGCTACTTACAGCACACTAACACATTACACTTACTGAGTTACTGTACACCAACACACTACTTACAGCACACTAACGCATTACACTTACTGAGTTACCGTACACCAACACGCTACTTACAGCACACTAACGCATTACACTTACTGAGTTACTGTACACCAACACACTACTTACAGCACACTAACGCATTACACTTACTGAGTTACCGTACACCAACACACTACTTACAGCACACTAACGCATTACACTTACTGAGTTACCGTACACCAACACACTACTTACAGCACACTAACGCATTACACTTACTGAGTTACTGTACACCAACACACTACTTACAGTACACTAACGCATTAAACTTACTGAGTTACCGTACACCAACACGCTACTTACAGCACACTAACGCATTACACTTACTGAGTTACCGTACACCAACACGCTACTTACAGCACACTAACACATTACACTTACTGAGTTACTGTACACCAACACGCTACTTACAGCACACTAACGCATTACACTTACTGAGTTACCGTACACCAACACACTACTTACAGCACACTAACACATTACACTTACTGAGTTAGCGTACACCGACACGCTACTTACAGCACACTAACACATTACACTTACTGAGTTACTGTACACCAACACGCTACTTACAGCACACTAACACATTACACTTACTGAGTTCGCGTACACCAACACGCTACTTACAGTACACTAACACATTACACATACTGAGTTACTGTACACCAACACACTACTTACAGTACACTAACGCATTACACTTACTGAGTTACCGTACACCAACACGCTACTTACAGCACACTAACACATTACACTTACTGAGTTCGCGTACACCAACACGCTACTTACAGTACACTAACACATTACACATACTGAGTTACTGTACACCAACACACTACTTACAGTACACTAACACATTACACATACTGAGTTACTGTACACCAACACACTACTTACAGCACACTAACACATTACACTTACTGAGTTACTGTACACCAACACACTACTTACAGCACACTAACACGTTACAATTACTGAATTCCTGTCTAAAACTGATACTTATAGCATTTTCAAGCAATGTGTTTTAAGGGTGTGCATCATCATCATCATCTGCAATATTACATAATATTATTATTATTATTATTATTATTATTATTATTAATAATAATAATAGTAGTATAGTAGGCGTATTTTTGAGCCATTGACAAGTCTATTAAGTCATTATCAAATATGTTGCATATGTTTTAAAGATGGCATGTTACAAATACACTTCACCTGCTCCTTCACTAGAAACTACCCGCTAATAAGAGTGGACCAGTTAAATAGTTCCAGGTGGGTTATAAGATTTCACACGTTTTTTGAATGAGGTTTTACTGTAAATATTAGCATAGCTATTCATAAAATTGAGGAACTATAAATAACAGGGCAGCCGGCTGGACGACACTGCAGTGCTGCATTAGGGGCATTTTAAAGTTACTACGTGGTAAATTCGTGACTTATATGAAGAAAAAAAACACGTGCTGACAGTTAATGTACATAACCTGCCTACATTTCACAAGCCAATCTTTAAAAGTCGAATATCAATCAGGCGAAATCACGGTGGTGCTCTAACAGTGTTATTTACGGTAGTGAATAGGCGCCCGCAGAAGTTGCCTGATTGTAATTACAGATTCGACCGGGATTCTGATTATTTACTGTTCATTGAGTTGATGGGTTTAAATCGCTTTATTAGGAAGACCCGATGTAAAGTAAGTCCAGAAGTGTAAGATGAAACGATATGTGAGAAAACTGAAATAGTTCAGACTCCGTCAGCTCTCTGAATGGATGACGTGTTCCATCAGGTCCTCGCTGCACTTCCGGCTCGGCGTAAACAGTTAGCTGTTCACCCCCTCAGCTTTAAACCATGTAAGTGCTCTTTCTTTATCTCTTATAACAGTGTCTATTTTAAATACTGGTTGTTGTGATAATTACTGGTTCTAATGAATGTGTGTGTTTTGTGTCTCAGGTCGAAAGTAACGTTTAAAATCACCCTCACCTCGGACCCCCGGTTACCTTACAAAGTGTGAGTAACAGATTTCACCATTCAGTCCAGTTTACAGAGCAGGATGGCGTCTGCCTCTTTAATGACTGACAGCGGATTTTCTTCTGGTAGTGGATTGTTGGAGTTGTGGGATGGTTATTTTCTCTCTCAGCAGATGTTAACTGTGTCAGCTTTCATTGGCAGGCATGTGTGCTCATATGGCAGGTCTTAACCCAGTTTATACCAGTATAAAACTTGAATTTGAGAAATCTGGAATGCACTTACCACTAGTGAGATGTTTAGTATGGAATTTGTATTCAGAATATTAAGTACACATATCTCTAAAAACATGTTGTCTAGTCATATTGCCAGGATGCCATGTACACTATATTGCCAAAAATATTCACCTACCCATCCGAATGACTGAACTCAGCTGTTCCACGCACTTCCATGGCCACAGGTGTATAAACCAAGCACCTACACATGCAGACTGCTCCTACAGACGTTAGTGAGAGAATGGGTCGCTCTCAGGAGCTCAGTGAACTCCAGCGTGGTACAGTGAGAGGATGCCACCTGTGCTACAAGTCCAGTGGTGAAATTTCATTCCTACTAAATATTCCACAGTCCACTGTCAGTGGGATTAGAACACAGTGGGAGTGTTTGGGAACGACAACAGCTCAGCAATGAAGTGTTAGACCACATACGATGACAGAGCGGGGTCAGAGGATTCTGATGGGTTCATAGTGCCACACGAACACCCCCCGAGTCCTGTTGGCAGCATACTGTGACCGCACACGGATGAATGCAGCACGACAGGGAATGCACAAAACACACAACTGATGCCACCATGTGCCAGCGATGTGTATTGGTTAATCACAGTCTACTGAGCTGATACATCTACAAGGTGGACCAGCAAGGTGAGATATTCTCACTAGGAGCTGGACATCGAGAGTTGGATACCTCCCTGTAAGTGTATGTTTTGGTGTATGGTACTTTAAGGAGTCTGTTAATTTTTTAACACTCTTTGAAACTGAAATAGCTCATATCCTCTGTGTGAAAATGGTAATTAGTCAGTCAGCAGCTCAGGGACAATAATGTTGTGGACCCATTAACACATTTTTCAGTGCTTCCAAAATGTGTGTATTTTGTAAGGGGGGAGTGACGGGTGTGTGATGCATAAAAATGTTCTCTATATAAAAATGTTCTCCATCTTTCTGCAGCTGCAGACTAACTAATTACCCTGCTTTCACCCTCTGTATGACAAAGTAAGCAAAAAGCCCACATACAGTACCAGTCTAAAATTTAGACACACCCAACTAAATGGATGTTGTTGGTTATCCTGAATACTCTATAGGCTTACACTTAACAGTTCCAACTGATGTGTCACATATTTAGCACACCAAGTACATAGTTACTGTATTCAAAACAGCACACTTTCAGTACAACATGAGTATACTTTAGTGCAACTTTCTTCTTGAAACAGCTATACAATATATGTGCTACATCTATATGGTATCTGTTAAATACCTTGTCAACAACTGTGCAAATACACATGTACGTATATTCTATCGTAACTATGGAGAAAAAAGAGTGGTGCTAAGCAATTAAGTACAAGTAAGTTCATACAACCACAAGATGAATAGAATGGTTGTCTATGAAAGTGTATGGTAAGTTTGCAAATCTGTAAAACTGCATCTAAAGAGCTAATGCTAATAGACTGTTCACTCAGTAGTGATGTGTCTGTCTGTAATAATATATTATAATATTACAGTACATGCATGTGTATTAGGTTTTTGGCACTTATATAGCCTTCAAACAACCATTTGAGCATTATACTCAGTGACAAAAAAAAAGACTTAGAAAGAGGTGCTGGAAAGAAATGGAAAGTAGGCTGTAGAACCCTATTAGGCCATCTCTAGCCTGGATACAAGATGATATACGGTGTGCCATGCAGGCATACAGCTTCCATAATGCATCCTGCAGCACATTTGGTCACAGATGTTGCAGCTGGACCTGTAGATCCTGCACACTCATAGGTTGCTGAAGCTGGTGTCCTAACAGGTCCCATAAATGCTTGATTGGCGATAAATCTGACAACTTGGCAGGCCAAGGAAGTACTGCAATCTGGCATTTTTTACAAATTACAAATGAGACATTTCTTGGGAAAGCCTTGCTGAGTGTTGGAGGGGATTATACTGCTGAAAAATGCCAGTTGGAGGCACTGACATGAGAGGAAACACATGTCCTGCATATATCCCTGAGCTGTTAGTGGTCCTTGTATCATTACTAGGGATGACAGTCTTATGGGAAGACTCCTCAGATCATCACACCAGCAGTTGGGGCAGCGTGCCACTACACAGGAATGGCAGGATTAACCACTCGCCACAAGGCCTCCATGCTGACCGCCGTCGCATCCCAAACAGATCATAGATTTGTTGCAAAAGACGATTCCAGTCTGCAGCAGTCCAGGTTTCTTGTTCACAACACCACTGCAAATAAACGTGACAGTGGCTGGCTATCGATGGCATGACCAAATTTCCTTCTGCTAAGCTTGTAGAAATGCTCCGGCAGAGACGGGTGCATAATGAAGGTGCAACCTGTGTCTGGATGTTGGACAAGGAAACTGTGGGAGCTTCTCATGTTTGTTGGCAGAACTATCAATCCTCTCTACTGGTGGTCTGTCTGGGCCGTCTGGAGCCTGTTTGCCATGTGTGTGTGCCCTTACGTAATCAGACCACACCTGCAATCATTTACGTATCTGAGTTTTGTAGCAATTTGCCATTTCTCTCTGTGTGCATTATTTACGTTTTTTTGTCAATGAGTGTACGTCCTTTTTCCATGCAAGCTAGCATCTCAGCTCTGCACAGCATTACAATCTAATACCATTTCAAATTACAGTAGGGGCATGTATTCTGTAAGCTGTATTAAAATACAGTTTTTAGTAGGTTAAAAGTAACCCTCCTCTGCTCACCAAATAACGTGAATGCGTTATTATGAAGCTAACACAACCTTTGAATTGCTGGTTAAGTATAGTATTTAATTTCTGATTGTGACAGGTTGTGCCATATGTTTTTAGAAGCTGGAACTTTTATTCCTATTTCCTGGCAGAGCCAAAAAGGGCTACAGCATAATCTGATAAAAAGGAAAGTACAGAAAAGGACATAAAAGTGATATGACAACAACAGGACAGGGGAGCTGGACAGATAAAGTAGCAGATTAAGAGACAGATACAGACAAGGCACTAATGCATATGTTATGCCTCAACCCCCATACACTAAGATCAGTGGTAGATGAAGTACACAAAGCCTGTAGTTAAATTAGAGTAGTCAGAGTAATCTGTATCAAATCCAGGCATGTCTGCAACAACCCTCGAGCTCCAGTTCTTACCTACTTCACTGCATCCAACAAATGGATATAGCGTCATATATTGGCAGACAGCACGACAAAGGACTACATGCACAAAGACCATTACAACGACTGCCCACACCACGTTAACTTCACCACACTATCATAGCAGCATCTCAAGTAACAAGTTCTGTTATTGTCTTAGTAGAGACAACCAACGAATCCACATTGCCAAACTGGAAGAAAGTACTTCTGTATGTGTGGCTCAAAAAATATTGGTCTAAATGTATCATCATGTGATCACTTACAGGTATTCATTTGATGATATGCATATATGCAAAACATCATCCAGGCGTCCGGCAACAGTGAACATTCTTGCAAACTTGCAAGCACAAAACATATAGTGTGAAGCAGTGGTTCCGAACCTGATCCACAGAACCCATCACAATTTTGCTCCAACCCATCTTGCAATGCAGGGGTAAAGGAAAAATGTGGGCTGTCTGGGGGACCCTGAAGACGAGGTTGAAAACCATTGTTGTAAGGGTTCTTTACTGTGCCAATTTGTTTTTCCCATCAAAAAATTAATAGACAATTATGTATCATTTGCACAGGTCACTATTACAAGTCAGACTGTCAACAAAGATAGATGAACTCAACATGATTGTGTTCTCAGATCACCTTTAGCCTCGTTACACTAAATCTACAGCAGTACTTTTTGGTTCTAGGGAATCCACTCAAATCTACTCCAATTCATTTAGTGTTTTTGCAAATGTCCTCTGATACCACCACCCAATCAAGCAGATTAGTGTTAATCCTGGATCAAAGGAAGCTTTCAACACTAAAATAGAGGCCTTAGTGCTCAGCTAAGATGTACTAACAAAGTACATCTCCACAGCTCTTTCAGTCCATGCGGACCAGCATGTACTCATTATTGATGATCCAGGCACATTTGAATAGAGTCTATCATCTACAGGATATTAGGCCTGGTCATATTCTAAACCTTCCATACCTAGAAGTAAACCAGTGGTTGAAATATCTGCGGTGTGGAACTATTTCAAAGTGGGCAATTAATCATCCTTTTTATCCTTTGAACACAGTGGCTGCTGTTGACACTGTGTGAAAATTTCATGATGAATGGACCAACATAAATGACCCGAAATCACCTGGTTTGGTTTCAGTGATACACAGAAAATGAATTAGATGTTTGACCTCTCCTGTAAAGCTGCCATTTTGAAAGTACATGTTTTTCTCTGGACAGTAATGTTATGCTTTGAATTGTATGTACATCCCTAAGAAAACTCCAAAAAAGTTGTACATGTCTAATTTATTAAATAGCAACCAATAAACTAAAAATAGTGCATTTCCTGAAGAAACTGCAAAGGGACAGCACAGATTAAGTATGTTGCTAGCTGGTTTGCTAAGCTGTTGCTAAAAATGAATGAGACTCTTTGGGAGGAACTAGGGATAAATAAATGACACATACAGGAATGTTGGTCATCTTTTTTGGCAGAAGGCAGGAACCCCCCTGGACAGGCTGCCAATCCATCCCAGTGCAGACACACTATACTATACACATTCACACCTAGGAGGGCGATTTAACATCTCCACTTCACCTGGCTGCATGTCTTTGGATTGTGGGAGGGAAACCCACACAGGCACAGGGAGAACCCTGGATACCCTGGAATCAAATCCAGGCCCCTTTTTGGTGTGAGGCGACAACGCTACCCATTAAGCCACCATGCTGCCCCACCATGCTTCCCCAGAGAAAACAATTACTGTATTTACAAAAGGTTATATCCAAAAGTCCAAAACAAAAGTTTGCAAAAAGTAGGTATTTTACCTACGGTAATTTGCTCACCGTAGGTAACCTGCAGAGTGCATTTCAGATCTGCAGATGTGGGCGCTAAACAAAACCAACATTAAAATATTCATTTGCGCTGTATTTGTTAGCTCCTCTGCATCACACTGTTCTCATTTCAAATTTTCAATGCCACATTGCTGCGATCCAAGCTCTGCAGCTGTTATTTCGATCTGAATCTTGACATTCAAAATGTGGCACCGGCTTCCCGGCGTTGGTGCACAGAGGGAGGAAAGCTCTGAACAGACAAGACTAACAGCGCTGCTAATTAGCCAAGCAGAAATAAACCACCTGTCAATCAGTGCTTCCATAACCGTGCCTCACACACGCGCAGCAGACTCTACCACCCAGGAAACGGAGGTATAAATGCATTTGGGGTCAAAAAGGAACAACACAATTTGAGGAACAGTTAAAACATCTATAATGCATGAATGTATTTATGCATTAAGTTGTGTTAAGTTTAATATGCAGTCAAAAGTGTATGTACTGTACTTTAAAATTTCTGCAAAATCTTCAAGCAAATGAGCATAAAATGTTAATAACAGCATCTCAATATGCGGCACTAACAGCATTGCAGCATTCACCATTATGACGTCTGTAGCCACAGCTACCTTGTACATAAACTCAGCTTCTGTCAGTCTTACCATGCAAACCAAATAGAAATCAGATGCGTTCCCACTACAAATTAAACTCCTGGAGAGAAACCATGTGTGTTTGTTTTTATTTAACCCCTGTGTAGTGCAACACAGTCTGTTCAGTCAGTGTATGAAAAATAACAGAGCTCTGTTTTTGGGACTGCTTACACTCATCAACAAAAGCATAGCTGTACAAATAGCTGGAACCAGAAGGAATCAACCGACAGAAATCAAACTCGGCGGGCAGGTTTGACATTGTGAGACATGCCATTGATTCTAGTTTGTTGCTCAGCCGCACATATGACATAAGCAAGGACTGACCCAACAGCCATGATTGCGGACATTCAGTGAGCAGTGATGTCCTCCATGAGTCATCCTGTTGGTGCCAGCACTATAGGCAGATGCCTGCACATCGCAGGACTACATGCACACTATTAAAACAACTGACCTAAACACCAAGTCAACATTGCCAATGACTTCAATGGGGCCATGCCAGGCTGTCCTGGAGTGACTCACAATGGCAGGGGTTATCTTCAGTGACGAGTCCTGCTTTAGTCTTGGGGGACACAACCAACAAATCTGTGTGGAGGCACTGTGGTCACTGTAATGTTTTTTTTTATCACAGGTCACGGGTTCAAAAGGCCCGGAGTCATTCCACCTCCAACCCTACTGCAAAATCTGCGGGAACTGGGTGAGAATATTCAAGCAGCATGGCAAGAATTACTACAGGACACCATTACCAGCCTCTGTAACTGAGAGGTCTTAATGTTTGCTAACACATCATGTAAGAGACACTATTTCTGTATGTGTAGCTCAATAAATGTATGCTTCTGTACATCCAGACTGCAGTCTAACTTGAATCTGCATGGTAAGGAAGGAGTAGTCAGACACACATATACTGAACATTTTGTATATCTTTATTGTTTTAAACCTAAAGGATACACAATCAAAAATACTCAGTGCTTTGCTACATATCAACTAACAACAGCACAAGATTCCAATGTATTTTTTTTTCTGACAACAGATATAAAAATGATAACGGCACAGATCTGTGACTGAAGCCGGAGATCGAGCTTTGGCAAGGATTCTGCTGAAATCATCCCAGAGTCCAAGGTGTTAGTCCCTGGATCCTCCTCCAGTGATCAAGCGTAGACTGCTGGCTAAAGCGAAACGCAAAGCCCTGATGGCCGCTGATCATCCATTGAGAAACAGTGAGAATTTTACAGCTTGTCTAATGGCAGTACACACAATGGGTCTATGCTTTCTCATGGGCTATTTACATGTAGGCTCAAAGGAGGAACCATAACATACATTTATCAGGTATTCTGTTGCCAATTTATATGTTAATATCATATTTATATTATTGTTGTCATCAATATATGCCACATAAAAATGAGTCTTACAGGTATTTTGATGGAAAAATCACAGAAACTGTATGTTTGGAAATGATCCACAAAAAAAATTAAAATAATTTAAAAAAACACTTCCCTTATTTGTATCATGCCTTTCACAATGACTTGGAACGCTCAGCTAACTACAGGGACTGGCTACAGAAATTGTGTTTTTGAGATGGGTCACTCACAGACAGTGCGCGGGGGCAGGAGGGACATTTCGGACAGGTTCGCCAAGTCATGCCTTTTTACAAACAATTATTAGATATTTAATACAAAAAAACAGGTACTATACAATAGAAAATGAACAGTTATAAATAAATAAGTAGATAAATAAATAAATAGTTGTACACAATGAAGAACCATATGGGTAAAATTAGAAAAAAAAAACAGAAGAAGAGAGAGATGGAGAGTAGCAGGAAATCAGCCGGACAGTAAGCAGGCAAGGCAACGCCTGTTATATAAGCAGCATGGGCAGCCCTCATTGGCTGTCTGGGTTGGGGGGTTTGGCGTCGTGCTGGGCACCACCAGCCGGCAGCCAGGGAGAAACCGAGCGAGAGGTGGTTTGCTTGGCCATGCTGTAGTGGCTGATGACCGTGTAGAAGCGGCCGCGGGAGTTGGCATCCTGGGCGGTGTAGTAGGCCTCCAGGGAGGCTGGGATGCATCGCTTGTGCTGTTGGAACGAAGGTGGAAGCATGTCACATTGAATTTGAAGTTAACAGTTTCAGTGTTTATTTCCTCCATTTATTTTAAACCTTTTTTTTTGCCGTATGTTTATACTAAACTGGGACTGAAGCACATTTGAGCCAGATTAAGCCTGGATTCCGAAACTAAACATTTGTTGCTTTTTTGTTTTGCCAACACACCACAAATACACAAAAATGTAGGGCTGCCCTCTAAAAGTCGACGAGTCGAATCGTCAGTCGGCGAACCTTCAAGTCGACTGACAACAGTGACTAAAGCTTAAACAGACTAAAGCTTACAGAAATGCACAAGAACTTTGGGAATGTTGAAGACATTTTAATAATTATTAAAGGGAAATAATAAATACATATTTAAGCTCTAGCTGGGCTGTGACGCACGTTTGCTAAAAAATAAATCAATCCACGTGACAACGTGCGGTATAAGTTCACCGCTGAAGGCAGCTGAAGAAACATGGGGGGAGCGATGTCTCAGAGAAAGCCTGAAGGAGGTTTGAAGAAGAGAATCCGAACAAATTAAACCAAATTCTGCTCTTCATTTAGTCAGACACCCAACACTGCTTAGAAGCTGTTAGACGTGACATTAAAAAGACTATAAGCGCTAATGTTTAGCATAAATACGTGCTGCTGCCCGACGCTGTATCCTGTAATTAAATCAGGCTCCAGTTCAGACCGATCATCATACGCCACGCCTCTTCTAGTTCAGTAAAATGTTCCTGTGACTCTGCTGACTTTCTAAATGAGGAGGACATCAGATCTGAACCGTATGCAAATTGGTTTACTGATTACTAGATAATGTACATGGAGAAAAAAACGTGAACGAATAGTCGAATCGTCGACCAGGACGGGCCAATCCAATTCGCCTGACAAAATTCTGAGTCGGGTACAGCCCTATAAAAATGTATAATTTACCTGGAAAAATCCTTCTGAAAATCCCACGGAAATAAACACTGGGAGGATCTATCATGTGCTGACCTGGAGTTTATTGAACTTGCTCATCGTCATTGCTGTTTCTGAATTAAATTGTGCCAAAATAGAGAATAAAATACATTCTACCAGACAAAAAAAAAATAGGTGTGTTTTATTCCATTTTCCTAAAATTTTCTTCCGTTCTCTGCTCAGAAAAAAGGCAGTCTCTATCCCCTCCTTCTAACTACACTCCACTGACTCTATAGGAGCACTTTGGAGTTACAGACTGTAGTCCACCTGTTTCTCTGTATACTTTGTTACACTGTTCTTCAATGGTCAGGACCCCACAGGACCACCACAGAGCAGGTATTATGTGGGTGGTGGATCATTCTCAGCACAGCAGGGACTGTGATGTGGTGGTGGTGTGTTAGCATGTGGTGTGATTGGATCAGACACAGCAGTGCTACTGGAGTGTTTAAACACTGCATCCACTCACTGTCCACTATATTAGACACTTTGCTGGTCAACATTGTAGATGTACAGTCAGAGACTATACCTTAGTTGACCCTATGCAGTTTGTGTTGGTCATCCTCTAGTTCATTATCAGTGGTCACAGAACGCTGCCGGCTAGATATTTGATTTTTGGTTGGTGGTTTATTCTCAGTCCAGCAGTGACACTGAGGTCTGAAGGAGCACTGCTGTGTCTGATCCACTCACAACCAGCACAACACACACCAACATACCACCACCTGAAAATGATCCACCATCCACTTAATACCTGCTCTGTGGTGGTCCTGTGAGGGTATAAAAATAAACAGCCAGTCAACGGCCTGTAACTATAGAACTATAAAGTGCTCCTATATGGTCAGTGGAGCTGATACAATAAACAATGTACCAGGGTATACAGTGGGGAAATTATTTAATACACTGATGATTTTACAAGTTTTCCCACCTACAAAGAATGGAGAGATCTGTATTTGTATTGTAGGCACGCTTCAATTGCACGAGACAGATTCTAAAAAAAATCCAGAAAATCACATTGCATGATTTGTAAATAATTAATTTGCATATAATTGCATGAAGTGTTTGATTACCTACCAACCAGCAAGAATTCTGTCTCTCACAGACCTGTTAGTTTTTCTTTAAGAAGCCCTCCTGTTCTGCACTCATTACCTGTATTAATTACACCTGTTTAACCTCGTTACCTGTATAAAAGATACCTGTCCACACACTCAGTCAATCACACTCCAGCCTTTCCACCATGGCCAAGACCAAAGAGCTGTCTAAGTATATCAGGGACAAATTGTAGTCCTGTATAAGGCTGCGATGGGCTACAGGACCATAGGCAAGCAGCTTGGTGAGCGAGCAACAACTGTTGGCGTAATCATTTGAAAATGCAAGGTGACTGTCAATCTTCCTCGGTCTGGGGCTCCATGCAAGATCTTGCCTCGTGGGGTAAGGATGATTTTCACTGTATACTGGATTAAGATCATTATCATGCTTTAAATCCAACCTAAATATGGCTTGAAAATAACTTTCTTAACATTATATGTCCACACTACCAATACCACCACAAATGTCTGCACTTTCAGATTTAAAAACTGGCTCAGAGAACCTAACTGCCAGACATTTGAGACTTTTCTGTATACAATGTTTAACTGCTAAGGCAGAATCAGTCTGTGCTCTGTAACAGCATGAGGTGTTAAAATTTGATCAAGTGCCTTAATCCTGAATCCAGAAGGCATGCCGTAAGAGATGTGTGAAAATATTGATTTTACTGATATAAGAAAGTCTCTGGCAAGTAAAATGTGCCATATGGACTCTTTTTCAGGCAAATGTGAAATGCTATTTTTATTTAAATATTGAAGGAATTTTAGTACAAGTCAAAGACAGTACATGCCTAGAGAGAATTAGACCAATATACAGTACCAGTGAAAGGTTTAGACATACCCAATTAAATGGGTATATTTGGTTATCCTAAAGACTCTACATGATTAAACTTAACAGTTCCAACTGATGAGATCTCTACCTCTAATATATATGTGTGAGTTGTGTGACAACTTTTATCTGATTTCTGCACAGTTTAAAAGTTCTAATTCCCCTTTCAGTTTAGTGAATATTCATGATGGACAGACCAATAGAATTGGTCCAAAAGTGCTTGGAAATAAATCTATTAACCTCCATTGCAAGTTAAGAAAGCGTTTTTCTTCCTCCTTAAAGTTACATTTTGTGGTTGACAGAGATCCTTCTACGAGTAGCTGTGTCTTTACTGACTGTTATTGAATATGCACTCACCTTGTACACAAAGCCATCTGGGCAGGTGTGGTCATACGTGAAGGCCTTGTACACCACCAGGAACACTATGCAGGCAAGGAAGGCCAATGCCAAGACAATAAGGATGGTGACCTATGGATGTAAAACGACAAAAGCTTAGTGATGAATGTAGATCTGCTAAATCATAAGGCTCTTAATTATACAAGCAATTGCAAATAAATACATTGCTTAACATGTTCAGTGTTTGCAACTCAAGCCTAATGTGGCCTTGTTCATTTACATGCTAATTGTGTTTGGCTAGTTGTAACATACTCAGTTACAGTTACACAAAATGGGTTCTTTGGTTGAAGTGACAGTAAATCTGAACCACAGTGCCTACATTGAGCTGCTGCATAACAAGGTTTTCCTGTTTGTTCATCTGTTTGTTCAGGAACATAATATACCTATCCCTGTATTCCAAGATGACAATTCTATAATAACAGCACAAACTATAATCGACAAAATCTGTATGTTCCACCATCTTGTTACTACTGCTATGCAGCACCCTCTGTTGATGCTAATGACATATCCTTTGGCGTTTCTTGGTTCCATTTAAAACTGGTGCAAATGCAGACTGGTTCCCTGGATAGCACATAAGAAACCTGAACCAAACCAGTTCAAGAACCAGGGTTCTTTTGTTTTGAAAAGGGCTATGAATGACTGAGTTATGCAAACATTCTGATGTGGAATATCCTTCCAAAAAGAAGGTTTAAAAATGCCTTTAATGCCTGAAGATTGTGTAAACCTGTGAAGCAGCTTGGCTGCAAACAGCTTGCCAACCACTGTTAAATTCAGAAGAGAAAGCAGAGAAATTAGCTTAGCCAAGAAATTAGCCTGATAGGAGGTCAGACCATTTTTTCTTCCCAATGTTAATTTATTCCCATCACTGTCAACATCGACTGCAGTCACCTCACAAAACGCCTCCCAGCCTGTCAGAGTACATTTGTTACAAGTAAGTGACATGAACAAGGAATCTTCATACTCTTCAGAAATCTGCAGCTTGACAGAGGAAATCCTTGCCCAGACCCGACTACTTTGTCAAGGGGGATTAGCGTGGAAAAGGGAGGCCATTTTGTGGAATTTAGCTTTAGTATCAGCAGTTGGTGTTGTTGAGCACCAGCTAATTAGAATTATGCAAATTGCCTAGAACATGAATGAGAGATAGGCAGCTGACGATTGACTATTTGAAGACTTTCACACTACAAAAGGGCTGGTGGGCTGGGTGTACTACAGTCCTGTTGTTGCCTGCAGCACATGAAGCAATTTGCTGTTCAAATGGATTAAATGGTAACATGGTTAAATGGTTCCAATGAATCCTGTATTTATAATGCTATCTAAATGCAATTATAAATGTTATATGCCATATGTAATACCTTATAATACCAGATATAAGCTAAAACCAGTTATAATTACACATATAAAACATTATAAAATAAGAGTATGCAGCTTTATAATGTCAGGTTTCATAATGCACTATAACATTTGTTCATAAGAACATCATAAGCACGAGTGTTGCACTCGGCCAGCTATGGCTTTTTCAGGTCTTAAAAAAGCAGAGCAGCATATTCAAACTGTATGTTCTATATTACCAGTTAAACAATCTTACTCCACTTATCCTGTATAGAACACATATAATGCTCTATGAGGTATAATGTACTGAAATGAGGAGTTTATTAAACATTTTAATTATATTAAAAAAACGGTTCAGTTGAAAGAACAGTTGGTGAGAGTTCTAAATATCTCAGAATTAAGGACAAGCCATTGTTATGCAAATGATGAAGGCTTCTACTGCATCTGTGGGAGTGTTAGTTCGTCATAGTGGTTTTTCTATAGGTCCATGCATGTCCTCTGGTGTCATTAAGTGGAATTTATTTCAAAGGAGGAAAAAAAAATAAAATTACGAACTCAGTGATCTATACTTTCTTTTAATTGACACACTTCACAAGGAGGGTATGCCACAAAAGGTCATTGCTAAAGAAGTTGACTGTTCACAGAGTGCTGTATCCTAGCATATTAATGAAAAGTTGAGTGGAAGGAAAAAGTGTGGTAGAAAAAGATGCACAAGCAACCGGGTTAACCGGATAAGCGCAGCCTTGAAAGGATTGTCAAGAAAAAGCCATTCAAAAATTTGGGGGAGATTCACAAGGAGTGGACTGCTGCTGGAGTCAGTGCTTCATGAGCCACCACACACAGACGTATCCAGGACATGGGCTACAACTGTCGCATTCCTTGTGTCAAGCCACCCATGACCAAGAGACCACGCCAGAAACGTCTTACCTGGGCCAAGGAGAAAAAGAACTGGACTGTTGCTCAGTGGTCCAAGGTGTTGTTTTCAGATGAAAAGTCCCAGAGTTTGGAGGAAGAGTGGAGAGGCACACTCTTGAGGTCTAGTGTGATTCCACAATCATTGAAGGTTTGGGGAGTCGTATCATCTGCTAGTGTAGGTCCACTGTGTTATATCAAGACCAAAGTCAGCTCTGCCATCTACCAGGAAATTTTAGAGCACTTCATGCTTCCCTCTGCCGACACGCTTTTTGGAGATGGAAATTTCATTTTCCAGCAGGACTTGGCACCTGTCCACACTGCCAAAAGAACCAATACCTGGTATAATAACCACAGTATCACTGCTTGGTTGGCCAGCAAATTTGCCTGACCTAAACCCCATACAGAATCTATGGGGTATTGTCAAGAGGGAGATGAGAGACACCAGACCCAACCATGCAGACGAGCTGACGGCTGCTATCAAAGCAACCTGGGCTTCCATAACACCTCAGCAGTGCCACAGGCTGATCCATGCCGCATTGAAGCAGCACTTCATGCAAAAGGAGCCCCGACCAGGTATTGAGTGCACTTACTGTACATACTCTCAGTAGGCCAATATTTCAGAACTAAAAATCATTTTTTCAATTGGTCTTATGTAATGTTCTAATTTTCTAAAATAATGACTTTTGGGTTTTCATTGGCTGTAAGCCATAATCTTCAACATTAAAAGAATATATGCATTTCACTATTTGTATTGAATTATTGAAATAAATTAACTTTTTGATGTATTCTAATTTATTGAGATACACATGTATACTGGTAAAATTGGTCATCATTTAGAAGGTCCCCTATATATGTCCTACAGGCACGGATAATCATTAACTAACTTTATGGTGATAACTGATTGATAATTAACAACACTCTTTCATAAGCTCAAATTGTAGGTAGATGTGACACTACGCTGCCATACCATAACATCAAAGGACAGGAACAAAAAAAATTACACTGGAAACTGAATTCAAAATCAGATGTGAAGACCTGGGCTTCTCATAAGTAAGTGACTTCTTATATGCCAGCTTTATTAGGGAAGGTTTCTTTTTTACATTTCAGCTTTATAAATATTCTAACTTTTCCACCTCGTCTAAGAGAAAAAACATTTTGCGATATTTGTGTGAGTCATCAATTGTAGGCTTTTTCCATTCAGGATTTTCTTCCTCTGTGCATATTTGCAAACAGTTTAATTTATAGGCTGTTATCTATAAAATTGATAGCTGATAGATAACAGTTTTATATATATATATATATATATATATATATATATATATATATATACACACACACATATATATATTCACCATGTAATTCATAAAACATCTCATATCTACCTCACACGCTCCTACTATATGTAAATATGTACAACAAATCATAGCTTCTATTGATAACTTTATATTACTGTTATATAAAACTCTATATTTGGATAAATCGTTTTATGGTGATAACCGTTTTATTTATCATCTAATTTGTACATTTTTGTATAAAAGAATTTTTACCTACATGACAATAAACGTGATTTTATTTATAGTTGGTGGATGGAAAAGAATGTTTTTTATTGTATTTTATATCCCAACGTTCCATCTGGAAATTGGGTTTGTATTTTAGGATCTATTTTTTTAACCTGGGAGCTCAGCAGTTCTGCAGCTTTGAGGAGAAGATCCGGATTATACTAGTTCCATCCAACCACTAACCAGTATAGTGGCCATGTCCAGAAAAAATGCACTAGCCAAGAGAATCAATCAAAATCTGCTACATGTTCCATATCTTCATCTGCAGATTTATGTATACTGCCAAAACTGGGTTAGTTGAGAATCACTGTTTTCCCCTCACCATCTCCCTCCATCCATTTATCCGTCCATCCTCTGCAGATTAAACATGGCTATGACCTTGGCCCAAATTGGCCCCGTTTGTGGCACACTGCTGTCTGGCTGATAAGAAAAAGGCCATATTTTACTAATTTCTCCACAAATTGGACTGTTTTTGGACTCATGGTCAACAGTCATCTAATAATTTACATTCTACAAATCTACAAATGAAGGAAGTTCTTCACCATGATGTATGGTTCTAAGAAAAAGAATTGGTGTAGAACCATTACAGGGAGGTTCTTTAAACTTTAAAAGGATTATTACACACTCACACATCTTGTTTACTCAAGCAGTTCTTTTAAGAAACGCTCACTGATAGCCCTTTTCCCCCCAGAGCGGACAGGTTTCTATGCACTCCATCATCTTGTTACTACTGTTTACTACCGCTGTGCAGCGCCCTCTGTTGACAGAAATGGTGTATCCTTTGATATTCCTTGGTTCAAATAAAAACTGGTGCAAACGCAGACTGAATGGAACCAGTCTAAGAACCAGGGTTCTTTTGGTTCTCTTATGACATAGTTTGAAAGAGCCCTTTATTTTTAACCTCTACGTTCACAATAGCAAGTACAAAGTAGGTGGTTGGTGGTTGACGGGTTAACACCACTACCCACCGGAGAGCTACCACCCCATGTGGAAGATGGGGGTTCGAATCCCAGTCTAGGTAGCAATAAGATTCCTTGGGCTGTAAAACGAATAACCTTGTAGGTCGCTCTGGATAAAAGTGTTAGCTAAATGCCGAAATGTAAATGCACGTTGGTCCAAGTTGTCTTTTTTTTGGTGTGTTCAAGGCCGTTCGCATGTGAGTGTGTATAATGTCCAGGAGAGCTAGCTAGTTTTGAAAGTGCATATTTGTAAGGAATTGGTATGGAAACTTAACTGCTTCCACTTGTGGCTAACTATATTAGTCTGTTAGTATGCTGGCTAACCTAGGTATCAGGTGCCCTAACTCCCCAGAGACGCATCATATAAACTGGGGAAAAAAAGAAACTGTGGTTATGATCCTATCCCCCATGTTTATCACCACACTGCTGAGAACTGGAAACAAATGCTGGTAGGAACAGGACCACCAAGGACCTCAGACCACCATGTAGACTTGTGATTGTTTTTTTTTGTTGGTTGAATTTGTTGGAGCCAATCGTTTACAATGTAGCTTCACCACACTTAATTCATTTACATAAAATTCAGACAATGTCAACTCAATTCATTGCTTGCGGCAACAGATGTCACTCTGTTGCCTGCTATGCAGGGTTAGAGTATATCGTCACAATTTAGTTCACAATAACAATATACTGTATGTGAATTCCACATACAGAATGCAGCACATTTTATGACAGCTTCCAGGTGTTGACAGGTCATTTTTGACCCGCTGTGTCCTTTAAGGAATAAACCTAAAGCATGAAAAAAAAAAGGCACGGAACCGGGCATTTGCTCCCTGTGAATTATTCATGCTCAGCTTACTCTGTAGACATCAAAAGCCTTTTCACATCGGCAGAGGAAGATACACAAAGCAATTCTGAACAGCCAAATCCAGCTGGCCAAAATTCTCTTTGATCCCGGGTCGAGGCCCGCGCCAGCACTAAACGAGGTCATTTCAGCCCAAACATCATCGTGTTTGTGACACATCAGACACATCACCATCTGTTTTGACTGCCATCTGTATTTGTCTTTTCTGTCATCACCAACCCCCCTCGTTGTCAACCCCCCACCCCCCCAGCCATCATCATAGCGCCCTGTGGATCAGCTCCAAGGTTGTTTTTATTGTTGTTGTTGATGTTGTTTTCTGCTTTTTGCTGCATCTCTGGGGATCTGACGTCAGCTTAATCCATAGGCGGAGATCCATAATCCCCTGGCTGGATTTATTCCGAAGCTCAACTTCCCTGGAGTACTTCAAGGTATTAATGCATTATGTTCATTTGCCTCGGACCACAGTGACATAGATTAAAACACTGCCCAGAGTGTTTTCTGAAAGATGGAACAGAATGACAAACTTTCACTAGCATTTACATGCCGAACTTCCCGTTAGAGCTGCGTCACATGGACAAATACTAGCACTGCAATACTATCACTATGTACTGCAACTGCGGTATGTCTTTCAGTATGTTCTAAAGAAATCAGTGACTCAATAAATCAAATAATAGAATGTGTTATTTTGACCCAAACATGTTTTTTCCTTGACAGAAGTACAATAAAATTCAATAAAACTAGCCGAAACAGCAACTTAATCATTGTTTAAAAGTTATGCATGTATACGGTATATTTTAACTAATTAACCAAGTATTAGTGCCATAAATCATCAGCATCTGTATTGCAGAAACCTTATCATATATTACAATGATAATTGCAGTTTAGCTATTTGATAAGCATAAAATACACTACCAAAAGCTTAGACACAGCTACTCATAGCAGGCTTATTTCTCATCTCAAAAGCACTCATGGAATTATACAGTCCACCTTAAAACAAAACTCCAAAATAAATAAAACAGCTTAATTAACCTGCAATGGAAGTTGATAGAAAAAGGTTAATTTTTAAACTGTTTGTGGTTCAATTCTATTGGTCTGTCCATAATGAAGATTCACTAAACTGAAAGGAGAATAAGAAGTTTTAAACTGTGCACAAAAAGAGAGAGAAGTTTTTACACAAGTAAATATATTGTATATTAGAAGTGGTATCAAGAGTATATGTGGTATATCAGGATACATATTCTTTCATCATCATTCTTTCAACATCTCATCAGTTGGAACTGTTAAGTGTAAGCCTGTAAAGTCTTTAAGATAACCAAACATCTATTTAGATGTGTGTGTCTAAACCTTTGAATGATACTGTATATTTTGACATACTTGCAGCAAAACATCAAAACAGAACCATTGTCTACATATTAATATATAATTAGTTAATATAGAATTTAACATTAATAATCATCAACTGGACCCCTATTGTTTGTTGTAGTTATTAGTTGCTAGCTTACAATTCATTTATACTGTAACTTGTTATTTCTGTAAGATAGCAATGACGGTTGTAGAGTTAGTAAAGCTCTGTTGTTATTATAAAGTGTAACCATCATTTACCTTTAAGGAATAATTTGAATAACTTCACCAAGCCGCCCACAGAAACACTCTGGAACTATGATGCTCATTGTAGAGACTAATTTGCATATTGCACCCATTTCTAAACATAGGTATTGCAAAGGCTAATATCACAATCACGGTTACTAAACAATACATTATGCAGCCATACTTCATGTAATATGCGGTGAAAGGACTTCTTAGGTTATTACAAGTCCTTTCACACATGCAGTCTTTTCTATAAATAGCATTACACCATTCTTCCAATGTGAGAAGCAGAGTGCAATTTGTTCCATGCAACTTAAAAACAGTCACGAGGTGTCAAGCTTCTGAAGGTGTATTGAACTTTTTTTTAAGACTGCAAATTAAAACCACCAGCTTGTTCAAAACTACATTTTCACTTCCTTGTAACCTTTTACTGTATATACAAAGCAGGATATGACTCCATATGGTCTATGTTCCTATTATTTGAGTTTCACAGCCTCTATCTCAGACACAACAAAACCTCAGATTTCTGAGACAACAAAACTGAGAGCAAGGTGAGAAACTGACTTTCTGCCCAATGCTTTTTAATAGAAATTACGTAGTTCATGATTTTTATATTGAAATCACAATTAAAGTGCAAATTTCAAATACAAAGAACAAAAAGTCTACAATCTACAAAGAAGTTTAACCAATCAGAGGCAACCAAACCTCCATGTTTACATTTACGGTTCAGGTAGCAAGCCTGAAAAGGTGGATGTTCTGGTCTTGATGGGCAAAAAAATATAAGACTGGATTTCATTTATAGAAAATAATTGCAATTTAAATTGTAGTCCCAATATTAGTAAACAAAAATTGCAATGACATATTTTCCTCAAATTGCATTTGTTCTATATTGGTATAATTTAGCACTATATTTGTCCGGTCGTCTATAGACTACATGGTGACGATGTGCAACAGACTTTGTAGCCATTAAGAGGAAATGCTGGTAAAAGCTGTATTTCTGAATATGCATCTGTTACATGCAACACCTCTGCAAAGCAAAACAGTAGAGGGCCCTCTGATCACTAGCCTTGAATATTTTTGAACAGCAATAGCTGTCAGTGGCCACTCTTTATTCTTGATATTTTATTATTATTAAAAACAAACATTCAGGCAAACACCATTTTAAATGGCTTATACAGATACAAACAGAATAGAAATTATTAGCATCTTGGCATAATCTGAGATTATGTGGATTATGACACTGAATAAAATGTTGCTCCACTTTATATAAACTAGTGGGTCCTGAAGTTTCCACACTACAACTAAATCTAGAAATAAGTGTAAAACCACTGAACCATGCTGAAATCTGACCCTCCAGGGTTGCCACCCTTTTTTTTTAAACATCCTGATGAATACTGGCCCATGTAATCCATCCTGTGACCCTCAAATGATCATGAACTGGGATTACACTGGGATGACATCCATAGTCATTACATATGGGAAAGATTATTCTCCGCCATAATCCTGCCTACGTCATATTATGTTTAATATTAACCATGATTATTACTTATGTAAGGTTAGCATGAACAGGAGTTTACAGCCATATGGAAGCTTGTTAATTATTCAAAAAGTCCTCATATATTTGTTCTAAAAAAGACCAATAAAAATGCTGACATTCCATAAATTACCATATTTACTATGTTCATTACTGCTGCTGCAAAATGTATGCAAAGGCAGCAACAATATTTTCATTAATATGCACATGAAATTCAGGTTGCCCTCTTATTTAGAGCTCACTCCTATTATCTATATAGAATCTGCCAAAACGTTCCATAATAAACAGGTTTAAGTTACTGGGCTTCCTGGTTTTAATGTTAACATACCTACATAATTTATATGGTTAATTATTACACAATTCAGCCTCGTACCGCACATTTTGCACTCACATTTTCTTATTGTATGATCATTTACAGTGCTCCCACGATTTTTAAGATTTCCTTGCTGTTTAAGCTTTAATGGCCACATAAGTGAAAACGACGAAGCCTTTGAATCCCACTAACCCACTTAAAAAACGTCTGGGACAGCAGGACAATGTAAATAAAAACTGACCTTCTTACTCACTCATCTTCTACACAGCTTTATCCCTTGGGCTGTGGGGGGTTGAGGGAACCTATGCGAGCGTTTAATAGGCAGACGGCAGGAAACATCCTGGACAGGCTGCCAGTCCATCACAGTGCAGATACAAAGACATACACATATACAACTGGGAACAATTTAGCTTCTCCAGTTCACCTGACTGCGTGTCTTTGGACTGTGGAAGGAAGCTGGAGCACCCGGAGAAAACCTATCCAGACACGGGGAGAACTTGCAGACTCCACAAAGAAAGGACCCTGGACACCTATCACCCAAACTTCTCCTGCTGGGTTACACAGGGGTGCCAGAGCCTATCGCAGCTCTCATTGGGCTGAAGGCGGGAAACACCCTGGACAGGCCACCAGTTCATCACGTGAGCAGATGCAATCTGTATGGCAGCATGTGTTGTTCCAAATGCTAATGGACCCCTTAGCATTAGTGGTGCCTTCACAGGTACCATGCCACTGGCACTAACAACACCATTTAGGGTAGAACTACACTTGCTGTATATGGAATCATGTTAATGTTAACAAGTCAATGAGGAAACTATTTAAAGTAAAACTATTTAAACATGGAAGCTCTTAATGGTCAGTGATCTTTGGTCTGCTCTCCAGTAATACGCATAGCACAATTACGTTCATGTTCAAGTATGTTACACAAGACCAAACAGCAAGTATATCTTTGGCTACACTTTGACAGGTCCTGGCTTTTGAACTTTGCAATGGTAACAATCAGGATGTTTCCTGACTGGAAAACACAACATCCAGTCTGGAGAACACAACACCCATTTCCAAAATTGACTTGAAAGGTCAGTTTGTCAGATGGGAGCATACATGTGGAAGCCGCGGAGGTTGTTAACATATTGCTTGAATTTTGCCTAGTGGAGCCTGAACCTGCAAGTGTAGATGCAGCTAAAACTGGCGGGTGTTTTCCAAAGTATTCCTGAGCAAATGTGTCATGTAAATTACAGAAGCAGTTCAGTTTTTACTGCAAATGTAAAAAGATATTCAAGATATTAAAGATATTACATTGCGGTACATGGAGGGGATTTTAGTGCAGCGGATTATGAAACAGCCTAATACTACATTAATATATTTTTGCATTGTTTTAAACATATTTTATGTATTGCATTAAGTGCTTCAAGTCCCCCTTCAACTCTGCCACTTTCTTTTGCGTCTGCTGTTTAACTCTCCAAATTAATCAAGGTGTTTTGTCCCGTAACGGTGCCCAAAGCACTCTTTTGTTACAGCCACATTATCTCAACAAGATAAACAGGCGTATTTGAGCTCCCGTCTGTTAAAAACGCCTGTATTTACTGCCCATTAACTTAGCTAGAGGTTTATATTGGCTGGACAGCGCACATTACATTGCGGTATATACTGGTGATTGTAGCACAGTGGATTATGAAACAGGCTAATATTAATGGGAAATCTGAATAATTTAGTTGGCCATGTTGGATGATGATGTGGGTCTGATGTTGCCCCTAGGCCTCAATGTGTGGGATCTGATTGATCAATAGTCACAGGCATTTAGTAATGTTTTTTCAGCCTTGTTTTGTATGCACAAAGATTTCTGCAGAGTCTCTGAATCTTTTAATAATATTATGGACTGCAGATCCCAAAAAGATCCAAAGTGGTATAACTCAACCCATCCTTGCTCATAATAATAAATAAATAAACTCATACATACATACATACATACATACATACATACATACATACATACATACATACATACATACATACAGGTGCTGGTCATAAAATTTTAATGTTATGAAAAAGTTGATTTATTTCAGTAATTCCATTCAAGTGAAACATGTATATTATATTCATTCATTAAACACAGACTGATATATTTCAAGTGTTTATTTCTGTTAATTTTGATGATTATAACTGACAACTAATGAAAACTCCAAATTCAGTATCTCAGAAAATTAGAATATCACTTAAGACCAATACAAAAAAGGATTTTTAGAAACGTTGGCCAACTGAAAAGTATGAACATGAAAAGTATTTGCATGTGCAGCACTCAATACTTAGTTGGGGCTCCTTTTGCCTGGATTACTGCAGAAATGCGCTGTGGCATGGAGTCGATCAGTCTGTGGCACTGCTCAGGTGTTATGAGAGCCCAGATTGCTCTGATAGTGGCCTTCAGCTCTTCTGCATTGTTAGGTTTGGCGTATCGCATCAGATTTTCTATTGGGTTAAGGTCAGGCGAGTTCGCCGGCCAATTAAAAACATGAATACCATGGTCCTTAAACCAGGTACTGGTAGCTTTGGCGCTGTGTGTACACACATATACACACAGAAGGCCAGCATCTGTATATCCAAGATCACAAGCTGGAACATAAAGACACGTTCAGTGATGTAAGCAGGTGCTAGATTATTTAGAGCCTTATAGACCAGCAGCAGAACTTTAAAGTCTATCATAACAGATACAGGTAGCTACTGCAGCTCTTTCAGAACAGGAGTGATATGAGCTCTCTTTTTAGTTTTTGTTAGGATCCCAGCTGCTGCTCTGCACAGGATAGACTGTTCTCTTAGGGACCCCAAAAAAAACGCATTACAGTAATATATTCGGCTTGTAACAATCGCATAAACAAGTTTCTCTGCATCGCTCTGAACAATATTTCCTAAATGATAAAAAGCTATTTTAGTGACCGCATTTACATGCAGGATAAAACTGAGCTAAGATCACACCCAGGTTTCGTACTTTGAGGTTTATATTAATAGAAAAAGAACCAAATATGTCAAAAGGTGGTGTTCTCTGAGTTCTAGTACCGAAAATTAATATTATCTTTTTTTCTTCATTTAGTTGTCTAGTCTAGATTTTCCAATGGAATAGTGATTAGCGTAGTTATTAAAGTGAACATCATGTTTCCTAATGACATCACACAGAGGTAACATGTACAAAGACAAAAGCAGAGGCACTAAAACTGACCCCTGTGGTACTTCACAAGAAATATATATATATTTTTTTGGATGAATGATTTCTCAGTGAAACCAGGAAGAGTCTGTTAAATATTATGTTAAATATGATCTAAACCATTCTAAAACCTGTGCCAGAGAGGCTGACCCAGTGCTCAAGAAAGTGGATTAGAATCTTGTGATCCACAGTATCAAAGGCTGCATTAAGATCCAATAAGACCAGAACAGAAGAATTCTGTACATCGGCGCTGAGGTCACTGACAACACGAACTAATACTGTCTCATTACTATGGTTAGAGCGAAAACCTGACTGAACCTTCTAATATAACTTGTTGGATATAAGATATCCCAGTCCAGAATTTTTGTCCAGCTTCTTGAAGTAATAATAGCCATTTATAGTTACTTTTTTAAATTCACTAGGGTTTTATGGTATGTGATTTGGGAGGAACCTGAAACACCAGCCACAACACTGCACTTATAGCATATTAGTACAAATTCCTACCTCCGGAAAACTAGTCTTCTATCTGAACTACACACATTTGCATCTTTATTTACAAATACATTTGAATAAAAAATAAACAGAACTGCATTGCAGAAATATCCTAATGGATTAAGAATGTACAGACGGAGATCAGCAGCTCACTGACTTCCACTATAAGCGAGTTTTAGGTGATCAGTTCTTTTCTAAATACAGAGAAACACGTCTTTTTTTGTCTGGTTGTCAGATGTACAATACAGATGTGGCGATTATGTGGAGAGAGTTGGAGATTAAGTTAAAGAATGCCTGTGTATTCCTTTAAGAGACTGGTGAAGTATAGGACTTTCATCATGCCTTTCATTTTCAGTTAATCCTTAATGCTTAAATATGCAAGGAAGGAATAAGAAGAAATGAAAGCAGATATCTCTAGCATTATTGAATGAACAATGGAAAAGCTGGATATGCTGAGCTCTATCTGCAGGCCTGGCTCTTAGTAAAATAATTTATGGGAAAATTCATTCTAGTGCAGGGATCCACTGATTTATTTATTCAGTCATTGGCCATAGTTGTGTGGGGCCTAACCGGAGAGGGGAAGGTACAGTTAGATATCATTCTCACCTCCATTTAGAACCCCTGAGGAGAGTGTGATGGATGGATCACAAATACAAATGGAAAGTGCTCTGGCTTGGATTTTACGAGCATTGGAGGGTGGGGGTTGGGGGGGTCATATTTGTAATTGCATTGAGATTAAACATGTTTGGGGCAGTAGAAGCATTTAAGTTAATAATTAATATGGATGATAGTAATAATCCAACATCCCTCAATATATTGCATAAAAAAATAGCACCCAAATCATTTTAATATTTTCATGATGTTAAGCTCACCAGACGTGAAATGAGTCCCCTGTGACTGAAATGTGTAGTACCTCCATGAGCACAGCCAGCTGTGCTTGGATTTAGTATGAACTGGACAGGTTTCTGGATGTAGGCCACATCAGTGTTCAGACATCAAAGAATTGTGCAGTTAGGCCAGATTTGGTGGATGACGTCCCTGGCACAATTCAGAGGAGAATTTCCTATAGACTGGGATTTTTGCCACTGTTGGTAGTCCCGTATGACTGTACGCTTCCATACACTTTCAAATTCAGCTACTTTCTTCTCACTAAGGCCTTTGGCATGCCCAAATGCAACCACTCATTTCATGGCTTCACCATCTGCTTTGGGGCCATTTTCCACATATGGAACAAAACACCTCTTCTAATCTATGAATAGCCCCATCATCCTTGTGCTGCACATCTGCAGGAGCCTAAAGTTATTACCACATTAAACATGCAAAGTGAATTAATTTTTTGTCCAGTGAGCTTATTAAATATCTCTTCTTTGTACTGTTCTTTGGACAGTTTACTTCTTTAGCCACTTTCCTAAGTACAAGGACCCACTGTCCATTTCCAAAATTGATTTGTAGGTTATTACTGAGTAAAATACAATTAAAGAAATATATGACAAATGATTCAAAACCTTTGAATAACAGTGCATTTTTGAGTCTAGGACTGGTATTATGGATTTGTATTGATGTCATATAGTCTAATATATAAAATGTAATTAAGCTTCTGTGAAGTTTCAGGGAAATGGCTGGAAACCATCATCTGTGCCAGTCAGCTGTAGGATGCACATCAGGCTGAAAAACACTGCAGTATTCCTTCAAGTGTTTTCCATAGGTGGCTCAACAACACTGTGAGGAGATGTTTAGGGAGTGTAGCTTGGCTACGTCTTGGTGATGAAAGGAGAGTCATGGGAGTCACCAGCCTTCTTTCCTCCCATGAGTCACAAAGCCACAGTGCGCTCTGTAGACTCTATAGAACATCTGAGACCATCTAGGGTCATGTTTATCTGCCAGCAACAGACAGTTGATCTATGAGCCTTATAAACACTTTAAAGAGGAGCTGCAAAGGTCACTCGATAAGTATGCATCCTGCTGGGAAACGACCCAGGCTTTAGTTTTGGCCATTTCTGGGAAACATTAACAGAACTAGCTAATCATGTCGCATGATAAATAATGCTTAATGAGCAAAACTGGGAAACCATTCAAAAATGCCACCACAGCTTCAGAACTGTTATTGGTGTTGAACATAAAGAAAATTAACAGCATTACTGAGAGGATTCTTCAGGCAAGGAAACTGAGTCCATATTCTCTCTGAAATCGGTTCTAATTACTGTATGCTAATATGAGCCAATTAGGCTAGGCCTCCATGGAAATACAGAAGGTCCACACAAACCATAAACTCTTACATCTAATGTCAGCTATCTTCTGAAGATAATCCATCATTACAATGCTGTAGCCAAATACAGAAAACGCCTCCTGAGGGTGGTTTATACTCATGTTAACTGTATGAATGAGTTGTGGTAGACAGAGAAAACATGAAGCAAGACTATCTGGGACATCCTAATAATATAAATCAGTACCTTAGAATAAGTCTGCTGGCATTTGTTCTGAGCCAGAGTAAATTAGATGCCAAGCACTCCACCAGTTATTTGCACTGTAGTCTCTTAACAGGGTAAAAATCTCAAAATTGTAAGAAATCTCAAACTGTAAGAAATCTTGGAGTTCTGGAGAACCATGTTACAATCTGCTACCACCCCTAAAATCTAGTTTAGCATGCTGACTAACCTAGCTAACTATTACATGGCCTAACTCACCAAAAACAACAACTATATTTTCTACTTTCTTCCAAGTTTCATTTTCCTTAAATATATAGGAATATACATATATACGTACAAATGGTACGTATATGTACAAGGAGGCATCAAATAAAGTGGGGAAAAAGAAACAGAGGTCATGAGCTACTCCCCCATGTTTACTACCACACTGCTGAGAACTGGAACCAAATGTTGGTTGGAGCAAAAAGTACAGAGCCTAACCAGTTAGAAATGATTTGTTCGAAAAAACGTTCTAAAAATATGCAATGCAGTGTTTTATTAACGATTTTAGTCGAGCGTTTTCTTTTGGTTTCCAGAATGCTCTTTCTAAGGCAGGAGGACGTTCTCTAAAAACATCCATAAAACAATTTGATTGTTGGGCTGAGAATGTTCTTCTTTTTTTATCATGTAACAATCTGTGGTCCTGACAGAACCCTCCTAACGCTGCAGTTGAAGTGTCATGTCTTAGTTAACATCTAACCTTATGTAATCATCTACTCCTTTAGGAAATGACTGGTCTGTTGGCTACTAGTGTGGACACAGGGTTGGAGTTACACTGTTACACATACTTTAGGACATAAAGGCCATAAACAGTTATTGTGACCTGGTAAAGAGTCTGGCATAGAGCTGAACATGTTTCCCACACCTGATTTAGGCTGCTGTTCGTTGTTTTCCAGAATGAGTGTTCACTTTCTCATGAAGTTGGTTCCACCCACAGTAAATTTCTGTGATTTCACAAGCATAATAAAAACATATTTTATTGTAGCTCATATAAACTAAAAATGTAACTAATTTATTTAATTGTTCATTCATTTCATTCACCCATTAGGGCCTCCTCTAAAAGCCTAGAAGCCCCAGAGGATTTCGCCCCCTTTACCCCAAAACACAGTCAATCAGCTAACAGATGTCTGATATCTATATTTTGCTTACAGTGTGCATTTGCAATGCTAATGCAGCTAATGCAGCTAATACAGAGTAGAGGTTTATAGCCCCCCTGCAAGGATGGTAATAGTATATCAATATGGTAATAGTACATGAAATTAACAAGATATTTACAATATAGAAAATATTCATATTTTCCAAACACACTGCCATGTTTAAAAAACTGGAAACGATGATTGGTTGTCAAAATATTACATACTGGACTGCACTAACTTAAATCTGTGCACAATGTTTCAGTATTCCTTTAAAATTCCTTCATTCAAAAAGACCTCCAACCTGGAGTGAGTTAACAGCTCAACCTGAGGGGGTAAAGCATTTTGCTTATAGTGTGGAAGCAACAGATACAACTGATTGAACTATCCACGGAAGCAGTGTGGTCAGTAAACAGTACCCTTCCCTCCATGTATGCACATATTGCCCTGTGGGTGTTTTCTTGGAATAATCTTCACTAACCAGCTACAGCTCATCGTGTTCCATTACTCACGTTCGTCACTGGAACATAATAAGCCACATCAGTTTCTGTTAATAAAGCGTATTCAACAAGTTTTGCACAGCCTATTCACACATTGCTCCTCATGTGAACACGGAAATGAGTGAAAAAAACAGTAACATTAATCTACATGTTTATTATTTACCACCCGTAACCCAGGCGGATAAGATGAATTAATTAATTACTTAATTTAATTTAGCTTCCTTAAAAAATGCCTTTCTGCTACCATGTTATAATTACAGCTCTATTTAACCAGTTTTTAGCACATTAATGTACTTGATTAATTGACTAAAATATTTATGCAGATACATGACACATACATATGACTATATATCGTCGCTGTCCAACAAAAACATGTATCTCCACTTTTGTCCATTTTTACATTTATGTATCATTTGAACATATCAGCTGCTGTTTACACTCAGGAAGAATCTCATCATGAATTGACCAACAGCAATGGCCCAAAACTGCTTGGTAAGACGTCTGGTTCCATAGACTTACATTAAAGTTAAATCAGGTATTTGGCCTCTCCTGTAAAGTTGCCATTTTGGAGATACTTGTTTTTCTTTGGACAGCGACGATATGCTTTCTTTGTAATCATGTTATTCAGTGTTATTGTAGGTACTGATGGTATACACAAAACGTTGCATTGTTCATCATGCTAGTAAAAACAGACTGACCTCATACATGTTACAGATTTTTTTTAAAAAAAGCAGATCTCAGATACCAAACACATCTTGGCTTATCAAACTGGCAGACAAAGCTGCATGTAAAAGTGGCCATAGAGCCTAAAAGCTTGATCTGATATTTGTATCTTTTAGTATTCAGCCTCTCATTGGCTGGTCTGCCGTAGAGATCAACTGCTACACATTCTGAGAACAGGCCATTCTGCATCTTCTCCAAGCAATCCTTTTACATCAGTCCTAATCTGGTAGCTACAAGGCTTCTGTAGGGGGTAATCCACAGTACAGTAGAATAACAAGACCAAGTCTCCAGGGCTGTCTCTCCCACACTGGCAAGCCACTGGGCATTCTCACGCTTAGCCCTGCCAACAGCATATACTCTGAGAGAGAGAGAGAGAAAGAAAGAGAGAGAGAGAGAGAGAGAGAGAGAGAGAGAGAGAGAGAGAGAGAGAGAGAGAGAGAGAGAGAGAGAGAGAGAGAGAGAGAGAGAGAGAGAGAGAGAGAGAGAGAGAGAGAGACGAGAGAGAGAGAGAGAGAGAGAGAGAGAGAGAGAGAGAGAGAGAGAGAGAGAGAGAGAGAGAGAAAGAGAGAGAGAGAGAGAAAGAGACTGCTACAGGGAAACTGCTTTACAGCACTAATTGCTCCCTAGGCTCTCTGATAGGGACCTGTGTAAGAAGGCCTCACACAGGATGCACAGTAGTGCTAGAGCCCATATGTGATACCCGTGAGCTGTCCCTTCCTCTTTACTCCCATCCTCCTTCTGCAGTACGGCAAAAAGGCAAGTCGTGCCATTTTGTGAGTCCACATCAGCCTCACGTTAGCAGTTTGGCTGACCCAATCCAGCCATTTCAGATCAGCTGTCGTGTCAAGGAACAGAGCATGGTCCTGGATTGTGGGCCAATTACACTTCCAAATTTAGCCACACTGTTTGGAAGAACACTTGCGGAGTCCGATATTGTCTCAGAGGAAATAAATACCATGTTAAATACCTACTAACAATCACAGGACTTCTTAAACGCAGCTAGTTATTTTTAAAGCTAGAGTCAAAAAACATTTCCAACACTGAAACAAACCATCAGCCTGGAACAAAGAGACGCAGTGATCACTTAGCTTCATGGCCACTGTACCACAAAGCTCAGTTACAATGTGTTCTTTCAGTGCCAATAAGTGGGTGATATTTCTTTCTGCAAGGCAGGAGGTAAAATAATAAAGCATGCAGTGGTTCTCCACCGGCAATGAGAAGGTGAGATTAATCAGCGTTTGAACAGAGAAAAAGCCATCTGGTGTCATTAATCATCTCCGACATAGGACGGTGAAAGCGCTCCCCCCGTCCCCCATGGCAGTTCAAATATGCTGTCCACTTTTTTCAATGTGACAGATGATTCCAGTAAACTGTTCAAACCTTTGACACATACAGAATGATTTCTTGATATCATGGTAACCTAAGAGTAAGACTGCAATAAACTCAGCAGGCAAAAAATGAGCCACCTGTGTACCTCCCCAAGCAAGTATACGAGGCCACATCAATGTTCAGACACTCTTGCGTCAAAGAATTGTGAAGTTGTGCAGAATTGTGCCTTCCCTAGCAAAATTTAAAAAAAAGCTTCATTTCCTGTAGACTAGGATTTTTGCCACTGATGGCAGACTCATATGACCATATGATTCCATACACCTGTAAATTCAACTACATCCTTAACAAGTTAATATAATCACATGATTTAGCCCATCATCAACATCTGCTTTGGAGCCATTATCCACACAACAAGAATGAGTGGAACATGAAACTAAGAAAATAATAATATGATAATTTACATAATAATAATGCATTTTTAAATTCTCTAAAAGAGATTCATGGATCAGAGCAATCACACATCACTTCCCTGTCATCTGAATAAACACACCCCTTTCTGGGTGAAAACAAACCCCCATCAATTAATACTATTTATTTGGGTTATTTGGTTGAGGTGGCAGTACATTTGAACCACAGTGCCTACATAGCACTGCAGAACAACTAGGTTTCACCTTTTGCTCATTATCCTCCTGAGGTACATAACATTCCTATCCCTGTATTCCAAGATAACAATTCTCACATTCACAGGGCTGCAGATTTGACTGAATGGCATGATGAACATTCAGGAGTATTCACACATCTGGACTGGCCCACAAAATCCCATGGTTTGAATCCTCTTGATAATATGTGGGACTACCTGGAACAACCAGTAAAACGCCAGGGTAGGCATCCACCAAATCTGGACCAACTGCACAATTCTTTGATGCAAGAGTGTCTTTTGATGATGCCCATTGATGATGCCTAGATCCAGAAATTTGTCAAGTCAGGCCAAACCCAGTCACAGCTGATATTCATGCTTGTGGAGGCACACTATTAGGTATGCCTCAGTCACAGGGGACACTTTGTCCGGTAAGGTTATTACCCTTCACTAGTAGAAAGCCGGCAAATCCTGAAAAACACAATCGCTCCTTTATCAAACTGTACTGTTGGCACTATACATTCCAGGAGGTAAAGTTCTTTCTGACACCTGCTCAACAAAGATTCGCTTATTAGACTTCGAGACAGTGAAGCGTGATTCATCACTCCAGAGAACATGTTTCCACTGCTCCAGACCTCAGTGTTATCATGCTTCACATCACTCCAGGCAACGCATTGCTTATAGTGATCTCTGGCTTGTGTGTAGCTGCTCAGCCATGGAAACCAATTTCATGAACATCCCAATGCACATTTCTTGTGTTGCTTCCAGAGGCATGTTTGGCAGCGTACTACATGCTTCATCACATGCATGATCTATACCATTTCATGGCTGAGCTGTTCTTGTTTCTAGATGTTTTTTAGGTCTTACAGTTGACCAGGGTAGACCTAACAGGGCAGCAGACTCCTCTTCAATGGTCAGGACCCCCACATGACCACCATAGAGCAGGCATTATGTGGGTGGTGGGTCATTCTCAGCACTGCAGTGACACTGAGGTATTAGTGAAATCTTATCAGCATCTGACACAGATATAACTCCAATATTGTTGTGCATCCCTTATTAGGTTGCTTTAATACTTGTGTAATTGATGGTGACAGCTCTAGTCAGGTTTACTAACAATTATCACAATTATCTCAACAGTGATACAGTGAAGCAGATAACAGTGTAATCAGTCTCGACACCTTGTACCAGCAGTGGTGGGGAAGGATGGGGGTGTTAGAACTTGAAGGACGGGGATAGTGGGTGGATCAGAGCTTATTATTTCAAAATACCAGTTAATCTAAAAGTCTGTATTCCACATATTTTCCACCTAACATCCCCTACCATTTTGTACCTTTTCAGGGTCCAATTTTCTGCACTCACAAATACAAATTATTTTTTCATGGCTGTATGGCTTGAACACCACATACCATCCGCAGTTATTGAGCTCCTCTGACAAGGTGCATGCAGTTTGCCTATGTAGGCTACCATCACAATCATTGGGCCAGATCAATCTTTCCCCATAGAGACAGTGAAGCTCCTGAGGTCACTGCTTGACAACATACAGTTTTCCCCCTGAACCAATGATTTGTCAAAACCAATCAATGGGAAGCATTTGAAAAGGGTATTGCCCGCAATCAAGCAGGGCTGCAACTGTAGCCGGGTTCACTGGCTCCAGGGGAGAAGGCAAGAGGCGTCTGTATTTTGCCGGTACAACAAAAAATGATTGTTTACTCTCACAGGGTTGGGCGAACGCCCGGTCACAAATTGCTGCCGTGACTGAGGAGAAAGGATTGACGGAGCAAAACGAAAGTGGATTGTGTCCTCAATCCGGTGAGTATTGTTGGGTCGTTTCAAAGCGCCGTCCTCAACGTCAGTCTCCTTTATGGCAATGACAGGCCGAGTTATAATACACTCCAGAGGCTCTGTGAGCATACGACGCGTGCAGACTCCAGAGTAACACCTAACCCAGGACTGGTGCCAGTTTTTTAGGAATTTCTTTTCCTGTGTTAACTGTTTTTTTTATTTTTTTTTGGTGGGGTAAGGAAAAAAAAGGTTACCAGGAACAATAAATGAATATAATTTTAGACTGATATGTGCAATATTTACTGAGCTACACATACAGAATTAGTGTTTCTTAGTATTCTGTCGGGACAACCTGTTTGCAAATGCAATAAGCCACATCTCGGAATTGTAGAGGCTCCTAATGGTGACCTGTAATAATCTATTCCATGCAGCTTGAATATTCTTACACAGTTCCTGAAGATTTTGTGGTAGGGGTATGGGTGGAGTGGCACCAGGCCATCTGAACAATTTATCTTGGCGCTGACAGCAGTGCCTCCATACATGAATTTGCTGGTCATCTTCACCAAGACAAAAGCAGAACTCACCATGTAAGATGACCTGCTGTTATTCACACCATGACAGTATGGCACAACACCATTGCAGACTTGTTGACATGGTGTTAGGAGCAGTTGTCGTAACGATCTGCGTGCATGTAGTCCTGCACCGTGCAGCCATCTGCCAATGGCCGCAATGGTGGTTGTTGAGTTAGTCACGTACAGCGATAAGGCACATCCCTTCTTACATCACAAATGTGCGGCAGAGCGTGAAACTTAGTGAAGTATCTCTAACGGAACTGCTATTTGTATGACCTATAAAAATGGACTAAAGCCTCACTGCATGTGATTGATTAACTCAGAGCTCCAAAGCATGCCATCATGCCAGCAGCCGTTTTCATCTTCTTTTCTCATTCTCTTCTCTTTTTTCTCTAGGGCCAATAAAATGTGAGGCTAAATAAGAGCCTTGGGGTCCGAGCAGTGTGTTAAAATACCCCCTAGCCGCAAAACCCCCCAAACCCACTGCCGCGCTTGTCCACATTGCATCCAGCTCCTTCCCTTCATTCTCATTCTACTGTGCTCTCAGAGAGACTGCAACTGACAGAGACTCGTCCCGCTTCAGTGCCCTCCCCTCTCGTTCATTCTCTTTCTTTTTTTTCCTCTCACCCACTTCTTTCTCTTACACGCGCCTTTTTTTCTCTCCCTCTTTCATGTTAGCTGTCTGCATGACACTCACCAATTCAGTCAAGAGATGCATGCCTGAGCCGAGGATTGTGAGGCCATGTATTAGGATTAACCAGTTATCTACTTTGCATTGCACATGAGAGTGTATGTGTGTGGGTTTGTGTGTGTGTGCGCTCTGGGCAAAGAGTGATATCACATGCCTTAAAGCTATCCATTAGCTGCCTTTATTATTCCATGCTGTGTGATTAATTGATTCACAGTGCTTCAGGTTTCCTGAAAGGATTTACGGGGTGTATTGCCACAATATACATTCCTTTGTCAAATGGATAGTTGCACCGAGAAGGATCAGTGGTCCTCATACTCATCATTGTGTGTTGTATTCCAAGATGAACTGGTCTGCATGTTTTTATATACACTCATCACCAAAACAATAGCTGCACTCACAAGGAATCAACCGACAGAAATCAAACTTGGTGGGTAGGTTTGACATTGTGAGACATTCAAATGATTCAAGTTTCATGCTCAGCCACGCACGTGATGGGATGTAATTAGGAATGTACCTTTTTGCTGTACCTGACTGACCCAAAAGCCACAATTGCCAACATTCGGCAAGCAGTAATGCTCTCCATTAGCCATCCTGTTAGTGCCAGCACCTTTGGCAGATGGCTGCATGACAGTTATGAGGACTGCCCTTAACACCACATCAGAGTCGCCAAAGACTTCAATGTTCATCTTCAGTGACGAGTGCCCCAGTGTGGGGAGGCACCGTGGTCAGCTCCAAAATTTGTTGTCAAATGTGAAGCATGAAAATCACGGCCTTTGTTCTCTTGAGGTGTTGTGATTTGTTGTTCCCAAAGTTTGGACTGAACTGTAAAAGACGTATTTCTGAAATTTCTGCCTTGAACAACCGAACTAATGAACTAAAGGATCAAAACATTGCACCGTTGAACACTTTCAAGGACACAGTGAAGTCAGTTAGGTCCAGATTGTCTTTGTGTAGATGTTTTATGTAACTGATTTTAATATGTTTTTGTATAAACTGTTTTGTTAAATCTCTGCCATTCTTTGAGATTTTTTGGCGTCCATTTACTTGGTTAATTGCAAACTTGCCCAAAACTGTGAGGTAAGGTGGTGCAGCACTAGAATGGATGCATCTCGCCATTTGGCAAAACCTCCATGTCAAACAGCCGCCTCCACAGTAGCAACCGAACCCACATCTGTGGGCCAGTCTGTGTGCTCAAGCTGAGAGAATGACACAAAGCCCTCCTTTCGCAATTAAGTTGTCTTAATTCCCCACTTATTTTAGCATGATGTGTTAATATGTTCCGCTCAGCTGCATTAGATACCAAGAGACCCCTGTTTTCTTTGTTTTGAACGTTTAATGAAGGGGAACATTCATCCTTTGCCTGCCGGTGGAGCAGCAGTGGGGAATACGGCTGAGCCGCACTGGGAGGTGTCAGGCAACAGAGCCAAAGCGATTAGCAGCACGTTTTCCTATTCTAAACAGTTCTTCCATCACCACAGACCGTGAGAAGAGTTCCTCGGAGCTGTCTCGCCCTGCAGCTCAGCTGCAGTTTGAATGGTCTGATGCTATAGAAAGTAATGAGCTAAGGTGAGCCTCAGCCTTATTCAGTGTGCTTGTACAAGCTTTGGAGAGAATATGCTGGGGATTTTGAGGTCATGCAGTTCTTGTTTTCGCAATCTGTAGCAAAAGTGAGGGAGTTTGTGAAGCTGTGCAAGCTTGCCGGCGAAGAGGTTCGTTCCGCCTCTCAGTCACAGCCCCTCGTAGACAGGCTTGGGGCTTTGCGTTTGCACTGAATATATAATTTGTCTTTGCTTCCATCAGCTCCTCCGATGACCTTCACTTCTAAAAACACTGCTAAAATAACTAAACTCCTCTCATCACAAACTCTAAATTCATTAACCTTAGAGGGTCAATGCTACCAACAAATGTCCAGCATGTATAGTCTACCCAAAACAGCCTTAAACGTAGCAATCCACAGCAATACTTAAAAAGAGCCAGGATAAAAAAAAAAACATGGAACTGAGAATGAGATTAATGTGGTGAATTTATACTGTTATCTGTGAAAAGGACATTGTGATTGCAAACATCTGGATTTCAGCTTCCAAGGCTGTGTTTACACATCAGTGACCAAAATCCAGTTTTCTAAGTAAATCTGATCATCAGTGAATTAAACAAAATGTATTAACACTCATCAGCAATGAATAGCTACAGGCAGATGGAACTAGCTGACAGAAATGAAACTTGGTGGGTAGTTCTGACATGATGAGACATGTGAATGATTCATGTTTCACGCTTGGCCACGCTCGTAACATAAGCAAGAATGTACCTTTTCGCTGTACCTGACTGAATCAACAGCCACAATTGCCAACATTCAGCAAGGAGTAATGCTCTCCTTTAGTCATCCTGTTAATGCCAGCACCACTGGCAGATGGCTGGACGACACAGGACTACATGCACACAGACAGTAACGATACTGCCCCTAACACCACAATTTTTTTTTTTTTTTTTTTTTTTCATTTTTACATATATTTTTATATATTTATGTTTATTTTATTTATTTAAGTACTGCTGTCTGGGTAAAACTGGGTCCTTGGGTACCACAATTTCGTTCCACCCCATGTACCACATGTGATGCGAATGACAATAAAGTCTCCTTGAATCCTTGAATCCTTGAATCCTTGAATCTAAATTGCCAAAAACTGCAATGGTGTCATGCCAGCCTGTCAAGGTGTGACAAAGTCATCCTCAGTGACGGGTTCCACTTTTGTCTTGGTGGAGACAATCAACGAATCAGTGTGGGGAGGCACCGTGGTCAGCTCCAAGATGAGTGGTTTGTTGTAACCGGTCACGTCCAGAAGGCCTTTTGTTACTCCATCCCTACCTCAAAATCAGCAGGAACTTCATGAGAATATTGAAGATGCATGGGATGGATTATTGCAGGACCCCATTAGGAACCTTTACAACTCCATGCCGAGACATCTAGCATGTTGCGTTAGCTGCATTGTCGTGTCAGTGATCAAGGCACCTAACACCCAACCAACACCATGGAAAGGGGTTCCCACTGCTTCAGGCAAGTGTGCTCACTGCCCCCTTGCATGCTTGTTTACTAGTGTGTGGGTGTTTCACTGCATAGATGGGTTAAATATGGTTGACTAATTCCTCTGTGTGCAAACGCAAATGGTCAATGATTCCAATTCAAAAAAGAAAGTGGCCCACGTCATGATTAAAAATGTCAGATTTAGTGTGTTTGTTGTCATTCATATGTGTCATATATATCATATATGATGTCACAAATGGCCAAAAAGATCGTACTTGGGACATTTTTACCTGCTGTGTAAACGTAGCCCAAAACTTCTCTGAGTGTTAATCAATAAAGACATTAGTAACTTTAGATGATAACTGCACCCTGGCATAACGACATTGTATGTTATTGACTTTAAAGTGTTGGGCTCTGAAGAGTGGTGCTGAAATGACAATTGTTACCCAACTTATCTAAAAGCCAGTATTTATCTTCTGGTAAACATGCCAGAATTACGGAACGCTAGACATTTCTGTTGCATCACATAAAGAAAAGGTATCGCATTTGATCAGCAAACCCTAGTTATTGTTATTTGTTTTGTGCATCTGATTTGATCACTAGAAGACCCGGTCTTACCTTCAGTCTCTCTGACACACCATCAGTGAAGCTGATGGTGAACTCCTCCACCTTAGGCACCTTCAGCTTGGCCTTGTTCTTCTGCTCAGTTTGGTATTCAGTTCGTGTTTTCACCACCACCTGCGTCAACAGAATACAGGCACAAGGCACACAAGAATTACATGGGCATTAACTTAAGCACGTGCCTTAGTGAACAACACTGGACATCTGTGCAACTGTCAATTTCATTGATGGACTCTGTCATTAAAGTCTGAGGTTAATCACATTTATCTGACTCATTATTTGACTCATTTCAATACTTGGTAACACTGCATTTTTACTGTCTTCGTCAGACGCTTTGTAGATGCTAAACATTCAACTGTCTGTTAACCTTTTGAACCATCTGTTTTTGTAAGATAAAACAATTCTGTACGTCATATAGTTATACGTGTTAGGACATAATGTTTAGAGCCTCGGAGTTGAGTTTAAGAGGTTAAATTCAGCATGACCTTTTCCTAATCTAACCCTAAACCCCTAAGCACTTTCTCGGATTCTAAACTTCCACTAAATGTTACAACATTATTCTGACACTTTTTGTTCATAAATCCACCCTGAATGAGTTTGTTTACATTTTACAAAAGAAAAAGAAAATTAGAATATATGTAAAATTTCCCTGTGACTGCAATCTTGTCCAGGGTGTCTCAAGCCTGCCGCCTAATGAGTGCTGGGATAGCACCCCCCGCATTACACCCTCCAGCACCCCTGCGACCCACCCTCCGGCACCCCTCCTGTGGCACAGAAGAGTAGTTGAATGAATGAATGAATGAATGCCTCAACTTAAATTCTTAACCTAATTTAAACCCAAAAATGTGTCACCTGAAACAACAGGCCTTTGCTAGCTTGGACAGCTTGCACAGCTGATCCCTAAATGGAGGAGATGGAGGGGGGCGGGGTCTGCAATTGTAATTTAGAGATGGGAAATTAATAGAATGTTAGAATGAGAAATGTGGAAGACGTTCATGTTTCAGATCCTCCGCCTGAACGTTAGTTAATCCATTTGTAGGCAAGCTATAAGAGAAATTGTGCTAATCTAATAAAATGTCTAATCGCAAACTAATCAGCCCAGAAATGGGTTCTTTGGTTGAGGTGACAGTAAATATGAAACACAGTTCCTACAATGAGCTGCTGGATAACCAAGTTCTGCCTTTTGCTCATCAGCATAACGAGGAACATAACATTTTTATCCCTGTATTCCAATACGGCAGTTCTTGTATTCACAAGGCGGCAAATGACTAGATTGGAATGGAAAATCCACAGAATTGAACCCTCTTGGAAACCTATGGGCCTACCTGGAACAACCAGTAAAATGCCAAGGAAGGCATCCACCAAATCTGGACCAACTGCACAATTTCTTGATACAAGAATGTCTGAACATTGATGTGGCCTACATGCAGAAACCTGTCCAGTCCATGCCAAATCCAGACACAGCTGTTACTCGTGTAAGTATTACACACTATTACATATGTTTAAGTTAAGGTGATACATTTTTTGTCAGGTAAAATGAGGGTATATGACTTCAAGACCTAACCTGACCTGTATCCACCCTCTTAGCCTGCCTGGACTAAAGCCTCAAAAACAACCTATGGCCCAGCTTATAGGGACTCCCCATCTGCAACTTCAAGACAACCTCAGATAACCTCTTACCCTGATTCATCCACAATCACACATCAGCTCTATTTAAAGGCCCTCTAAAATCACTCTGAAGAAGCTGAGCCTCTGAATAACACCTCCATTATTACAGCTCACTGTAGATCTCCAGCTCTGCATCTTACTTCCAAGCAAGTACTGGACTTAATGGCATTTAATGTCACGGCAACTGCAAGATGAGCCTCAACCACTTGTCATGAACTCTGCAATTACCGCTTATCCGACCCCTTTCCAATCACTTTGACATTTCATTTTCCTCCTGAATTACCATCTTGTCTGCCTCTATTTCTCTACCTGTGCTCCCATGCTATTTGAGGTGCCCTGTTATCATTAGTATTGCTCTCCCATTTCCCCCCCTTCCAGAGAATATATGCCTTTAGGCAAGGTTATGCCATTTCTTTTTTGCTGCTGATTCTAGTTGTTGATAATGCCAGCACTAAGGACTGCTGGTGGTCAGACCGGATTGAGCTCCTCAATAATGAATATGGCATTGACGTGACATATGAATCAAAACAGTCTTCTTGGATGATTAGGAGAAGGGTTGGAATGAAAAAGAGATGGTGACGGGTGCTCAACTTGTGATTTGCATGCAATTTGCTGTAGATGAATGTGGCTGTTAGAAGATAATTTAGGGGTTTTACACTGAACACGAATGAGGAATTGTATTATGAAAACCCTTTTGCAAGCATATATTCAGAGTCAACAGAAATAATCTCACTGAACAAAAAATAAGTCACCTCACGTGTTTAAAGGGGGTAATAACTTCAGGCTTCTGTGGATGGTGCTGCCTGGGGATGATGAGGCTATGAATACCTAGGAGTTGTGTTTCGGGATTTATAGATTGAAAAGAGGTGCTACAGTGCAGTTAATGTCTCAGTCCATGTGTGGAAAATGGGTCCAAAGCAGATGTTAATGACTGAATAACAGTAGAGCTTGCATTTGGGCGTGTCCATAGTGCCATAGTGTAAAGAATGTACCTGAATGGAAGTATGTAGTCATACGGACCTTCTCAGAATTGTGCCAAGGACAATCAACCGATTCCGGTCAAATAATGCAATTCTTCCTCAATTTTGAGACACCCTGTTCCAAGAATGTCAGCACTCCAGGTCTTAGCTACTTGCTTAGTATCAATGGACCTGATGGTTAAAACAAACCTTTCCTAATCTAGATGCTGCAGTTCCAGGTTTTAGCATTGTTTGCCAGGATTGCTTTTGTAGACACAGCCATGGCAACACTGACATCATTTAGTATCTTGAATCATGACTCATGGCTGTCTGATTACTATCTGCAGGCCTCCACAGTCCCATAGGCTAATGACTTCCTACAGGACTGATCATTATCATGACTGGAGATGGGCAGATTGTCATACTGAAAAAGGAGACTGACCAAAAAAACAACACTGCATCATGAATTTCTGTACCTCTAACTGTTAACTGTGGCTGATGTGTGTTCAGTTTTTTTTAAGCATGCAAAATACAATAAAAAGATTTGTACTGTTTATGTTACAGTTTTACCAGTACCAGTAAAGAGACCTGGCATAGATCTGCACAGTTCTCCATATCCAATACACTACTGAAACTTAACTCCTATAATAACTCTAACCCTGCACTCACACAGGGAGGCGACAGAGTGTCAAGCGACCAGTCCTTTTCGAAATGGGGCATGTGAAATGGGGCACGTGACATGGGACAAAGCGACAGACGACAAATTGAGTTGAGATTTTCTCAACTTTATGCAAATTATTTATAAAGCAGTGCAATGATTGACTTCAACAAATTTCTCAGACCAATAATAAACATGGGGGTCTGAGGCCCCCAGTTTCTGCTCTCTGACGTTTTTGTTCAAAAAGTGGTGGGAAACATGGAAGAGAGTCCAGTTAATGTCAAGTTTATATTAAAAAATATGTAAAAAATATTTTAAAATTTTTAATGTGTAAGAAAGTAGAGGGTATTGTTGGTGTCTATGGGGACTTAGATCACTACATGGCTAGCTAGGTTAACCAAGCCAGCCATGAATGCAAGTAGTTGGGCTTCTATACAAATTCATCTGTTAAATAAAATTTGTGCATTAAAAACTAGTTAGCTTTCCTGGACCACTGGTCAACTCTTTAACTTCCACGTTTTGTCATATTTTTTTTCCATATTTCTGCATAAATGTGACCTAAAACACCTAAAAGGAGAAGCAAATTTAACAAGCAAGACTAAAATATTAGCCTTTTTTTGGTATTTTGTATCTGTGGGGGTAAAGTATGTAAACTTTTGCTTTCTCTATCTGGTGTGATGCTCTTGTGCAGCAATAACTTAACGTTTCCGGTAACTGTTGATCAGTCCTGCACGTCGGCTTGAATGGATTCTAGCCTGGTCCTCTGTACAAAACAGTTTCAACTGATGGGTTTCCTCCCATGAACTGCTCATTTCAGGTCCTTCCACAACATTTCTATTGGATTAAGGTCAGGACCTGGTAATTCCAGAAAACTGACTAACGTTTTTTTGGTAGAACACATTGTTTGCTTAGGGTTGTCCTGACATTTTCCTTAAAGATTTGCTGGTATAATTCAGAATTCATTGTTGCATTAGCGAGGGCACGTCATCCTGGGGCAGAGGCAGCAAAATATGCCACCACCATGTTTCACAGATAGTATAATGTACTTAAGCTAGAATGCAATGTTCTCCTATTTCCCGACATAACACTTCACATTTAAACCAGGAAAATCTATTCTGGTCTCATCCATCCACAAAACATTGTTCCAGTAGTCTTTTGGCTCATCCATGCTTTTTACCAAGCTGCAGATGGGCAGCAATGTTTCTTCATGTAACCCTGACATGCAAACCACTGCTGCTTAGTGTTCCTGCTTAGATGTTATCCTGGGTTCCTTTGTGACCTTACAGACTATTACACACCTTGTTCTTTGTTGATAGTCCACTCTTGAGGAGGGTAATAATGGGACTGAATTTCCTCCATTTTTACCGATCTGAGAGTCTACACTCTTTAGAAATGGTTTTGTAACCTTTTCCAGCCTGTTGAAGTTTCCAACAACTCTTCCTCTGAAATTCTCAGAAATCTCTTTTGTTCGTGTCACTGACCATAACACTGGGTGAAAACACCTGACTCTAATTTCACCTTCTGCTGATCCTAAAGGCTGTCGTACTTCTACATTCACAGATATGAAATACTGGATCATTTTCCTCAATAAACAAATGACCAGGTCTAATATTTTTGGTGTTGTTTGATTAATTTGATTATTCTTATCTAGTTTTAGGACCAAAAATTTTGATTTGGCTCAAAATTTTATGCAGAAATATAGAATATTCTAAGGGGTCCGAAACTTTTAATAACCACTGCATACAGTGGGAATGCTTTCAACATAGCTACAATAGTAATATTACACTATTTGGAAACACAACATACGTGGTGATTCTACTCAATAAAATCAGACAGCAATTCCAAACACCCTAAGGTTTTCCCACCGATTCCATATCTGGATTTTTCTTTATTCGGAATTACAGTGGTCTTCTGTTGAACTTCCATGAAAGCTTAATTTTAGTAAATAGCAATCTCCTGTACCAGACCAAGCTAATCTCATCCTTGATGATATATTCTAAGGGTCTGTTTGCATTGCCAGATCATACCAGGTCCCTCATATAAAATGATTTCCCAAGACGACCGTAGAACTACAAATCATCCTTAGATCATTTGCAGTAATGCTTCCAATAAGCATGACTATGAACACTCTTTGTATCATCTAATGATAATTATTGTGCTACAGTGGGTTCGGGGAAACAAGGCCCCGGTCAGCGGTGTCCTGGAAAATAATCTAGTTTCCCTGGCAAATGATGTACTAATACATTTTCCCTAAATTGCCTTTAGTCACGCATATAAAAACCAATCATGACTTCAATGCTGTCTACTAAATACTTCCACTATATTAACTGTGGTCAGAGTGTTTGGCCTTGCAAATGAAATATTCACGCTTCGTCATGCCACTGCACACAAAACCAGAAAGGTCCCTTCACTCCGTATATACTGTACAGCTTTACAGACACTTGAAAAGGTTAACTGCAGCTGACAGCTCGCACTGCAAATCTGACAGTTATACTGTGAATCATCACCAAGCTACCAAGGCCTGTAAGAAGACACTACCTGGAACCTGGTCTGTTTAGGGACCTTAAAACCCGGCTACTGTTACCTGCTTGTTAAGCCATGATGTATTAGTCTTCACATCCAGGTCTTAGCATCTACTGTACTGGCTGAGTTTTTATTAGATCTGGAGAAGATCTGAATAGATCAGGATCCAAAAAACTACTAAGTTATGATTCTAGCTTTTTCCTTGTGATGGGAAAGAGAAGAAGCGATATCTATAGATGGTAAAGTTACAATTCTTGAACCAATGAAGAAAAACTAAGTTAGCTGCCCTTGGACTCTAATGTCTTGTATCTGGTGTTGACCCGAGGAGGACGGGTTCCCCTTTTGAGTCTTGGTTCCTCTCAAGGTTTCTAAGGGAGATTTTCCTTGCCTCTGTCGCCCTCTGCTTGCTCACTGGGGGCTCGAACACCAGATTCTTTGTAAAGCTGCTTTGTGACAACATCTGTTGTAAAAAGCAATATATAAATAAATCTTGACTTGACTAATATTAGCTAGCTAGCAAATGTTAGCACCAGATGCCTCTTTGTGAAGCTAGCTAAGGCAGGGCTAGCTAGCTAAAGCAGAGCTAGACAGCTAGGGGTAGATATCTTCGCATTAGCTAAACAGCACACCAGCTAACAACTGGAACATGTGGGTTCAGAGCAAAAGACACCCTATAACATCACAGACTATATCAAGGAGTTCCACGATTGGCCTGTTCGGCTTTAGCCAGTGGGTGCTAACGTTAGCTAGGTTAGTTTTGTTTTTCTTTGATGGTGTAAAAAATGTAACTCAGCTTGTCAACTGCAGACATCTCTTCTCTTTCTCATCAAAAGTAAATAGCTAAAATGATAACTGAGTAGTTTTTAATACTCCAAAAACAAGAAACACACAACTGCTGCATGCTGATAAGACAGAACCTCAGGCATCTCAAAAGAAGCTCAGACCTGGACATGTTAACAAGTGGATTAGAATGAAAAGAATATAGAAACTTTTAACTCACAATGATGCGGAATAAAAGTAAAAAGTTCTGTGATTGTCAACTGTTTTAGGGAGCTGTGAGCAAATTTGGCCCCGGAAATGGGGCATGCCCTTATTAACATGCCCATAGGAATCCCACCAAACATTCACTCTCTTGCTAGCTGAAATGGTCATGTTGTTGCTTTTATGCTTCTTAAATTACACATGCAATTCTATTTTACTGAACATAAACAGCCATTCCAGTCCAGGTACCCACACAGACCAAACCCAGCCAGTAAATCAACAAATAGACCTGCGAGCTTCATCAGCTCACAGAGATGCACTGATATAATCCAGCATATTCTCTTCACCTCTGCGCTGGCACCAAACCCAGCCTTCAGATGACGAATGACACAGAACAGCTCTTTCTCTCTTTTTCCATGTAGGCCAGTAACACATAAGACTCCCAAAGGAGTCTGATCACCTCATGGGAGATGGTGGGTGGGGGGTGGTTGGTGAGAGGGTTGTGGCCGGGGAAGGGTGGGTAGGGGGTTGTTGCTTAGTGTGCCCAGTAAGACGTGACAGAATGCTCTTTTATGATTGCACAAGCTTGGAGAGAGTGACAAGCCACTTCAGTTAGCAGGTGCACGCCATGATTGTGCTTCTCTCAGCAGAATCCCTAATGAGGACTGAGGCACCACTTGGCAAAAGTGTCACAGTGGCCTGCCTTCTGTACGTTTAATGCAATCTGACTGCTTTAAGACTTGACGTTGTTGTTGGCTGAGGGTGAGCATTTCTGTCGTAGCCAAGGAACACAACCAAGCCATGATCTTAGATGGTTAACCTAATATAACCTTCGAGTAATAAAGATTGACCCAGACAGATGTCCATGCCATTCCTCTCAGTGGGGAAGGGTGAAGGCTGTATTAGTTGGAGCTGATGTAGGACTGATGACAGGTTATGTAAGGTTTGATGGACGGAGGTGCGGCTCACCTTGTCTGGAGCTTGGTACTGGAGATGACTAACATCCAAGGGCGTGATGAGGGGGACGTTCTGAAATCCATCCTCAACACTCACTGCTTTCGCCCCTTTGTCCTGTAGGTTACTCCCAAGTTTCACCATCTTCTACTGCACGGTCTTACTTCTCAGCAACCTAGAAACAAAGCATTTTTGGGTGAGATGAGGTGGGTTACACATGGCGGAAACCAGACTGACATCCATGCCTGGCTTTCACATAGAAGAAACAACAGCTGCTTTACCGCCTACCTGCTTTTATTTAAACTTATTATGGCAACAAAATCAAACGTACAGGAAGTACCAACTGTAACAAGATCAAACGAAGCACATCTAACGCCCCTTAAGTCGATTCGTTCCCCCAAAACAATCCGCCAATACATGTCTCTCCTTCTTCTTCCAGACACCACACAAGGCGCGCGACAGACATAATAAAACAAGCCCCCCGCGCGCGCCCCCTTTTACGGCTGATTTCCAGTCCAAGCAGTTCCATCTTCCACCCAGACACCCAACAGTAAATGCGCACATACTCACCAAAAACAACCGTAGGCTGTAGATGTGTGCACGGTTACTACTCCGTTTTGGACTCGGAGGGTCGTCGTTGCAGACGCAGCCGGGCGGAGACCACCGCGCTAGAGGCGGAGAGAGAGGAGCTGAGTGATGAAGAAGCGGAGAAACTGCAGAAAGTGATGCGCGCTGCGCTCAGCGCTCCAATCCGAGCAGTGCCTGCTTAACCCTCGCGCGGCGTGAAGGGATCTAAAGGAAAGCAAGCATTTGTTCTACTCGGCCCTGAGGACCATGACGCGCTGGAGCACACCGCGCGAGTGAGTCTCGAGCGCCATCTCGTGAGAGATCAAAAAAAGTACAAGCCTTTTATATTATTAGTTTAACCAATATTTAATAATAATAATAATAACATAATTGTGTGTTTTGGAAACAATAATCATTATAAAAAATATGGTGGCATAACAATAGAGAAATTCCTTATTGTTGATTAATATATTAAAGGAGCGATATGTAAAACACAAGTTCATACTCCACACAGTCCGTCCTCTTTCCCGTTTACTTGCAAGCCTAGAAAAAACAAAGTGAGTTCAGAAGCAAACTTGCATCTTATTGATTTGTTCATGTGGGAACTAAAAGTGAACTTAAGTGACTCACTATCACATCTTGAGGTACAAAGTGGTATTACAGGGCAGACTGGGGTTAGCTGGTTAGCATGCTAACTTCTGTGGATATCTCTGCAACACCATGCATATACAGTACGTCTCATTTCCAAAAAATACATTTTGGAACATACATATTGATTTTGTCAACTTACATGTTTGTCCTTTAAAACATTCTTTATGACAACCCACTGCTTAATGTGTATACCTGCAGTTAATGTTTATTGCTGAATTTCAAACACCAGAGAAAAATATAAAACATCAAAAGTGTCCTGTACAAAGGCTTTAATTGAATATACTCTACATGGATCTACACATTACATCTAAAAAAGTTTTTGGACATCCATTCTAAATTCTAAATATGTATTAATATAGAGTTGCCCTTCTTGGAAGCTTTCTACAAGATTCTGGAGTGTTCCAGATTTTTTGCCCATTTATTTAACCAGAAGAGCATTTTGTGTGGTCAGACACTGATGTTGGATGAGAGGGCCTGGTTCTCTCTGTTCTAGATCACCCTAAAGATGTTGAGGTCAGGGCTCTGTCTGTGCCACCCAAGGTCTTCCACAACAAACATTTTTTTGTTTGTTTGTTTTTATTTGAAGATATATTGGGTACTGAAATTGGATCAGATCCATTTTCCATCTGGTTCCTGATCCAGCATCAAGATAGAAGTAGCATAATCATAAATAATTACCACAAAAATTACAGATCATACATTTCATTGTGTGAGGATCATAATCTGAAAGGGGTCTCATTCCCCCCAAACATAAATAAATAAATAATAAATATTAATTACATAGTTCAGTGTGTGTTCATATATTCCCAAAAAGATACAGTGTTGTTTCATGCATCCACTGCTCTGAAACACCAGATTCAAACCCCAGAAAGGTTTGAATATTAGCTAATTGTATAGAGGTGTGTAAAACAAAGACAAGCAGGAAGTTGATCTGAAGGACTACAGTTGTGAAACACTGTTATTATCAACTGTTTTGTCAAGGAAGCTACACATCTTCAGTTAGAAAATAAGAAAATTGGGTTTCCTAGTTTGAGGGAACAAAACATCAACCCACTCTGAACAGCTTTGTTTAAATCTTAATCTAATATTAACATATTAACATAAACAATAGTGTCTGAATACGTTTCCCTTTACAGATTTGTCTCCATTCTATATAGTCAAACACACTTACTGCTGAGATAAACAGTTTACGTAAACCACAAGTAGGCGTCCTATGTATTTACAGAGCACTACATATACTGCTGAGAGAAGAACCACGACTGAATGAATCTTCTTCCCTCCATGTACCACATTTCCTGGACAGTTTCCTGGCCATGACTCTCAGGGGAACGAGCATCAGACATCAACCTATTCATGTTCAACACAATCTTTTTTCCTGAGACAGAAGGCAGAATGATGTCATCAGGTCATGTCATCTTGCTGCCCTCTCTATTATTTTATATCCTTCCTGTAGTAGAACAGCCATGGAATGGCATATGGGAACAGGAGGGAATGAAATGAAGTGGGGTTATGTCTTAATGCTCCTAATAATACACACAATCTCTTTTATAATATGAATCATAATAATAATAATATACACACCCATCAGTCACTTCATTAGGAAGTCCTCCTTGTATCTAGACTAACTGTCCATTTTATCAGCTTCACCATATAGGAGTACTTTGTAGTTCTATGGTTAAAGACTATAGCTCATCTGTTTCACTGTCAACTTTATTACCCTGTTCTACAATGGTCAGTTAGGGGTTGAAGGTGGAACAGGACAGACTTTAAATGAGGTCCTGATGTGCACAATGCGGAGAAGAGGCCAGCATCAACAAAACAAAATGGACAGGCCCTCCAGCAATATTATATGATGGTGTAATCCTTCCTAGACACCAGATGGTGCTACTGAGCATGCCCCGCATTAAATCCAACTTCAATTGTTCAGAGCCTCCATTAGTATCTGTGCTTCCAGAAAGGTTATTTTCTGTCTCTTGTTGCAATAATCAGAATAATTAAAGGCAGATATGCAAGCCTAAGCACATACACACACAGACTAGTGTGTCCTCTGAATCCACAGAGATGTTCAATATTAACTGCAATTTGCATGTGCCAGAAGTTGGCCTGTGTGATCAGAAAGCGCACCAGGAATAAGCAAGAACATGCTTTTACACAAATAACCACCACGAACATGCCTTGTCACAGTTAAGATTTATTCATTCAACATTTCACATTACAAATATTTAAAAATTATGCATATTGTTATAAATAGTTGGCTGCAAACAATTAAATAACATTAGATTTTTCTTTTTGTTTCACTAGCACTTACAGACCAACTCCTAGAATATGGACATTTGTATAACATAACTTAATTAGAAAGAAAAATACAAAAATAGGAACTTATAAAGTGAAATGACAATAAAAATTAAGGTGATATCTTAAGTAAAAAAATGCTATTAATAAATACAACAACCTTCCCATACACAGTTAAAAACTATTGAAATTTGCCATTAAGTAACATCATTAACAGACAGATATTTAAATATTTATTTTCCTTCAGAAAATGTGAACCATATATTGTGGAGCACAATATAGCAATTAGTAAAAACTAGACACTTTAACATATTAAAAGCTTCACCTCAAAAATATAACAAAAATCTGATCAAAATTATAAAAATTAATTATACATTCCAATTAAAAATATACCAATAAACAGCTAAATACATTGTTGACCTAATAATTACAATGCAATCAATCACAGTAGCTTGAAATAAACAAAATAAGCAAATGAGCACAAAACCTTTTAATGTTTTAAAAATAACTTCAATTATTTATATTAGTACAAATAGTTTGATTTCTTTTCTTTTCTTTTTTACAAACACCAGCATGAAAAGGATTACAATAACAGTAGAAAATGACTGTGAAAAACATATTAACATCTTCTTTAAATGTCAGCAATTAAAAATGGCATTAAAGAATTACATTGCAAAGAGTCTTTATCTGGAAAAAGTTCAAAAAAAGTATTGCACATAACAACTCGAAGTTAACTTGCAACATTTACCACATTCAAGTCTTAAAAGTTCCCCTTCCTCCAAATGGTTTGTGATTTTACTTCAAACAGACAGTAGGGATGAAGTTCTCAAGTCTTTTCAACAACGTCCGATAAGATGCTCTCGTTCCTGCATTGCTAATCTGATTTTTTAAGAGTTCTCTCTTCGCGTTAAAGTCTACTTTTATCGGTGCATCCTGAAGATACTGGACTATGGGGAAGGCAAAGAGAATAACATACAGGAGGGGTGGTGCAGGGTGTGGGGTGTCCTTAACAAATTAAATGTTCAGAAACATCTGGTGCACAACCACAACAATTAATTTTAATAGCTAATTCATGTACTTACTTTTTTTTTACCTCATCATGCATGCTAAGGATTACAATAGGAGCTAGTTGGCAGTTCAAGAATATATATTTTCAAATGTTAAAATATCTAAACATCAAACATCCATTCTTGTGATACGAGATTCAGCCTAAACATGAACCAAATTTTGCATTCTCCTTATATTGTAGTTTATATTCCAGCTATGGAGAGGAAACTAAAATGACAAGTTTACCTTTTTTCCCCAACTAGGATAACCATTTTTAATATTAACATTAATTTTAATGACAACTTGTTCTTGCCATGCTGTTGTTTAGTTTTTTCTTTTTTTCCTCAATATATTTATATATATATTTATATATGTATATATTTTCCCATTAAAATCTAGTGTACAAGATCCAAAACCTTAAGCGGTATACTTTGATCTTTCCTCTGCAGATTTGAAGTCGCATCAATGCAAGTGTGCGCTTAGTTGTAAAGATTCCTCAGCACTGAAATGTATAAAAAGCATAATTGAAAATAATATATATTAAAATCACTCAACTTTTTTTCTCTTAAATGAAAATTTCCATATATGCAGATCTCTCAGTAACAAAAGTACAAAAGCTACCTTTCACAATGTGAAAAATTGAGGTATTGCAAAAAGGAGTTTTCCCATTTGTGAAAAATGTGCCTAAAATGACTGTTGAAAAAAAAAAAGTATTTAGAAAAGTAGTGCATAATAAATGTTTATATGTGCATGACAAAATAATTTAGCTAGAAAACACTGTACCAAAAAATCAGCAGGCCATGTATAAAATAATCTTTATCATCTTGTTAACAGCAAATTCTTCAAAAAGTGTTTAACTTCTAAAATGTTCAAACCACCGCACAAGCCACAAGCCTAAGCGATGGTGCAGAATGGGTGCGCTAGAACACCATCAAGCCAACACGAGGATAAGTTTCTCACTAGTGTATCAAGTTATAACTCTTCACTATCTCCCTGACTTAATTTTTTATACGCTAGCAAGATCAGATACTGAAAGCTCGTCACTGCCAACCAAATCGGATGCTATGTTCGAAGCGTTGCGTTCCACCTCCCAAAACCTGGCGGCTAGCATAAATTTTCTCAAGACGATACCCGACCGCTAAACAATAAACGTCTCCTTTTTATTGACCTTTGGAAAAGAAGCGGGTGGACTTGCGGAAAGGCCAGTGCACACTGGGCTCAGTGGTTTTCACTAGTGTTACTGTGGATTTTGACTGCATGCTTATCAATTCAAGGCCAATCTTTGGTTTGCTGGAGTTCGTCTGGTCATAAATATTGAATGGAATGAGATGTGTTTTGGGGAGGGGGGGGTTGGGGGTGTGGAAGGGCACAGTATAAATAAGCTGAAAGGAAACTTGTTTGGAGGAGGGAAAATAGCAAAGAGTGAGCTAAGAACGCGCTCACTACTATTACTACTGTACAGCCATCTTTGGTTCCCTAATGTCTGAAAGTAAAACCTGTATGGTGCCGGTCAATGCAAGAGACCTGCATGCGTAGAGGGGTGAGGGTTTTGCGGAGGAGCGATGTGTGGACTACCTTCAGTTATGCTTCTAACTCAGGCTGAGTCGGCACAGATGCTGCAGAACAGGAGGTATATGGTTCTGTCGTTCTTACTCTTAAAAGTATTCAGCACTTTTTTTGCTATTATAAATTGTTTATACCTTTTCAGGTCAAAAGTGTTGTTGGCTGGGTAAAGGCTTGGAAATTTGCACACGTTGTGAGACGAAGTACAAAACTACTTGCTGCCGACAGCCTTAGAGGAATCTAAAGCTGGTTTTAGCGCAGCTGGGCCACTAATGGATTAAGATTCTTTGCTGCTGAACCAGCCTGTAGGCAGAATACTGCTCTATTAATGGCATACAATCCCCATTTGGATGCTATGTTCAGTTTCCCAAACCATTGTTGGAATCAATTTGTTGTATGGTTTCTTTTTATAATCAGGAAGTGACAGCGTAGACTTCTTAATGTGCCTTTTTGCAGATGTCATTTCCCTTTTCTGTGGTCAGCATGGAAAGGGGTGGGGAGGGACCAGCTTGGTTTCTACATCTTACTCAACAAACTAGCAGCTAAGCTTGAGGTATAAGTTTTCTTGCATTTCAAAATAGAAATTAAACCCAAAAATCTGATGCGGCATCAATAGTTGTCAAAAAGCATTAGATATTAGCATTGGTTTTAAATCGATAAAATATTCAAATATCTATTGAGAAGATCCGCTTTTTCGGAAGCCTTTTTTCATAGTTGTTTCGCTTTGCTGTTCTTATAAACCAATTGTGATTAGGCTTTGGTTAAAACACTGGGGTCTTACACAGCATCTGCACTCTATTCAACAAAGGAAATAAGTGCACTCTTCATCAGCAACACCTTTTCAACATGTCTGCTCTTTAGCCTTTCGAATCAAATGCAAAAGAAAATAATACTTGTAATTCAAATGTTAACAAACAGCCAATTATAATCATACAGATACTTAATGACAAATTATACTAATACTCAATATTTTCATATCTCTGTACTAACAAAATGAAATTGAATGAGATTACCAAAAGAAAGGGGAGGAAAAAAAAAAACAGAGATGCATTACATATTGTACTTTTTTCCTGAATATTTTTGGATACACATCCATTTTTTTAAACTTTATATTAAATGACAAATTAAAATGTGTGTCTTTTTTAAAATTAAAATTAAAAAGGAACCAGCAACAGAAAAGTGCATTTATTTAGACGATGATTTTGCGACTCCTAGTCTTCTCTCCACTGTCTATCTCCCTGCCTGTCACCTTAGTTCCAGCGGAAGGAGATGTGGCGAGGTCGGTCGCCACCCTCTTTCACCAGGGGTTTGTGAAACTCTCGGCCAGCACGCGAGTGGATAGCCGCCCAGCAGTATTCACAGTAATACTGGAGACAGGTGACGTTAGCGCAGAAGAAAGGAGCGAACTTGCCTCCGCACCGAGTCCCCTGACATTCATCACACAGCTGGTCATCCAACACGTATGGCTTCACTTCCACCTGTAAGCGAGAGGGCAAGAGCTCAAATTAGACTAAATTAAATCCATCTAATATGGATGCAGCCTAAAACGTGGATGACATCATTTGCTCTTGTGACTGACAGCCTCTTGCAGACTCCCCAACAAAGAAACCAAACAGATTAATTTTTTTTTTCCATGGGATTAATATTTTGTTATGCTCGTTAACATGCTGTCTTTTGTTCTGGATGGTAAAAGGGGAGTGTCTCAGTGAGGTTGCAGTGGGAGTCTGCACTGACCCGTTTATCGATTTCTCCATGCTGCAGTTGTACAAAACGAGCGCTGATAGCAGCAATGTAGCTCTGCTGATTAGAGAAAGCGACCCGCCCTGCTCCCTTAGGGTACTTCAGCTCTGGGTCTGTGTCGATGCCTGCATAGCACACGCCACCATACAGCCTGTCCATTATCATAGCCAGCTCCACTGTGGTCAAAAGAAAAAGCACACACACGCACACAATTGAGAGAACTGTGAAGAAGATCCTGGAAAATACATCACAGTAACATCCTACATCCAGGTTTTATTACAGTAGCACCCTACAAAGCAAAAACTAGCACTAATTGGGAAAATGTCCTTAAGTTCCAAAGCATACCTGCACGAAGAGGGCGTGGCACTCCGCCCACAAAAATGGTCTTCCTGGGATCCAGGGGCTGAGATCCATCCATCACAAAGTCACTATCATTCAAATTCCAAGGGCGAATCTGGACCTGTTTTAATAGACAACTCCAGCTCCGTGAAAGAAGTCACAGCACATGAAACTCAAATTCTCACTCAGGTCCTAAAAGACCTCAAAATGAAAAGGGAAAGCAAACAGAATACAGAGATCTTAAGGCTTTTAGAACAGGCAGTATACTTTACAGTGTATTGTTTCCTAATTGAAAATGAAGGGCTCACATGAAAGCTGTCCATCTGTAACACTATCAATCTTGCTAATTCTATTTTTATTCCACTCGAATACTCTAAACATCTACGAAAATTGTGACACTAATGTGGAGAATAAATTGGCATTGATAAAGGTATGAACCAAAACATGTCATGTATACAAGCATTCTTACTGGTTTGTCTTTTATGGTGGGGCTGGAAACACACAGGTAAAGCTTGCCATCTTCTTCAATGCAAGCATCAATCAAAGCCTGAACAGAGCTCTCGTCTTGGAATAGGAGAAATGCATAACCTTTTGGGGAAATCCAGAGAACACCACAAGCATGTAAGTAAGTACCTGCCAGTATCACCAACTAAACATTCGTAGCGACATACAAATCAGGAAGTTCGTTTTAAAACAGAACTTGGTCTGATGTAATTACATGTTCAACTGCCGTAAACTAAAGCTACACTCTGCCTTCACTCACCTTTTGGTGGAAAGTAAGATTTGCTTTCTGCCTTGTGGGGCCAGTCCACAAACAGGTGCCCAAAGCGTCGGAAACTAGCAGTAATCTCATCTAGCAAAGACAACATCACATAAAACAACTCCTCAACCTCTTATGAAAACAGTTGATTCAACATTAACAGTAGCAGAGGAATCTCTAGCAATAGGGTAATACCTTCATCTATGTCAGGGGGAAGGCCGCCCACAAAAACCTTACGAGAGTAGCGCTCAACCCTCTCTCCATTCTGGTGGGGGAAGCAGTGTGGGGAGCTCAGGCCAGGCAGGCTCTGCTCAGCCCTCTCTTCGTCTGGAAAACCATCCTCCATGGGGAACAGAGAAGAGTGCCCTGGAAAAGGTCCATGGAGAGATCAGTACCTGTGCTTGGCAGCTCTAACTGAAGGCTACGTCAAAGCTCATTACCAGTCAAACACATCTGAAAAGCAAATTAGTTCAGGCCTAAGAGGAGCCCCATAATGAGCAAACAAGGTTATGTAAAATCAACTTTATTGAGTGCAATGACTTCATAAGCTTCTGCATCAGCCCTGTTCTGAAAACACAGTTTACTTTCACCTTCTGAGTAAATAATCCATACTCCGGTGTATTCGTATTCTAAATGAAAGCAGAGCCGTTTCTTTCTGGTTAGCGCTGCTTTGGCCAGTTCCAGTACTTAAATGCTCCTACTTTTCTTATTATTGGTCCTTTTCTTTTTATGGTGTTTGGGCTAGTTGGGAACCATGCTATGTTACAGCTGTCCCTGAGCTTCAGCATTGTTATATTCCATGCCGTGTGTTCCTAGGCTTAAGCTACAGCAGATCTTTTCCTACTGACATGACAAAAAGCAGGCCTGAGCTGCTTTATGAGAGAGTTTATGTAAGGGAGTTAGTCCCAACTGTCACCCACACAAGTCTATGTGGCTATCTATGGGTAAGAGGTGGGGCATATACTGGAAGTGGGTGGCATACTGGTTTGTCATATCGGTATGTCACACACAAGCACATGTAAAGGATGCTAAAGTCATCCTGTTTGGCTGAAAGGTTGTCAGGGACATTTCAGTCATGCTTCATACAAAAAAAAGGGAAATAAATATATAAGAAACATGTAAAGAACATCTGGGCTCCTAGTGTTAGCCTTTAGTCAACTTGCCACACTTTTGCTTCCTGCTTCGGTTAACAGTTGCTACTATGGGTGCAAATGACAGAAGTTGAAGTTCGTAGTAGGCACAATATGGGACAATGTGTTTGCTGATGAAAAGCTGCTGTATGCTTACATGTAAGCTATATGTCCATGTTTACCTAAATGTTTAGCACACATGCACACAATGCGGCCAAAAGTATGTGGACACCTAAACATTACCCCATATAAGCTTGACAGGCATTCCATGCCGAGACCACAGAAATTAATATGAGTTGCCCTCCACCCTCTTTACAGATACCTCCACTGTTCTGAGGATGCTTTTGAGAAGGCTTGGCTTGCAATTAATGCTCCAATTCATCCCAAAGTTCAGTGAGCTTCTATGCAGGCTACTGCATCTCCTACACATGTAACCTATCAAGCCATGTCTTTTACGGCCATGCAGGTACAGGAAAGAGCTTGTCCCACATTGTTGCACAAAGTTGGAAGTGTGTAATTGCCACCATTGTTCATGTACTATACATATTACCCTTCACTGAAACTGAGGGGGCAAACAGTCCAATAACATTATCCCTTCTCTACCACACTTTACACTTGGCACTATGCACTCTGGCAGGTAGCGTTCTCCCAACTTAGATTCATCCATTAGACTGCCAAATAGTGAAGCGTAACTCATCATCCCAGAGATGTTTTTTTCCATCGTTCCAGAATCCAGTGGTATTGTGCTTTATACCACTTCAGCGCAAGTCTGGCTTTGTATGCGGAGCGCAGCTATGGAATCTCATTTCAAGAAGCTTCCGAAGTGCTGTCATTTTTTTAAGCTGCTTCCAAAGGCAGTTTGGAACTTTAAAGTGAGAGGATAGTTGATTTTTCAGCATTCAACAGCCCTGATCCATGGGTTTGCTCTTTGTGGTTGAGCTGTTGCTGCTCCTAGTCACTTACATTTCACAATAATAACACTTACAGTTGACCAAGACAGATCTAGCAGGAGAATATTTCACAAGCTGACTTCCTATAACATTGCCATGTTTAAAGTTACCAAGTTGATCGTGTTCTAGTCATTTATGTTTGTCTACACAGACTCCAAGTCTATGAGCTTGACAATATATTCACCTGCTAGCAGTGAATGTAGCTGAAACACCTCATAATTAGGAGGGATGTCTACATATTTTTGACCAGATAGCGTCTGTGTGTGGGTCTGAGACATACACTTTTGACCACATTACCCACTGCTGGTAAATATATATTTGCGTTTGTGTGTGCATGTATGTATACAGCTGTACAAAGCACAAGAAAAGCCCCAATTCAATTTGCCTTCCATCCAAAATTAGGGAAATACGGTAGGAAAGATGCAAAGAGGCACACAATCAAAACACAAATGAAGATGGAGGCAGAACATGTACATGCACACAATAACATTTTCCCCCCCACATTTCATGCAAACATTGGCCCTAAATCGTTCACATGGAGAGATTATTTTTTATTTAAATAATTATTTCTGCTCATTCTGAACTTGTCAAAAGTGTGTTCTTTACCTCGTCGCCTCCCATAATTCCTTGCTGCATGTAAAATAAGATCACATGTAAGGGAACACGTGGTGAGACGTTTGTTTCCTCTACATCTTCAGTACAGATTCAAACAAATGCCCTTACACAACCCACCTATACAGTTAACATCATTAAGTTTGAAACATTTTGGTTTTAATTTTCAGTAAAATCTGTAAGTGCAAGCTTTAATGTGTATGGCATTACAAAGGACCTTTCTATTATGGCGCAGTTTACATACCAAACAAAGGTTGGACTATATCAACACTTCTTCATTCCTTCCTTTATTACCTCCTGTTCAGCAGAGCCAAGAGGAGCTCAAACACTGTGAGGAAATTGTCTAGATTCTGCTGGCTTGATGCCTAAGGTTATCCAAAATCCTGTAGAAGAATGACCGTCCAGTGCTCCTTCATCATGAGCAAGATTCAGTCTATGCCTCAGAATAGCAGAATTTCCAAAGGTGATGCTCCAGACAGGGTCAGGTCAATTAGCATGGTCAATTGTGTACAACAGGAAAACAAAAAATGTGCAGCACCGAGTTGTCAAAACTGGGACTGGAAACACCTGTCTTAATACTCTGCCTTAATTTATGCTCCCTTTACATACGTGAATAAACTCTGCACATACATTACCAGTCAAAAGTTTAGACAAACTCAACTAAACGAATGTTGTTGGTGATCTTAGGCTCTACAGCCTTTTACTTAACAGTTCCAACTGACGAGATGTCTGAAACGATACATATCCTAAAATACCACATATATGGATCACAGTATTATATCTCTGCCATATTGACACCTCTAATGTATATTTTGTTGTGCAAAACTAAGGTAAAGCATTCAGCTAAAAATAAGAAGAACCTTCTATGAGTTAAAAAAACTTTTGACTATTACTGTACTTCTATAGATCCTCTACATTGGTATGAATGTTAAGTAATTCATCTGCTAGAAAGCAGTTGCTTCTCAGTCAAATGTTTCTGACCAGAAGCTTTCAGAGAACATGCACAAATACAGCTGAAATTTAAAAAATTTACACAGAACTCTCCAAGTATCCATACCGTACATTGACGATAACTGAGCCTTCAGAAACACCCTCAAAAGATTCTCAATATGCAATATTAATTTCAGTTTTACCAGCTGTGCTGGAAGTGCAGTGCCCTTGCAATTAGCAGGCTAACTGTATAGTCTAATGCTTTTTTGGCAAAAAAGTTTTATCATGGGTCTCTGCACCCTGCATTTGTGTAATTTGGGGCAAGGTTGGGGAAATTTGTATTAGTACACATCCTAAATCTATGCAAATAGATGAGAACGTTTGAACCCGTAAGACTGGAGTTAACCCCCCTCCATGAAGCAACAAAGGCTAGAGCTCAGGCACATGGGTAGTGCTTCCTAGACACGAACAGGCTGCTAATCTTGCTGACTGTGTCAACACACAGCTCACAGGCCTGTCCGTCCATCTGGTTGTACAGGGTTAAGCCACTACAGCAATAAAGCAATAAAACCCATGTACGCACCATTTATGGGCAAAGGGCTGTCTCCTCCTGGATGGGCGAATCCAAGGCGACCTTTGGGAGAGGAGAGTACAAGTCATTTAATGCATGGCTGAAAAGGAGTATAGAAGATCTGTGTGCACCAACCATTTATTTACAGTAATGTTGCAGTAGTTAAGCATTTATAAAGAAAATGTTAATTTCACAAGTAGTTGTATGTATTAAGTTATTCTAATCAACATAAATATGCAAACAAGTTTCATACAAATGGACATGAATGTCTCATGCATTTCCAAAATTAGCTTTTCATCTTCAAATTAGATTTTTAATGCATAATTAATTTTTATAACTATGTAAGGGGTTAAGCTTGGTAAAAACCCATTTTGAAGCAAGCTAGGTGATGGTTTAGTTTTAAAAAGCATTTTATTTTCTGCTGCTATCAGCAGTATTTGTTCATACATTTACGGAATCAACAACATTAAGTAATCAATGGAATGCTTATAATTCTGAATAACAAGTTAAAATAATTGAAATAAATTACCACAAATAAATGCTTAACAACCATCGTGCTAGACAAGCAGTACGGCTGTGGCAGTTTCCCTGTAGGCCACTTTAATAAATATAATAAAAAACTAAAGTCACATGTCATGTTAAAAAATACTGCCAATGCTCCTGTGTCTAGCAGATTTTTTGTAGCTACAGTTGCCAGTCAAAGGAGTCAATAATTAGACAGCCATCTTTTAACTGCCAGCACTCTACCATGTATAATGTTCCATGTACAGTGCCTTTATGTTGGGTTCCCTGCTCTCATCCATCATCCATTCTTACCTCAAAGTCAAAATATGTCACATTCAGATAACAGTCTCCAGTGGAAGAAAGAAAGGAAACACGGCTCAAGAAAAACCAGTGAAGTGTTCCACTGATGGGGTGCACCATAGACAGCCAAAGTTCTTTCCAGTTAGGCACTAGGGGAACCGTCTAGCCAGGCCAGCAGCAATGCTGGAGCCAGCACAATGTTTTGTTGCTCCAGAGAGAACAGAAAGCTCTTTCTACTGGCAGGGGACAATGCTGGAAGTCTTTCAAAGCTCTTCTACACAATTTTCCATGCCTTCTCTTTCCATCACTTGTTTAGCCTAGCCTTTCCAAGCTTAACTGGTACATATTGGGGGGGGGGCGGGGGGTTGTAAGTCTACGGGGTGTATAAATCAGGGTTACACTACCATGTTAACTGTTGGCCAGGTTTTAAGACAGCGCCAAATGTACTCTACTTGAAGGGACTGTGGAAATAATCATGTTTTAATAACTGAAGTTCCTATTATAAATACAATTTTGTTATATAACCCTACAAGGTTAGGTGTTACACACAAGATAAGAATAAGTAGGACGAATGAAAGTGGACTCCAGAAAAAGTTGAATAGGGGATGTGCAAAACAAGAAAGTCAAAATTGAAATTGCTGCATTTCCCAGACAGAAACGACAGTAAACTAGCAGCATATTAAGCTGGATCAAAGCACAGAGGAAATCTTAGCATCAACAAACATAGAAGCTCAATGCACCAGGTAGAGTGTTCGACTGAACAATGAAGAACTGGAAAAACTCTCCTTTGATCAATTGTTCTTTGATATATTGGGAGTTTTTTTATTTTTAAATAAATAAATAAAATAATTTTAAAAACTTTGCAAAGTGAAGCCAACAAGTGCAAGTCAACCTTCAAAAGACACAAATTCCTACACAGCTCAGTGTTCTTACCTAACACTTGTGTCTAAATTATGATAGGTATTTTACATTTATATAAGTTCACCGAACCAAAAAAATTAAAACAAATTGTACATTCATACGGGTCTACCAGCAGCGGCAAAAATCTCAGTCTATGGAAAATTCTCCACAGAATTGAGCCAGGGAAGGCATCCACCAAATCTGGCCCAACCTACAAGGCAATACAGCCATTTGTAGGTCACAATGGTTCTTCATCTACCTTGAAGATTAAGGTCTCATGGAGAGCCTTTAGCAGCTGCCTACTCTCACACATGCACAAAAATAAAATATCAAACTATGTCTGATGTCAAGGAAATCTATAAAACCTGCTAGGAATATCTGCAAGGGACAAGGGCCTGCTGCTCCCAAACTGGGGAACATGAGAATAGAAATAATAGAAAAATATAGGGCAGGATTTCATTCACATTTTTCCTCCAATTTTTAGGAGTCATACAGGCTTAAAATATGTAATCCAGTTTTTTTTAAAGGCTGGTTAAAATAAACAAATGGGCTCATGAACTGACACTTTGCATTATACACTTATCCTCAAAAGAATAGCTGAACCCATACGGTATCAGCCGAAAGAATAAAACTTTGTGGGTAGCTTTGATACAGTAAGTCATGTGACTGATTAAAGTTTTATGCTTGGACACACACGTAATGTAAGCGAGGATTGGTCTTATCGCTGTACCTGACTGACCCAACTGCCATGACTGCGGACATTCAGCGAGCGGTAATGGTTTGTTGTTGCACAACACACATCCAGAAGAACTGGTGTCACTTCACCTTCACTCCTACCGCAAAATCCGCAGGAACTGTGTGCGAATATTCAAGCTACATGGGATGGATTATCATAGGACACCATTAAGAACCTCTACAACTACACGTCAAGACGTCTGGCATGTTGCTTTAGCAAACATGGCGGCCCGATGCCATACTGAGAGATGATACTTCTGTATGTGTAGCTAAATAAATTTTGCCCATATCAGTCAACATTTTTTCTTCTTTCCCAACAGCACTGCAATCCCAAACTTCCTTCTGGGTGCAACTACTCTTTTAAGGATGGGTGTATCTTTAAAAGGTGGGTCTGGCAGAAAAGTGGCCTGCAGCAGAGAAAGGGGAACGTGAATCTGATTGAGTAATAACGAACCAGCTTTCATATAACGAAGATAGCACACAGTACAACCTCACACAAATGAGTAGCTCCTTCTACTGCACATTAGGATGACTGACAGCTTTAAATAACTAAAGGCTGGCCAACATCTCACACATCACACACACGCAAAGCACCACAACTGTGTCATGTGTTAGCGGCTGCATCAACCAGACAACTAAAGGAGAGTACAAAGGGGGAAATAAAAAAGGAAGAAGAAACTTTCACACGTGATCTAATTCTTTCAAATTCTTATCTTACCTTTCAGGGTGTCCTGCTCGGCTCGCATGATGTCGATGAGCGAGTTCTCCAGGGAGTGCATGTTGAAGCCGTCGAATGATCGAGTGCGCTCCTGGAGGGAGGGGGAGATGAGCATTAGAGGACAAGAATACAACCATGATGACATTTCTCATATCCTCCAGCTCGATGGGAATATCGCTTTCGTCTGCAATGGATTTCAAGGTGGTGGGCTTTTGTTCAAACCATTCTCGTTAACGTTTGTGAGAGATTAGCAGCAGAAAAGCTAGAGTCTTAATTATTTTCTTCTCTTCGGCAACGCGTGAGGTGTCCAATCATTAACTCAAACTTTAAAACAAGGCCATGAAAATGGCTGGGACAGATAGAGGCATTCAAATCGCCATAAAAGCTGGTCCAAAGTGACAATCTGATAAAGCACAGCAATAAATTACCTTTCATGACTTCTAGTTTATTTTTTAAAACCCATTACAGTGAGTCATAAACCATGAAGGATTAAACATCACATAAATTACTCAAATGCAAAAAGAGAAACGGTGAACAAACAGGTGAAGGAGGAACATATGCAAAAGAGCAGAAACGTGCATTTTTAATTATCTTCCCATTCTCTACAGATGTCCATTCTAGGGAGTTCCATATGGTGATATTTTATCGTTATTGTGATAAATTATATCACAATATGATTTTCTGAGCATATTGTGAATACTGTCAGTATTCACAATATGACACATTATTTCTCCATTTAAACATGAATAATGAAAACGTGCACACCCACCTACAGTACCTTTGCACACGGTTTCAGATACAGGGCAGACCACAGAGAATGAATTTTGTTGTTTCAACCCACACTTGTCTTTGTTTTCCACATCCCTCTTTCCTCCCTTAGAGTCCCAGCCATGTTTGTCCCAAACCAAACTCTAGTTTCCTTTCCTATAAACACCAAACTGCAAGTCCCCAAATGCTAATCCACAACCATACTGACCCACACTCCTATACGTGTCGTTTATTCAACCTCATTCCGCCCAATTATTTTCTCCCATTCTTTTTTTTGGCTCCACTCAAAGCCTATTGTTTCCTACAGCCACCAAACTTCATGTACTGGGCAGATCCTCACACATACAGAGTCGTACTCCTCTATGAGTTGCTTATTCATAAGCTCCTCTTATAGCAACCACAGCCTAGCAACAGCCTAACAAAAAGTTATTTCTCATTTAGTGAGACGAGGTGGTTTTATCTTTCCAATGTCTTAATCATTCTCTTGTTTAAAGCACTTTGAGACCTTCTAACTAAAATGTTAAGTGCTGTATAAACAGAACAAAGATTCAGCTAGGGATTAAGGTGGTACAGTGGAAATAGCAATGGCCATGGTAAAATACAGGATTGCAGATTCAACCATATGACTGACAATTACAACAAAAGATTACAGGTTATGGTGGAGCATGCAATAGATACGTAAAACCAGGAAAAATATGCAAACGCTGCAAAACCACAATATGGCCTTCAAAGCTGCATTCCTGTGTCCTTATGGCAGTGTTGACCAGACCTTAAGATGGATGACGTATCCTTTAGGGCTGTTCACCAGCAGGAGCCTAATGATATGATGCATATATAATGACATGGGGTCATGATTCCCTATATTTTTATACTGTAAACAAAACAATATATTGCGATTTTTAAAATACAATATTGGGACTGTCATATTTTATGCTGGCTTAGAAGAGTCTAACGGTGAAAAGAACAGCTATCTAGCTGTGAGGGGATCCGCATTGCTACAAAACTTTGGGATAGCAGCTTTCCTCACAGAACGTGGTGCTCACAGCATAGCTTCACTCCAACTACCAGTCCGCCTAGCTTCTTTTTGCAGTAAGCTAGAGGATACTATTACAGGGCATCCCAGTTTAACCATCGCTTCACATTTTCTCAGAAAAAAAATCTTGACGACCTAGGCTGTTTTAGGTTATTTAACACTTTTATCTTAAGGAGTATGAACCCAGGTGGAGTAGTCGGTCTTCTGGAGTACAGCAGAGGATGCTGACTGCTAACTGGAAAAAATTAAGCTAGGTTAAGAATCATTAATTCACCAGAGAACCACAAATGTTAAGTATTCTGCCGTTTGTATTAAGAGCGTAAATGAAAAAATAATTATTTACTTATCCAAACTTAAAAAAAATAAAAAATAAAAAAACCACAACAGAATACCAGTTAACATTCAGGTTCACTGACAATCGTAACATAAAAAAAATAAATTATATATATATATATATATATATATATATATATATATATATATATATATATATATATAATAAAAGACGCTTGTAATTAAAAATACCCATCCCTCCACGTTACTACATAACGCCATTTATGACCAGAGTTGGTGTGAAGGTCAGACGGTCAGTCCATTTCATCATGCACCTACGCTGCATTACAGTGGCACTGATATTTGAGAGCATCTGGCAATGCAAAAGCAAATGCTGTCACTATGGAGAAGCAAGTACCGAAACAGGTCTTCTCACATAGACTGGTTGCTATGAAACATGTATAACAGTACTGTGTTAGAGAAACAGCTACCGGTTTAGCCTGACATTACAAAACAAAAGCTAGCAAAACTTGAGCTGAAGGTAAGTGTTTGAGTTTTAAATAAAGGATATAAATGGTCTATTTCCACAACAGTCATCTTATTTATTGCTGCATGATGGACAAATATACACAGACCAAGATATAAGTACACAACAAGAAGAGAAGCAGAGGTTGGCAATATGGCAAAAATTATACTTCAAGTAGTTTTCCACGATATATAGGACATTGTACCTTTTTTTTAACCACACAAAACATCAGAATTTAGAACAAAACATTTTGTATTCAGGATTTCACATATTACACTGAGGGAAATATATAACAAGCTCTACAGACAATAAATGAGTCCCTTGTGACTGAAACGTAGCTTATGATGTGCAATCACTCCACAAGCATACATAATAGCTATGATTAGATTTGGCATGTACTGGACATGTTCAGACACTCTTGCATCAAAAATTGTACTGTTAGGCCAAAGTGTGTGGATGCCTTCACTGGTGTTTTACTGGTTGTACCGATTTTTAAGAGGATTCAAATCTGGGGACCCAATATTGCATATTAAACATAGTTCTATAATTAATTTAAATTAATATGAAAGTGGGCATAATTGTTTCAATGAGCATGTCTTTATCTTGAAAAATGTCAAATACAGAACGGAAATGTGCAACAATCTATGAATCTGGGTTCACGATTCAATATTATCTTGATATTTTTATATATTATATCTGAATAACGATCATTTATGACTTCAACAAAACTGTTGCACAACTTTCTAATGACACTAAAGCTGTTAGTGTCAGGATGAGCGAGGTGCTGATTAGTGACGATCACGGTGTTCAATCAGTTCAGTTGCATTTAATGACATGAAGCTTCCCACAAGTTTTCCATAAGTTATCACACCTCCACATGCACTATTGCATTGGGATTTCACGCTTTTACAATGTATTTTCACCCCCAGTAAAACGCAATGCAGTAACTACAGGGGGGACGAAAGAAGGAATAAAAGTTACTAAAGTAATGACAGGTATATTACATGAATTCTAGTGGAGTTCCTCTGACAAAATACTTGAATTAGAGGTTTCACATTTTTACCTAGGCTTCATTAGTCTGTCAAAACTGTAGAGTCTTTAAGATAACCATAAACATCCCTTTAGTAGAGTGCGTCTAAACGTTTGAGTTACATGTCCGGTATTACAAGTATGGCCCAAATATACAAAAATAGCCTCAATGTCAATTTTTTAATCCTGCCAAATGCTGGACTCTATTATGGGAAAAGGCCATAAGAGAGTACATTGATCTGATTTGACTGAATAAATCATCTAATAGACACCAACAGATGAGGAGATAAACACTGTAGTAAACGTTTACTCATTTGACAAGTTTTCTTCTTCTCATGTGCACACTGAATTGTGACTGTAGCTGATAGGCTACGTGCCCCAAAATGAGCCAAGAAAGATCAAAACTTTCTAATCTGTGCCACTGAGTAGTCAACAAGTAACTCAGCCATTGTTCTCAAACAGAAAGACAAAGAAAATCTGGTCTCGCCAGTAAAGAAGGGAGGGGTGAGACAACTTTCAGGTCTCTATGCGTGCCATTGCCTCTGTTGAGTACAGTACAAACGTGATTCAGGCCTTTTTTGCTGTCACGGTTCAGCACTTGCTCGGATCTCTGGCGTACCACTCATCTTAATCTGCTTATGATAGACTCATCACATTCTCCACTTGTTGCAGTGGAGAGTGTTATCACAATGATTCAGAATATCAGAATAGGTCAAAGACCATCTAAAGGATTATTACCCGCTACACTTTCTCCAAGTGGGCTGTGATGAAGTATTCCAGCATGAGTAATGTGGACAGTGGCAATATTTTGTCTTTTCAAGCAATTTCAAGCATTTTCACAAGGTGCTAATAGGTGTTTCCTTGTTGTTCTACTGGGAGATTCCTCTGCTGCATCAGCAAGATGAATCTATAATTAGACTGTAAAAGGGTCCCATCATTACCAGACAAACCTGGCTCCAAGGCACCCACAGCCACCAAAATCCTACTTTCAGATCACTGTGGTTGGAGTGATATGCAAAAGTCTAGTGCTTTTTAGAAATTAGCTTTTATTAAATAAAATACTGCGGCGAGAATGACTAAGAGTGCCACATTAGGTGTGCTTCAAGAATGACGTTAATCCTCAATGTCCTAGCCAAACTAATGAAAGAAGGAATGGGAAAGGAGAGAGGCAGAGCCTTAACATTGCTGTTTTTCAGTGGGTAAAGGTATATCAAAGCCTTCAACGCTAAATCACTCTAAAGCCTATTAATCCAGGCTTTGCACATGGTTGCAAAGGCAGGGGGTGAGAAATCTATTCACAGGGGAACATGATTGACTTCTGTGATAAAGTAATTAAAATGGAGCACAAGCTTTCAGTTAGTGAAACAGTTGAACAGCCGTAACAAGTAGGGCTACATGATACTGTGATAACATGCAATGCACAAAATGCAAAGCTGCCAGACATCATAACGATATGAGAAGCCATATATTATTATCAAAACAGCGCAGCTCTGATTAGACATTAAAGTACAAACATTTATATGGTTGGGTAAACAGAAATCCAACTAATCTCTCCAAAAAAGCTGTACCTGCTGGTATGTGGATGCATATGGTCATATGGGTCTACAATCTGTGGCAAAAATCCCAGTCTACAGAAATTTCTCCTCATAATTGTGCCAGGAAAGGGATTCACCAAATTGGGCCTAACTGTACAATTCTTTGCGGCAAGAGTATCTAAACACTGATGTGGCCTACATCCAAAAACTTGTCCAGTCCTTGCCAAATCCAAATCACAGCCGTTATTCATGCTCGTTGAGGTATTACACACTATTGCTACATATTAGGTAGGTATTTTGTTGTCTCTTTTAATTTAGTTTATCAGAAACTCATTTATGTGTGTTTTTTTTGCTAAGGACTCTTATGAAGAGTGAATGCTCTTATTGACTAGGTATTGATGTAGGAAACTTAAGAGTTGTATACAAAGTACAGCTAAGTTTTAGGTCAACTTTAATCTGTAATCAAAGCACAGAGTTACCATCTTCCTATCTAAACTATTTGTTGACTTAAGTTTCTTAGTAGAGCTGTAATATGGACAATAAACGTGACTCTCCCAAGTTGGGAGTTTTTAGCTGATTTTCTTTCAATTGTCCGTTTGGTTGAATGATTACTCGTCCCTCGAGTGGGAGAGCAGGGTTCAATCCCAGTTCAAGCAAATCTCACATTAGGTTTCAAACTGTGACAAAGTCCTCTGGTCCTGTTCTGTCACCGCCACCTTAACCAAGTGTTCATTATTCATTATTATTGTTCATATCATGATAAGGACATGATTTATCACACAACCCCAGTAACCATCACTTCCATCCAAGTGGCTCCTTCCACTTACAACACTTACTCTCTCCTTATAAAAGCTGCTTATTGAATTAGAAGCCATCTTGGGGAATAGATTCTGGAAGTTCTGTGTAGCACTGGCTTTTGTTCGGGCAGCGTGTGAGTTCAGGCGAATTTTAGACTCCCAACCTTCTTGTACTAGCTGGGGAAACATTATCTAACAGAACACTAAGCACGGTTGTAAGTCGCTCTGGATAAGAGCGTCTGCTAAATGCCATAAATGTAAATGCAATTATCTTGACAGACAATCAAGATCATAATCACATAAGTCAATGTGATTTGAACATCAAATGTTGCACATAACTCACTTACCCAGAGGTATTAAGAGCTGATACGATAGGATTATAGTCTACATTTAAACCTCAAAAAACATTTCCATGTCAGCCAAAAGTCATAATATTATTATGACAGGAAAACAATTACTCTGCCCTTAAAATAGCCGGTATAATAAACTATACCTTGTCTAAGCAGAGAGGATTAATAACGAAAAAGTGTCCATTTTTATTTTACTGATTTAATTTATTTTATTGATTTATCCACTTACTTACAAAATGTGTCAGCATATAGTGACACCCATTAGATAGTTCAATAGATGCACCTCTTTGTATCTACACTTAGTGTCCATTTTTTCCCCATCTCCACTGACCATGTAGGAGCACTTTGCAGTTCTGCAATTACAGACTGTAGTCTATCTGTTTCTCTGATTACTTTGTTACCCTGTTCTTCAATGGTCAGGACCTCCACAAGACCACCACAGAGCAGGTATTATGCTGGTGGTGGATCATGCTCAGCACTGCAGTGAGGCTGACGAGGTGGTGGTGTGTTACTGTGTGTTGTGCTGTTGGGAGTGAATCAGACACAGCAGTGCTGCTGGAGTGTTTAAACACCACATCCTCACACTGTCCACTCTATTAGACACTACTACCTTGCTGGTCCACCTTGTAGATATAAGGTCAGAAATTATAGTTTTGTTGGTCATCCTCTAACCCTTTATTAGTGCCCACAGGATGCTGCTGGTTGGATAGTTTTGATTGGTGGTCGATCCTTAGTCCAGCAATGACAGTGTCCAGCAGCACCACTGTGTCTGACGTACTCACACCACCACCACATCTGTGTCACTGCAGTGCTGATCCACCACCCACATAATACCTGCTGTGTAGTGGTCCTGCTCCTTATATGGTCATTGGAGCTGATACAATTGACAATAAGTGTGGAAACCAATAGAGATACCACCATATTGGTGCCCATCAGTCAACATAAAACGGGTTACTAATTTATTATGAAATTCCTTGCTGTTAGTATTACTGTGTAAAAATTTCACTATCAATAAAAGTGGTCGCACTGTCCAGCTGTTAGTACATGCTGCATGTCTATCTGCTTGTTTTGCCTCAGTAAACGAAATTGCAGAAGACTGTGGTACTGCTCCCGAGATTTTTCAGCCTTCTAAAAGGGCCGAGTGTCGTATTCGGTTTATTTACATTTAGCAGATGCTCTTATCAAGAGTGACTTTCAACCATGCCTTTTGTTCCATTGAAGAATGTTTCCTTGCTAGTACAAGAAGGTTAGAGTCTAAAAGCAATCAGAGTGGGAAGGTGACATGCAGGATGAAAATCGTTAAAAGGTCTCTTCATGACCACCACCCAGCATTATAGCAAACACGCTGTCGAACTGTGGTACCATGTTGAAATGGAATTCTGTAGCACTGTTTCAGAGCACAGTCTTCATAAAACTTTAGGTAGATTTTATGATAGATTAAATTTCTTTATCAAAAAACATTACCAGCTTTAAATTATTATATTCACTATACTGGTATTGTGAAATTATCTACAAATGGAACACAAAATATTTGGAAAACAATATGCACAAGTAGACATGACTCTTCCCTTTGCACTTGATTTCTGTTGAATAACGCATCCTTAGCATCCATACAGATATTCTTCCTCACAAGCTTCTTTAAGCATTTGGCACTATGCATGTGAATACTGAACAAAGTAGGTTAAATTAGAATAAGACTATGTGGTTAAATAATAAAACTTTGTGGTGTTTAATATTAAATTAGTACTTTTTAAACATTTTCAGCATAGACCGCATTTTAAGCACTACCCTTGTGATATTAAATTTGCATACCATTTTACCTTGAATCAGTGGCATGTACTGATCCAAATACACTCATTATCAAAAGTTGAACCCAGGGGCGTTCATCACATGTGCGGCCGAGCATGAAAAAACTACCAACTTTTATTCCTGGTTGATTCCTTCTGGGTGCAGGTTCTCGGCTACTATTATTTTGATTGAGTGTATATTCAATTAACACCATAACTCTTGTGTAAAACAAGTGAAGATCCTGCGCTCTGATATGTACGCTAATTTATTCATTGGTGTCAAGGTGCAGCAACTAACTGAGTGAATACAGTAAGACAGGGCTATAAAATTAAGTTCATAAATCTAATTATTGTAGAAGAAATATAATAAGGGTGCATGTAAAATCAGCCCAAATCAAAAGTCGACAGAGCTAAGAAAAAGCAAAAAATAAAAAATAAATAAAATAAAATAAAATAATTGTTCAGGGTGAACAGCCTCATACCATAACACCTTTCCCTTCATCATAGAGCACTGAGACCACCAGGCTCTCTGGTCCTGACCTGGAGTTACATGCCCAAACCAGAACTGGGTTCATGCCCAGCTCGGGGCCTAGCCCATGCAATCACGGAAGGCTTTTGAAAGCTTACTGAGGTCTGAAAGGATGCCTAGGGTTTAGAAAGTGATGGACCTGACTGGTCCAAGTGCACAGAGCCTGGACTCAAATCCAGCCTTAAAAAACAGGCACAGTGGATACAGCCTCCCCTGTTAAGGGAATAGGAGATTTCACTGAAAAAAACTGGCCTACATTCACAGGAAGCACGCGGCTGTCTTTGATGACAAGGGCCATTTTTGGGACATAACATGGAATTACAGAACGTGCTAAATTTATATGCCTTGCAAATAGCACAAGTGTTGTTCGTGTCCCCAGTCCTGATGGTGCAGTTCACCAAAAATGTAAACCACAGGGAGAGCTGTGGTGCAAATTATTATCCATTAGCATATGCACTTTCCAATAGGCATCGCTAATAGAGCCCCAAGCATGGAGCAAATGCTTGGTGTGAATAACAAGGATGAGACGCCTCCCCCCAGCCATACTTGTTTGTCTGTTTTCCTTTACAGTGTCTTTGCTCAACTGGCCTACTGTCATGAGAACCATCTCCGCCGCCATGAATGATCGCATCTACCATTTCTCATTTTCTCTTCGAGCAACTGCTTAATTACACATTTTTACCAGCGCCAGGGTGTGTGTGTGTTGTGTATGCCAGTGCGCACAGCGTATGTGTGTGCACCCCCACCCTCCCACCCCCGAGACATCGTTTGCTTTCACACCAAACACCAGATATTCTTGGCCAAGACACACAGAGTCTGTGGAAACTTCCAGCGTCATTATGCAGTGCTGAGACTCACATCACGTATTCAACCAGCTGTAGCAGATAGCTGCAAACAAGAGCTGCCTGTTCTCTGCAGTGAAGCCGCAGGTTCCAGCCACTATCAAAGTCCCTGTCTGTTGTTTCTTACTAGCCAGTTTGCAGGAGACAAGAACCTAAAGCACAGCTACAGCTGAACAGCCTGGGTGACCCATGTATCCTGAGTAGGCTATGTTCATAATTTAAAAAGAGTTCAATAAGAAGATCTAGGCACCTGTTCACCATAATGAAATGGAAACTATGTGGCACTGGCACAGGCTTAAAGAGACGGAGCAGCACGTGACGCATGTGAGGCCAGTGACCCATGGAAATGTGATTGTTTGTAGGGATACTAAATTTAGAGCGCACAACTCCAGAGTGGGTGGGGGTGACAAAAGGCTAACAAACCTTTTAAGACCTCTGTGTTTTGGGGGGGGGGGCATTGCAGACGGCAGTGAGCAACACTAAATCAGTCACTTAGTTTGGAACATGAGGCCATGACAAAAACAGGAGACAACATTAAAAAGGAAATATTATGCTATTGCCAGGCCTACGGTAATTTTGCAAATGGCAAATGAGACACATACCACGTTTCTGTGCTCCGTTTTCCCTATATATTTCGAGTGTTGCCAATTTGGCTAAAGAAGGCTTAGTTTGTAACATGGCATCCTGAAACCAACACTTTATTTAATGCGTTGTAAATCTGGCAAGCTCTTTTTGTCATCTCACTCTCTCACAATCCAACACCCCACCCCCAGCATACAGTCAAATCCTGCTCTTGTTGAACTAAAGAGGACAGGCTCTAAACAAATAGCAGCAGGGCATGTGACTAGCTGATCTCATATGTGCCACATTCAGGGTAAAATTACAGCACTGCAGTAGAGAACCATTTGAGGATTAAATATTCCCTTAAATATCATATGCATGAGGTGTTGCCAACCGAACCCCACTGGAACTCATATACCTTAGTAAAATCACAGAGAGCCTGTGGTGTATTTCAAATCGTTACACGTATAGATATGTGAGCACCCATTTCATGCGACGCAGTCTTGCATCAAGGGAGGGGATGTGCTTTTTGGGGGTGACGTCAGTCATAAATCTGTTTGAACGCTATCTTCAGAACTAGAGAGGCAGTGCTAGATTAGTCATCAAGGTCTCCACCACTTACAGCATCAGGCCTTCATTCTACAGCAGTTAAAGGTTTGTCACGATGCACTTCAAGCTAATTATCACTATTCCAGAGAACAACAATATTGAGATACTCTAATTTGCTTAATGTATTATTTCTACCACACGTACCTGGAAGGGGAAGATGTTCTCACTCCTGCTAATGCTTTCATCCATCCAAGACTTGGGGTTGAAGCCGGGGCTGGTCCGCGAGTATTTCTGTGAGGGCACATGATTGTTGGGGAAGGTCTTCTTTAGGGGTGAGATGGAGTTGAGCGGGGTCATGCCGCCGTTCAGGCCCCGACGGAACTCTCCACCCCGAGAGCCTCCCCAGCCACCATAGCCGCCACCAGGGCTCCAAGAGGTGGAGGAAGGAGAGGGCGAAGGGCTCTGGTAGCTTCCCCACGGCGATGGTGGCTTGCTCAAGTTGTTGGAGAGATGAGGGAGCTGTCCGAAGGCGGCATTGCGATGAGGGAAGGGAGGTGGGTGTGGGCTGGCAGGCGAGCGGCGGTGCTGCTGGTGCTGGTTGTGAGGGTGCTGGAAGTGGGGGTGGGGAGGGTGGTGCTGGGAGATGGGGCCAATCTGAGGTGAAAAGTTGCCTCCAAAGCCTGGACTGACATGGTGCGAGAAATTCTGGAACAGCAGCGGCCCATTACTGGCAGACGCGGCTGGGTTAAAGAAGCTGATGTCCTCATTGATGATGGTGGAAGGGGTTGGGGGGATAGCAGCCGACCAGTTGTTGAAGCTGGTCAGGGAGGAGGAGGTGCTAGACTGGACAGCCGTGCCCAGACCAGAAGGTTCCTGATAGTCAAAAGGTGTCAACACAGGGGACTCGAGGCGAAGCTTTTCCTTGCCAGTGGTGCCCTCAGAGGAGCCACTTTCCACCTTGCTCTCCTCCGAGCGGGCCTTCTCCAGCTCAGAGATGATACCACCCTCCTGGTGACCAGGGGAGAGCTGCTGCTTCTCTGGTGTCTCTTGCATCTCCTGCTGCTGGGTTTTAGGCTTCTCTGAGCCAAGGATTTCGTCTTGCATGTTGCTGTGGGCTGTGGCCGCAGGGAACAGCCAGGGAGAGCCACCGTTGCTGCCATTCCCAGCTGTGGTGCTGTTTATAAAAGCAGCAGGACTGGGTGCCGCATTCTGGTGGTGATGCGGAGGTTGCAAGTGGGGGTGAATTCGTACCGGGAAAGCGGACTTGTTGCCAGTGTTGTTTTGTACTAAGACTCCAAACCCGTAATCCCCCATTTATGTTCTCCAGTAAAGACTGCCACACGGTACTCTTTCCTGAAAAGAGATCAAAACTGATTAGTTGATCTATATATGAACATTTAGCTGTCATTTACATATTTATCTCACATAATTCCTAAATGGGTGATCTGTGAAGTTTCTCCATTGTCCAGGGTTTTTTGCACAGTCAACATCTGGTGAATACCCCTGAAGGAGTGGCGAAACACCTCCAAGCCCATGACTTCCTGCTACTACAATTTAATGAACAATAAAATACCATGCTTAATGTTTCAATATAAGTGTCCTCCAGCATGACTGGTTAGGCTAGTGCCGCTGGAAAACTGCATGTTATGAAAAACCAAATACAATTAAACATCTTAGTTTTTAATCAGCAGTCCACATCATACCAGACCGTGACTTACAAACCAGCAGCATGAACCACTGTCAACATCCGCCTACACCACATAACTATATAAAATGGGATTACATGGTCAGTTACTGCTAGCATCAGTTGGTCAGTTTCTGCTTTTCATGCTCTCACCAGGGAAGGGGTAATTCAATACCTATATGTCAATACTTCCGATCCTTCTGTTTAAAGAACCCGCCATGCAAATACCATACACGATAAATAATTTAGCTGGATGGATGTGTATCCTGTCTCTAAATGAAAATACATATATATACACACACATTGCTCTAAACGATGGTGCTCACAAAAAAGGAGTTCCATTAAATATGAGACTGAATTGTGCATTTTAATCAGCAGGGTTATTTTAATCAGTAACTCAAGTTAACAGATTTTAGATTATAATCAGTAAGAATTTTGATTTTGAAAAATCACTATTATCATCTGGAATCAGTATCGGGATATTAGCCCACTTGGTATCGGTATCGAATGAACATCGGCAGTATCGCCCATCCCTACTCACAAGGTTACGACCAGCAGTTAAAGCCTCTGGGAGCCTCAATACGCCGCACTCTCATTGGCTCCCCCTAATTACAGGCGCGTGACGTTTCGCTGCTAGCACTAAGCTAACCGGCACTTGCTAACAGGCTAACAGATTCTGAATAGAACAGGCCAGCTGGAGCCAGAAAACACGAAGCTGACACGACGACATACCTTTTCTCGACGACGTTTCCAAGACAAGGTTCATAAAGATCCCCCACCCCCCGACAGCGAGCCAAACCGGCAGCGTCTGAACATTATAACAGCCCTGTGAATTTCCTTCCCTTTTTCGGCGACCAAGCTAGCATGGCTAGCCTTCTTAGCTAGCCCTCAGAAAAAAATGATGACGTCTTCTAATTTGTTGGGCTTTTCGCAGCGCGAGGCTCACCTTTAACGCGTGAAAGAGTGCTTAAAATGCTCGTTTGACGATTAATTAAAATGACACACGACACACACACGCGACAAGAGTCCAAATAAACAAATAAAACCACTTTTCACCTTACTGCCTACCCTTGGTCCAGGCGACGGCTGGGAGGAGGATCCGTTCCGATGCGACGACGAGAACCGCAGGGCTATTTGGTGCCACTTAAATGACGAGCTGATTTGATATAACCAAATAAAAAGCTTGTTTTTAAAATATATATATAGGTATTTATCCCACAGGAACACAGAGTGTGGCTAGCGTTAGCCTCGCAGTCTTTTCTGCCTCGTCTTGACGTGTCCTGCCTTCTCAATGACACACACACACATACAGCCCCCTCTCTCTATCTCTCTCTCACACACTCTCTCTCTCTCTCTGTCTATCTGTCTGTCCGCTAGCAAGCAGCTAAGCTTTAGGCTTTAGCCGAGCAACGTCACGTCATTGAATAAAACACGACGTAAATTTACTGGCGACCTGCAAACCGTTCATCGACGGTTTCATTGTCTTAAAAAGCTTTTTCTCTTCCTTTTTCTCTGAGCCAGCGGTCTCCTGTTGGCCGTCGCGCTGCGCCGCCGCTGCTGCTGTTCGTCTCTCTCACTCTCTCCACACAAAATCTGCCGGAGCTCAATGACAAGGAGACGCAGGAGAGACGCTTCCGGCTGTAGCCCCGCCCCCCACCCCATGCAACGCATTACCGCGCCCACCAGGAGCTTCTTTCTCCCACGCTTGTTGAAGTCGCATCTTTTCATTGGTCAGGGAAAACATGGTCACGCCCTTTCATCCTTATGTAGCCGCGTGTGGAGCACCTATTAAGGTCGTTTGACAACCGAGGCCCCGCCCCCTCATTTTAAAGCTCCGCCTAGTGAGGTCTTAAGGACGTTAAAGCGTTCTATTAAAGGAATATCACTGTTGTGTAATTTAGGGATGGGCGATACCATTGATTTTCATTCGATCCGATAACAAGTTATACCAAGGCTAATATCACAATATCAATACTATAAAGCAGGTCGGGCTTTTTTTCACTTCTGTTACGTTTAAAGTGACTTCTTATTCACCAGCTTTATTTGGGAGCAGGTAAAACAAAACATAGGATTCATTTTTTTTTACTTTTAGTAAGAGAAAGAAGACACTCGATATCAACATCATCAAAAAAAGGCACACAAATACAGTTGCAACCAGAAGGAATCAGCCAATAGGAAAGTGTGGGTGGGTTTGACGTTGTGAGACTTGTGTGAATGATTCAAATTTCACACTCATTTAAATTTATGGCTTTTATCTGGCATTCTTATCCAGAGCAACATACAAGATTAATCACATTACAGACAGGCCAATGTTAGGAGTCTTGCCCGAGGACTTTTATTGGTGTAGTACAGCGTAGTCACCCAAACCAGGAATCGAACGCCAATCTCCCACATAATATGGTATCTCAGTAACAAGTGTTGTTATCCGTTGCGCCACACCAGCCATCAACCACTCAGCAGCTCATGTGAAGTAAGCAAGGACAGGCCTTATTACTGTACCTGACTTCCCACAAAAAAAACCTTTTGTGGACATACACCGAACAGTGATGTCCTCCCAAGTCATCCCTTTAGTGCCAGAAACACGGGCATACAGCTAAATGTTGCAGTACTACATGCACGAGGTCTGTTACAACAACTGCTCTTAACGCCACGTGTTGCCAAAGACTGCAATGGTGTCATACCAGACCAGTCATTGAGTGACTCGGAATGGCAGTGGGTCATCTTTAGTGATAAGTCCCGATTTGTCTTGGTGGCAAGGCCTGGTGTCACTTCACCTCCACCTCTACCCTAGTGGATTATCGCAGATGAATGTTGCATTAACACCATACTGGGAGACACTACTTCTGTATATGTAGCTCAATAAATAGCTCAATATATGTATGTCTGTAGTATGAATTATATATTTCCCCTGTTCATACCACTGCAAACTCCTCTCACACATTTGTGAAAATGTTGTGGGATCTCCAGGGGAGGCCTTCACTACATATTTATATGGCTTGAGCTGTTTTTCGATATGACAGAGGGTGCAGAGTCTTTGCAAATAACCCCAACCCCCTTCCTCACCAAAGCTTCCCCAAACCTCCTCCTCCGGTGACAGCTACTGGTGGATGTGAATGTGTGTCTCCTGCCTTGAGGTGTTGCGAATAACTGAAAGTGGCTTTTGGGTCAGTTCCCCTGAGCTTCCGTGGGCACCTGCTTGCGCTCTTCTCCCGCATTTTTGGCTCAATCTTATTACCTACCCCGCTGCAAATGGATGGGTCAGAGAGCACGAAGAGAAGCAGGGGCTCTATGCACGACAGCTGTGCCCGCAGACAGAGATCTCATTAGGGCCTGCCACTGCCGCCACCGCTGCTATTTTCAACCCCATAATGGAGTGTTTAAACCACCATAGCTAGAGACTTAAAATAGTGTGCGAGTTGCATTTTTATTCTTTTTGGGGGGTCCACAGACAATGCATATGAAACTGGTTCTGGTTCTGGAGAGGTCGGGTTTTTGTAAGCTTGAAGGAGCAGGGATTGGAAGTGGATAAAAACCAAGTCTAAGCTCACTGGGCCACAAAATGAGCCATCTTGTGTGTTTAAGGTGGTAGTGCAGACTCCTGCAATGGCGCTGCACAAGGATGCTGGGGCTATACGTGCCTGTGGCGGGTGTAATGGATTTCATAGATTTGGAAGAGGTGGTACAGTGCAGTAAATGTTTTATTCCATGTGTGAAAAATGGCTCCAATGCAAATGGTAATGAACGACAAAAAGAAGTGATTGCATTTGAGTGTACTAAAGGCCATAGTGTGAACGTAGTGAAATCCCAGTTTACCCGAAATTATCCTCAGAAAAGGCATCCACCAAATCTGGCCCAACTGCACAATTCTTTGATGCAGGCCTACGATTTATGTGGCCTACACCCAGAAACTTGTCCAGTGCATGCCAAATCCAATCACAGCTGCTATTAGGTACAATTCAGTCACAGGGGACTCATTATTTTTGACCAGTTATTTTACAACTCCTTAATTTAGACACACCATACAGACATTTCTAAATCTATGCATTTCTATGCATTAGAAAGGAAATTATATTAATCCTCCAGCTCACTTTACTTTGCTATCTTATCACGTTCCCCCAAAACACGCTGCTTCACTTTGGGCAAGCGAAACCACAGCTTAAGTGTTTTGATTACCATCTAATTAATGTAGCCCTGCATATTGCTCTGTTTGGTCAGTGCCTTGATTAACTAGACATAGCATGCACTGGGGTAGTTTAATAGTCACCTCATTAAAACTCACAATTAACAGGCTAACCTCCATTGCTTGTCCATATCTCAAAACCTTACTTTCCAATTTCCTCCACAAGTCTGCCAAGCCTGAGCCAACCGCGATTAATGATTCATCGTAATGACTGAAGGGAGACTATTTAGGATCCATAGCTCTTGCTCTCTGCAGGGGTGGAAAGGAAGGCGTGGTGGTATATGGACTAGACTAAACCACTGGGATCAACCTCAGTGGAAGCAGACAAAACTCTCCTCTTCAACCCATGTGGAATAACTTCCATGCAAACACATGCAGATGGCAAAGCACATTTACATGTATTAGGATTATTTGAATGAGGAGACTCGGTGATATGGGCTTGGAGTGTTTGCAAAAAGCTGATGTGTATTGTTCTTTCACGCCACATGCCCAGTCACTGCAAAGGCAGCCCCGTTTATTTCGCCTCCATTTTTATATGGCTGCCAAGCCAGCACAACTATGAATAAAACATTAAACCCATTAAAAAATTAATCACCCCTACCTAAGGCATAATTATGGCACAATGCGCTTCTTGAGAGAAGAGAGCCAAATCGCGACAAAGACGCATTGTTTTGCACAATACCGCTTGGTACATGCAGCCTGAAATATTTAGTTGGAGTACACAAGGTGAAACAAAGCAACGTAAACCTAAACAGGCCACCGGGATCTTCTTCCTGCTTCCAGTAGCTACCATCGTAGCTCAGCCAAAAATAGGGGGTAGGGGGTGCTGAGCCAAACCAGCAACCCTGCAGGTAGCATCTTCTGTGCCGGAAAGGGTTCATCAGCTGTAAAACATCATTACATTATCACCCAGAGTTCCCAGAAACCCAGAGACCTGTAGTGCTTCTTGTCGTTTATTTACTTTCAAAGTGGTTTGCCTTCAACACTTGAGTCTTTTTTATCATCAGGGCTGGACACTCAAAGGCTACGTGATTTATCATCATTCTCAGCAGTGAGCCCAAGCTTGTGCATATTGTCCTCCCAGTGTTTGTTCTCACCAGGATTCCCGAGGGACGGAATCCTAATGAAGCCAAAGAGGCCGGGGCAGTGCGTCGGCACCGTTTTTGAGAAAAAAGGAATGTGGCTCAGCTTGCGTGTACATCAGAGAGGCATTTGTGATTTCATTAGTCCTTTGGGTCCAGTAAGGAATAAATTATAGAGGAGCAGCTGGACACATATATATATGTGTGTGTATGTGTGTGCTGGGGAACAAGCTGCATTTAGGAATATGCCAAATATGATCCCAAACATGACATCCAAATGTAGCACTAAGGTAAATCATTGTCAAAGTGCAAGGTGCCAGTGCTTTCAGGTGATTTGGGAGTATTATAGCCATATATCAACGGCAATTTGAGATTGAAAAGGGTCTTTAAATCGAGATAGCTCTTTATCAGCATTCTCACTCATCCACTTGGCTACCACCCCCCTACCGGCTTAGCCCACCCCCCACTACAACCCACGAAGTGCTGACTAGGCAGAACAGCCCAGCTATTGGAGGGTAAAACGCTGAGTCAGACTGGGCTGCGCCATCCTCTGCGCCAGCATAAGTGTTTTGAGTGTGGCCTCATCAATAATGGAACATACCCCTGAACAACCAGCACAGGAGAGCACCAGTCAGCGAGCCTTTCTCTATGTGGGGCTAGGGGAGCGTCAAAAGAGCACCTTATCAACGCATTCTGCAGTGCTAGGTTTCCACTAAGCGAATGGGTACGAATGTGAAATGTTGCAGGCTCCTGGATTTTTGTTACTGGAACATTTGTAGCCTATGTATTGTCAGCTTGTACCTGGAGATCAGCAGTGGACACAAAGTAAGCAAAGCATGTAGTTGAGTTAATGCAGAGACCACATGGTAAAATATTCATCCAGTGTCAGGAGAAGTTCCTCCCTTTAGTCCTCCACTTGAGTAAAAACCTAATACTAAAGTTTTTACCTTACTATACTTAAATACGGAAAGTAAAAGTAGAATTATTTTTATTATGACTTTAATGTGCTGTTACCATTTTTGGAACAAGACTCAGAAACAAGAATGCTTCATCTGCTTCAGCTGGGTGCCTTCAACTGCCTGTCGGCTTTGCTGACCAGTTTCCCTACCAAAGACCTATTTTCTTTAGTTACAAAATACTACTAACTGTATTACAATGCACTACACTAACTGAGTTACTGTACACCAAACACACTACTTACAGTCTACTAACACATTACACTTACTGAGTTACTGTACACCAGCACACTACTTACAGTCTACTAACACATTACACTTACTGAGTTACTGTACACCAACACACTACTTACAGTCTACTAACACATTACACTTACTGAGTTACTGTACACCAGCACACTACTTACAGTCTACTAACACATTACACTTACTGAGTTACTGTACACCAGCACACTACTTACAGTCTACTAACACATTACACTTACTGCGATACTGTACACCAACACACTACTTACAGTACACTAACACATTACACTTACTGAGTTACTGTACACCAACACGCTACATACAGTACACTAACACATTACACTTACTGAGTTACTGTACACCAACACACTACCTACAGTACACTAACACATTACACATACTGAGTTACTGCACAGCAACACTACTTACAGTACACTAACACATTACACTTACTGAGTTACTGTACACCAACACGCTACTTACAGTACACTAACACATTACACTTACTGAGTTACTGTACACCAGCACACTACTTACAGTACACTAACACATTACACTTACTGAGTTACTGCACAGCAACACTACTTACAGTACACTAACACATTACATTTACTGAGTTACTGTACACCGACACACTACTTACAGTACACTAACACATTACACTTACTGAGTTACTGTACACAGCACACTACTTACAGCACACTAACACATTACACTTACTGAGTTACTGTATACCAACACACTACTTACAGTACACTAACACATTACACTTACTGAGTTACTGTACACCAACACACTACTTACAGCACACTAACACATTACACTTACTGAGTTACTGTACACCAACACACTACTTACAGTACACTAACAAATTACACTTACTGAACTACTGTACACCAACACACTACTTACAGTGAACTAACACATTACACTTACTGAGTTACTGTACACAGCACACTACTTACAGTACACTAACAAATTACAATCATTGAGATACTGTCAACACTATTAGAGATGCTGGACAAGTCCCACATTAGCTCAGGATGGAATGGGTATTTGGAGAATACTGATAATGCTAAGAAAGAATAAGAAAGAATTTTTCAAAGGCATTTCAACATTTTATCTTAATTAACTAGCATTCCAGCTGTACTCGAATTGTTTTCCCTGTTGTCAGGTGCTGGCCTTTCAGTTCAGGGCTGTAGGTTTGGTCTCAATATTGGTAGGGGCACAACACCCCTGATCTCATTGCCTCTGTACCTGCCTGTAAGCATGATATCTGTCAGCTTTCAGACAGCACCCTCCCTTTCAGTCAATCAAATGCTAGCATGCTTAAACTCTTGGAGATGCAGCCTCCAGGAGGCACATTGAAACGATCTAAAAAAAAAAATCACTTACACATTGGTAGGGTCAACTTGTTAGAGACTTGTCCCTACCATCCAAATTTAAATCTATACCCATGTTCCAAACTGCCAGCACAAAAAGATGCAACAACTGAAGGTTTATTCCCTGTGGGTTTAACTCAAGCACACCTACCCTATTGGCACATATCTGCTTGTGTATGCCTATACAGAGTAAACAATGCTAAACGAAAATCAGACAGAGACAGTACAGCTTTTACCTCTCTGGCAGTTCTCAGCAATGCTTCTCAGGCAGCTGCTGAATACCAAGTAACGAGAAACCATCTATCAAGCAGAGCGAAGAGCATGCAAATATATTTAAAGCAGAAGTACGCTCCTGTCTCTAAAGTGTTTTCAAAGGAAGCCCGAGATAGGGATCGAGGTAGTTTGCTAATGTGCATGATTTATTTGTGGCCTAGTAATAGTATGGTAGAATTGTCCAAGACAGGAACCTACTTAGAAAGAACATCCTCATCCTATTCATAAAACAGGCACATTTGTTTTAGCTCACTGGACAGAAAACTTACCTGAAGCATACCTAATAGCCTGTAATACCTCCACAAGCCTGAATACCAGCTACAGTTGGTTTTTAGATGAAGGCCACATGAATGTTCAGACACTTTTGCATTAAAGAACTGTGCAGTTGGGTCAGATTTGGTGGATGCATTCCCTGGCACAATTCTGAGGAGAATGTCCTGTAGACTGGGATTTTTGCCACAGCTCATAGACCTATATAGCCATACACTTCCATACACCTGCATATTCAGCTACTTCGTTCACACTATGTCCTTTGCCACACCCAAATGCAATCACTCCTTTTAGCCAATCCTTGTTATCTGGTTTGGACCTATTTTCCCATGGAAACGAGACATTCACTGCGCTGTACCACCTCTTCTCATCTCATCTCATCATCAAAAGAATAGTTGCACCCAGAAGGAAGTGTGGATTGCAATGCCATCAGGAAAGAGAATAAACCAGGAACAGTAAATTGTGATAAATGTAGACTGATGTGGGCAATATTTATTGAGCTACGCATACAGAAGTAATACCTCCACACACGTAATTGCTGACAAATAATTTTTTTGGAAATCAGTGATCAAACAAACTACCACATATGCAATCTGGAGTGTTTAATTTCACTTTTTTCCATCCTTATCTGGGCTTAGATAAAGAAATTTAATTACCATCCCTGCACCATAACCTATCGACCTGCTCACTTACAATGAGCTCTGCTAGAGATCAAACACGGCTGACCATCAGTCCACTGGACTGACCTTCAGTCAATATGATATCGCAGATAGATCATCAATCTGTTTCAGATGTGAATCCAATATGGCTTTAATGTTCCTTTAATGTGACATAGAGCCGACAAGGAGATCCATGAAAACCTTCCCTGCATCCATACATGCACCCATCCCCCATGGTTTTAGTTAGCCGTGATCAATGCCTTAAAAATCCATGTAAACCATTTAGCATATTCTTTGATCATCAGTAATTCCGTCCTCCAAAGAACCTTTCTCTTATCGATGGCTTTTTGCTCGTATTACTCATTTAGCTTTGTGGGAAGATTGAAAAGAGCCTCTTTCTCTAGTTCCTGTTGCCATGAAAACAGACTTCTCTTTTTTGCAGTGTTACCTCTGAAGGGAATGGTTGGGCCGTTTATTGATTCCCAGTGTGCAAATGGAACAGAAGTTTTTTTTTTTTTAGCTTTGAGCTTCCAAAAGTGCCATCAATTCTTGCATGGTTTAAATGGTTGTCTGTCTCGGATGGCTCTGAAAGACCGTCTATACCCTGTAACTGTAGCATCTGGATTGATGCTCACTGATGCATGAGAATCGTCATTACCGTAGCACAATGCAATATGTCACCATTCTCCTTTTTTCCCCCCTTTCTCTTCCTGCCACCATCTTTCTCTTCATAATACAGAGGCTCTGGCTGGAGACAGATGGCATGATGTAGCATATCAGAGCTGCAATCTGCAGCAACATCAAACATTTACACACTTCCACCCCCCACCACCTCCGCTTCTTCTTTTTGCAGAAAAGAGGCGCATACAGATTGCGCTGGGAGTATAAGGCCTGTTGTCACACATAACAGATCACGCTCCTGAAAACGATGAATGAGTGTGTATTAGACTGAAATGGCCCTCCTGAGTGGTACAAGTCATAAAGAACCTCATGACAAACCTCCTCAAGACTACAGGACTATGTGCCTAGCCAAGAACATACCCAGGTGTCTCCAGGCACACACATCCCTTAACTTATCCCAATCATATTATCGGTAATAGCTCTATGGACTTCAGTGCGTCCTCCCCTCCCCCTCACTAGCCCATTTTCATCTCCTGGTTTTATGGAAGCATGGAACATTGAGCCCTTCAAGCCAACCCAACCCCCAACACTTTTTTTTGGACTCTCACCGTGGACGGGTCACTCAGAGGCCACTCTGCTTTGGGCAATTCCCTGAACTTATCAAATTGATCATTATATGTGCTTGTCAGTGAATCTAATTGGGGTTTCTATGAAATTTGTACCACAGATAGGTGGACTAATAGTATAGTAACAGATATTGATGCATAAAATATCATTTACATATGGGTCAGTTAAATTAACCTGCAGTTTCCAACATCGTTCATGAATGTCTTATATCTACATTTATTGTCCATTTTATCAGTTGCACCGACCATATAGGAGCACTTTATAGTTCTACAATTACAGACATAATACCTGCTCTGTTTCTCTGTAGACTTTGTTACGCTGTTCTTCAGTGGTCAGGACCCCCACAGGACCACCACAGAGCAGGTATTATATGGGTGGATCATTCTCAGCACTGCAGTTACCCTGACGTGGAGGTGGTGTGTTAGTGTGTGTAATGCTGGTGTGAGTGGATCAGACACAGCAGTGTACCTAATAAAATGATTGGTGGGTGTATATCTTACTATAACAGATGGAAATAACTCAATTAACTCACTCAAATCATATTTTCATCCCACCTGAACTGCATGAATATAGTAACAGTAAATCATATTTTTAAGCAACATATTTGCTCAGTGTGTTTGGTTGAGTAAGCTGACCTCCCCCTGCTGCAGTGGGACTGGGATGTGGACTGCAGCGAGGCGTAGAATGCAGGCTTTGTGTCCTTGCATTCAGCATTGAGTAAGTGGTCTCTGATGCTGCTGGAGCCGAGGAGAGGAAGTGGAATATGAAAAACCTTAACCTGTTGGGAAGTCCAAGGGCCAATATCTGATATTATGTTCATATTATGTAAGATTGTTTTTTAATTGCACATAGTGTTTTTTTTTATGGCACCTTGTTTAAATATGTATGTATTTATAAATATATGTATTATTATCATATGTGGATGTGGCTTACATCTGGCAATGATATGACCTTGCTGGTCCACGTTCAGCACTGGCAATATGCATGTGAGTCAAAAGTGGCCCACATATTATAAAAAATTGCATTTTGCCCACCTGTTCCAATACTGATATGGTCCACTTCTGGTACAGATTTGGCAGTGCTGCCTACTGGCAAACTGCATGTTAGTCAAAAAAATATTTTTTTATAAAAACTCATGACCCATATTACAAAAAAAACTGCATTTTGCCCACATGTTCCAAAACAGATCCAGGCCCATTTCTTGTGGAGATACAGCAGAGTTGGCTACCTCTGGCTGATACATGGCCCTAATCTGTTGGGTATGTGGCCCACATCTTAAAACTGGGAGATCCATGTGCCAAGTGGGCCAGATAAAATTGGGAAATGTGGGCCAGAACAGGTTTGAAGTCCGGGTCCCTTGTTCCACGTGTAGTAGCTCAGACACAATATGTACTGTATGTCTGGAATCTGAAGCTTGCTACCAGGGTTATGTAGCTATGCTACATCTTAGTGCTCACTGGAAGGTTATGCATACTGGTTTTTCTGTGCTATACCTTAAAACTATAGGTCACGTAGAAGCACATCAGGTTTTTCAGCACCACATTCTCTAGTTGGAAATGGTGAGAAGTTGCATTATACATCACATAACATATAGAATCCAAAGGTTCCCACTAGGAACTTGGACTTAATATCAGCTCCACAAGTGCAATTTTTACCTCCTAAATGTGGCAGTTGCTTACGCACAAACTGCATACCTAAATCACCAAATACAACTGGCTTAATCCACATCAAGTATTTATACATGTGTGGTCTCTGAAACAGTATATCATTATCTAAAAATGTACAAAGATCTCCTATTTGCTATTGTGAAGCCATCTATCTGATGCTGAGATAAAAACTACAAAATGAAGCCTCCCCATTTTAGCTGGGCTGAAAAGCATACTGGTCTTTTATTAGCAGTATCATCTAACATATTAGCTAACTAGGCTAATTTCACCACTGTTGTGGAGCTAAGATAATGCTTCATGCTTGAAGCTCTTAAGAATACAGCACATCAAGGAGCATGCTACTTTGTCATGCCAAAATTTTCATTCCACAATGTGCTTTATTACATTCCAAGAGAATGGAATTTAAGTAAAGCTAATTGCTTTACATTTCTTGTTATGCTAATGCTTTAGCCTTCAAACTCTCAAGGACACTGCATATCAGTAAGCATGTTACCTTGTCTTGGCAAAGTAATCTTGGAATGTTCTTGGAAATGCGAATTAGTTGTGCATAACTATTCCGGTTCAACTGGTGATGAGGAATCATTTCCCAGATACTGCAGCATGTCTGGAAGATGGGGTTTGACTCCTCTCTAGTGAGTCGTAATGCTGGAAGTTGAATAAGATTTTCAGAGAATGTTGTGGGAAGAGGATGAAGCTGAGATTTGTTCTGTTTTCCAGCTTCTTATTAAAATTTCAGTTTTCTCTTATATAGTACTGCAGTTACATTCTGGCACCCTAGAACTGATGCATCACATAAGGTGGAGTGGAGAAGTCAAAAGACCCCGCCGAATACGATTAGGATCTTATACAGAGGACCAAGATTACATCTGGGGGTCTGTATAACACTATTGCCAGCTCTGAATCTGTCTTGGTTAAAATAAAGTGGAGTCAACGAGTCGATTGCATCGATTCCAGAAGCAGGACTCAAGAGCCAGAGTCAGCTCCAGAAAACATGGAGTCCTGCATCACTAGGTGCAACCTCCCGCACTCATGCATATGACTAAATCCACTAACCTCATTCAGAGCCGCATGTGTGACAGTGATATGAATTCAAATGAAAGACCTCCTGGCTGGCATTAGGTAATGGATGACATCCTCCTAATATGGAAGTTTAAACCATTCCCAGGTTCAAACAATGTGATTTCACATTTCACAGCATGGTTTAGACCATGTTCTCTGCTAACACACTGCTTTGTGTGTTAGAGAATCACGCCCAGTGACGTCGCAATGCAGAAAGGACACCAGACATGTGAGCCACCAGGATCTATGTCTATGATAAAAGGCTTGTGTTTCCAAGGGTGACCAGCTTTTTTATTTTTTTTTATTTTTGGTTCGCATACAGCCAAACGGATGCCCTGCAAATGCACCGTAATCAAATTCCTGATGGAGGGTAATTAGTTCCGCTCCTGTGCTCCAAGCAGAGGCGACAGGCACCACGCCAGTTTAACTAGTGTAACCAATAGAGCCACCACATTGTTCTCATGCACCCCATCAGGTCAGAGATGTCACGCAAAAGGAGAAAGCAAAATGGTGAAAGAAGTAGAATACAACCTGAATGACCTAGAAAGGTAGCCAATTAAAATATGTGGTTTCGGAAGCAGCATATTCTTATAATACCCTCATCATCAAAAGAATAACTGCACCCAGAAGGAAGTGTGGGATTGCAGTGCTATTGGGAAAGAAGATAAAGGTTACCAGGAACAATAAATGAGGATGAATTTAGGCTGATATGGGCAATATTTATTGAGCTACACATACAGAAATAGTGTCTCCCAGTATCCATATTTGTAGCCATATTTGCCTTGCTGTTTGCAGTAGGGGTGGAGGTGGAGCGAAACCAGGCTTTCTGGAAGGATGCGTGACACATGATAATAAAGCATTAATTCTGGTGCTGACCGCTGTGCCTCCACACACTGATTCACTGGTCGTCTCCACCAAGACAGAAGTGGGACTCGTCACTAAAGTTAATCTGCTGCCATTCTGAGTCACTCCATGACTGTCGACATTGTCTTTGGTGATGTTGACGTGGTATTAAGGGCAATCGTTGTAACAGTCTGCATGCATGTAGCCCTGTGTTACGCAGATTTGAAAAATTGTACATATATATATATATATATATATATATATATATATATATATATATATATATATATATATATATATATATATATATATATATATATATATTCTCCTTATATAACTTCTCCTTTGATGTTACTATTTTCGAACTATGAGGTTCTGCTATGACTTTATACTTACATTATATGAAAATACTGCATAGACAGTAATATATATTGGATCAAGGAATCTGACAGTTGACTGTCTTTGACCCAGTCTTTGAGGTCAAGCTTTTAAGAATGACCTTTGTTGGTAGTATTGCCATTTCCCTAAATAAGTAGACAGACTCCCTGTGTCCCACCTCCTCCAATGTCCAAACCCTGTCCCCCAGGGGATCTAAAGGCACAAAGGTCAGCTAAGAGAAAGCAGAGGAACATGCTTGCAGATAATGCAATGATGCAATCAAAATTAACTCAGCATTAGCAGTGTCTCAAATACGCCTCACATTCCACTTCAGGACAAGAAAGAAGCCCATATTCTGGTTTTTCTCTCAGTGGTGTTGCCAAGAGGCTTCAGCAGTGTTTGCTGAAGGTAGAGGGCAAGAGTGATATAGTTAGATAGACAGTACTGATGTTACAGACATGCTGTAAAGTTGAGCAGGGACGAGCAGGGATTTGTCGTTGTTCATGGAGCACTTTTATTTTATCATGCTGCTCTGCTATGCAGTTTGACAGAATTTAATAAAATTGAGCAAAAAATGGTTTGTTGTGCAGTAAATTCACCTCATCTGAAATCATTTCTTTAGCACTTAGCTAGTTTTGGAAAATCCACTCAGGCCTCTGTTGGAGGACCGGTGACAGGGGCAGCATATTCCACCACACACCACAGGGATCTGCCCCAGATAGCAATCCAACAGGAACATGTCAGAGCCCTTTGGCCCTAGAGTAATCATCCTCCAAGTCCTCTTCTGAGTCTGTTCCCAAACCTTGGAGAGCTCTCCAAGCGTGACTTTATTTATTTTAAGAGTTTGGCATGTTCTTCTGTTACAGATCCTCTGCAGAACATAAACACAGGTCCTCATACAGCACTATCGTCATAACAAAGCATTCAACCGAACTCCATGCCACCACTAGCGACTGACCACTGCAAGGCCGTCTGAGCCCAAGCAACACTGTGGCCGAGAATCTGCACAGTCATCCTCAACAACAGGGCCGTTTTGTCTCCAGGGTTGGGCTCTGCTGGTGTAATGTGTCAAGCTCAGGGCTAAATTACTCCTCCAGGAGGATGTGTGGGCTTTTATTCTCAGCCAGCCTAAAAAGGCACTTTATAAACTCTTTAGGCTGGAAAAAAAATTTTGAGCATGACAGAGCAAGGTCGTTTCTGAAGGTCAGCCACTGTGTAAAAGCAAGGCCAGATTTTTAGAGGTGGCATATTCACAGGTGCTTGAGCATGGACGAACATCACAAGGCCACTGACACAGATAAAACAAAAAAAGCATCAGCGTGTGGCACGTTGCACCTCCGTCCTTCCTATCATCGTATCAACAATGCATTAGGAGCTCAGCAGGCAGCTGGGAAAGCAGTAATTACCATGACAACGGCATCGGAACGCCATGCACGCAGAGGGTGTATTTATGGCTGCAACCTCAGCGGAGTCATTGGCGTAACCGACGTTGCCTGTGGGAAATGTCGCTCCACCGCCATTGAGCTCCTCCTTCAGGAGGTCATGCCAGTATGAGTGCAGTTGGCCATCATTGCCACTGTCCCTGGCTCATGCTCCAGTTCTCCATGGCAACTGGAGAGCTAGCGTGGCAGCCATCATGAATCAGGCTTTGAAGGTAACATGGGGATGATCGGAGAGGAGGAAAGAATGTGACATATCTTCATATGAGATAAGGATAACTAGGGCTCTGGGTTACTAGGTTGTCTTGGAGGGTTGTGCAAAGGTGTATACACAGGTATAAGAGGTCTTACCGGCATTATAAAGGTGAGCCTGTAGGCTAAAGAGCATTCTAGCTAACTAGCCAATTAGTCTAGTTAACTGCTTTAGAGTTATATAAAACCAGAAAAGAGGTTAATCAGCAATGGTTCTGTTGAGTCACTCCATGCATGTCGGACAATCCATCAGTTCTCCCATTCCATGGTTTGTGTAGGTCTCTCAGATCCATCATGTCGCTTAAATCATTTGCATGTCTCATCATGTTTAACCTACCAACCAAGTTTCATTCCTGTTCCTGTTCCTTCTGGGTGCAACATATTTTAATAATGAGTGCAACTCTCTGGTACAAAACCCTGTTTTTAAAAGTGCAGCACTGCTTGCGTTGGTCCAGAATGGACCAATGGATGCTTCAACTTCTCCACGGCTGTGAAAACAGAAACAGTTATTTAAAAAGAACTGTTTAGGCTTTAAGGGACACTGAGACAGTGAGACAACACAGAAGAAGATTAGATGGCTTCATGCCTGACCTTGACATAGCTCATGATGATGATTAACGAGCAAACTGATAATGCGCAATGCCTGAAAGAAGCATAACACAAGTATATGTGTGTCTGAGGTAAGACCAATGCTCACAGGGACTATTTAAAGGGGATTTCTAATTTTCCAATTTTAATCAGTTTAATTCTGTGATTATGATTTAAACAAACATCTGGAACACTTTTAAAACTTTTAGCTACTTTTTTCAATAGTTCACATTATCGAAAGCCCAGAAGACATGTGTAGTTTCACTAGATAGTAAATAGCATGGCTATATGTGTGCAGTATAGGCATCTCCGACCTCTAGTTCTTATCACCGCCAGTTTAGAGAAATCTGGGTCAACATGTTTCACTAGATTGGAGCATCCTACATCAAAACACGCCGAATGACCTTATTCATGTCTAAGTGATTAAATTATGCAGAGATTTTAAAATATGGAGGAACTCCCCTTTAACATCTGACAGCATTACTCTCAGAAACTCAAGCTCCTTTCAGTTTGTGCTCCTCTGAAGTATAACGAGGGCTCTGCTGCAGAGAGCTGCAGAAATGGCATTGATGGTGCAGCGAGATGTGCTGGACAGATGGGGCATGTGATAGGTCACATCTGGTGGAGGGGGAGGAGAGAGAGGCAGGAAGGGAGAGAAAAGCTTTCTGGTAAAACTGCAGAACAAGCAGGATATGAAGAGATGCTTCTGTTCTCTCTCTAATACCGTATGCTGTGTTTTCATAAATAAATTACTGGCTGTGTTTTGTCTGTCTGATGAGTTATTTAGTATAATAGAACAAATGTGAGGAGTTTGTTCTCTGCAGCAGAAAAATGTATGCTAGCGGTGTGCACCATATATATGAATCATAGATGTAGTACAAATAGGGTCTCGATAGAGTCCCTAAACAGCACATTCGCATGCACGTACCCCTGAGCACGGGATACATGCCTGCTAGTGTCCTTTTTCACAGAACTCAGTGAAAGTGTGTGTGCGCGTGTGTGTTTGAGAGAATCCTGCCGCTTCATGTGATCTGGCAGCTCTCATGACCAGATTAGAAACAATGAACTCCATACAGAATCCTCACTCTGCCCTGAGGAATGTGTTTCAGCACCATCTCTCTCTCTCTCTCTCTCTCTCTCTCTCTTACACACACACACACACACACACACACACACACACACACACATACACAAATCACTGTCTTTATGGTCCTTTCGTATTGATCTGTAGATTTTCCTAGCTAAGCACTGCAATGCCAGTATTGCAATACCCGAGCATAAACTTATCCTCAACCAGAGGTGGGAGTAACTAGTCCCATCTACTCAGGTAAATGTATTACAGTAAAGTACTGCTGGGTTTATTCTCTTTCTATATTAGTGAGTAAAGAAATCTACTTTATACTCACTTACATTCCACACCTTCATAAGCTCATTGGAGAAACAATTAATCACCTTGTGTGTTTGAAGTGGTAGTAACTTCAGGCTCCTAAAGATGCACAAGGATTATGGGGCTATAAATACCTGCTGGGTGTGAGTAACGGGATTCATTGTTTGAGAAAAAGTGATACATGACTGGCATAAGAGAGTGGTGTGCCAGAGGCCATATTGTGAAGGAAGTAGCTGAATTTGCAGGTGCATGGAAGCTTACAAGCATAGGGGTCTACCAGCAGTGGCAAATATCCCAGCCATGGAAGGCATCCACCAAATTTTGGCCAAATGCGCAATTCTTTGATGCAGGAGTATCTGAACATTGATGTGGCCTACATCCAGAAACTTGTCTAGTCCATGCCAAATCCAATCACAGATGTTATTTGTGCTCATGGAGGTATTACACGCTGTTAGGTACAATTTATACCTTATAGTATGTGTGTGTATATATATATATATATATATATATATATATATATATATATATATATATATATATATATATATATATATATATATATATATATATGTATGTATATATATATATATATATATATATATACATATATTCTACATCCAGTAGAATTTTATAGCTTGTTTCGATGAACTAGTGAGCTACAATTAATATTGCATTTCGCCTTCCTTATCCAGTACTTTTGATACATGAAACACCTAAGACTGAAAAAATAACATTTTGTGTATGAAAACTATTCTTCTGTGAGGGGAGCAGAACAACATCCCGTCCAGTGTCAGAATTTCTATCTTTTTCTATTATTGAGGGGATGATGTGGAGGTTTCGTCCACACTAAATAGGTAAGATAAGCACACACACACACACACACACACACACAGTATACCATGGTCCTTTTTTCTTTTCCCCCAACGCCTTCTGACTTTTACAGCAGCCCCCCTTCACTTATTTCTTTGATCACTTATTTCCTTCAAAATTTCATGATCTGCTCTGATTCACCTCTTCACACACGCATACGCACCACTGCAAGCACATTCTGTCCTCCTATATATCACAGGATGTTTGCCTCCTCCAACAGAAAATGCACTTAACCCCATTGAGATGTAGGGCACTTAATCTAGTCTAGTCTCTTAATGGCTCCCCTCTTTTCTGCTCTCACTATTGAGAGCGCCCACAATAGAGCACAGATAGAGTTACTGTTTACCCGACTGCTGCTGTTAGGACAGACATGCAGAACAAGCTATAAGCCCAATGAGAGGGGAGGGCGTGGAGAGAGGGGGGTGTGTTGTCATAACACCTGTAGCACGGTCAGTGCCTGAGGCCACTCATCTGCTTATGTAATACATGGAACTATGAAATGATATGTAGGAGGTGGATACAACTGAGAGCAATAAACATGTATCCTCTTCCACTTCCACCCTAAGATGCATAAATGAGTCTAAAATGACCCGGTGAGGTCATTTCTTTTTGCATTATCTTAAAACTACACTTGTCAAAGGAATAGCTGCACCCAGGAGGAAGTGTGGGATTACAATGCTATTGGGAAGGAAGATAAAGGTTACCAGGTTACCATGATAAATGTAGACTGATATGGGCAATATTTATTGAGCTACACATACAGAAGAAGAGTCTCTGTGTGGTGCTCGGCCTCCATGTTTGCTAATGCAACATGCTAGACATCTCAACATGGAGCTGTTGAGAGTCCTAATGGTGTCCTGTGATAATCCATCCCATATAGCTTGAATATTCATACATATTGCAGAAGGGGTAGAGGTGGAGGGACACCAGGCCTTCTGGATGTGTGACAATTACATTAAACCGTTCCTCTTGACCACGGTGCCTCCACACAAATTTGTTGGTCATCTCCACCAAGACAAAAGTGGGACTCACTGATGACCTGTCACTCATAACAATCTGGCAGTTGTCTGACAGTGTGACATTGATGTGGTGTTAGGGGGAGTCATCATAATGGTCTGCGGACATGTAGTCCTGCATCGTGCTGCCACCTGCCAGTGGTTCTGGCACTAACAAGATGACTTATGAAGGGAATCACTGCTTGCTGAATGTCTCCAATCCTGGCTGTTGGGCCAGTCAGGTACAGCGATAAGTCCCTTGCTTAAGTCACCTGCACAGTCGAATGTGAAATGGGAAACATTCTCATGTCTCACAATGTCAGTCCTACCCACCAAGCTTCATTCCTCTCAGTTGATCCTTCTGGGTGTATGTTGGTCAACACAGAACAATAAAACAAAAATGTATACAGTCGGGAAAAACAACCTGTTTCTGACCGAGCTCATTGCACACAGGTATACTGCATTTCCCACACCTGTTGCTGACTTTGTGATCTTTGGATATGGGCTGATATGACACCTCATTCCTTTGGGTTGGGCCTGCCTGCTTCTTTCCTGTGGCTTGGTTGTGGCTTTTGTCACTCCTCCATACCTTCACCTTGCGTCAATGATCTGGGTTTGCAGTTGAGGGCAGTCTTGTATTTGACTCATCATGGTATGGGGTGACAAGCTCTTTTAAGAACTTATTAAGAAGGAGCTATAGTGTGTTTGTAAAGACACTGCAGAATTCAGAGTGCTGAGCTGTTTGCCTTAAAATATCAGCAAGGTCATATATAGGCTCCAATTTGACTGTATCTAGATTGTAATACACCTAAAACTAAACCTATCCCTAACCTTAGTATCTGAAAGGCTAATATTCCGCACTATTCAATTTCCCAAAAATGTAATTTTGGTTGAAAACAGCATGTTCTCAAATGAGGTCCAGCAAAATGTCCACACTTTATCAAACATTTCATACTGTGATATAGTTGTGAGGATCTAATAGCGTGTAATACCAAGCATGAATAATAGCTGTGAATAGTTTTTGGCATGGACTGGACAAGTTTCTGGATGTAGGCCACATCAATGTTCAGACACTCTTACATCAAAGAATGGTGCAGTTGGGCCAGATTTGGTGGATGCCTTCCCTGGCACAATTCTGAGGAGAATTTCCAGGTTTTACTAGTTGTTCCAGATAGTCCTACAGATTTCCAAGAGGATTTAAATCTGGGGATTCTGTAAGCCAGTTCAGATGTGTAAATGCTCCTGCCAATCAGTCACTTAAGCAGCCCTGTGAACGTCAGAATAGTCATCTTGGAATACAGGGATAGGAATGTTATGCTCCTCTGTAAAATGATGAGTCCAAACCTGGTTGTCCAGCAGGTCAGTGTAGGCACTGTGGTTTAAATTTAGTGTCACCTCAACCAAAGAACCCATTACCACATAATTAAATCACCCCCAGAACATCACAGAGGAGACTCATTCTTTGTCCTGGGAGCTTTTTATCATCTTAGTCCAACTTTGTACTGTAACATTTGAAGGAAACAATGGTGAGGGCATCACCTACAGCTAACCGAATATAAACCAAGGAAAATACATCAATTTTATTATTAAATGAAAAAAGCAACAATAGCACCCAATGACCAGCAACAAACATACAATGCCCAGTTAGGCTATCATGGAACAAATCAATAAACCAGCAGCAAACTCATTTTATTTCAACACAGTGAAATGCAGAGAAAGGTCCAGTTTAGTTTGGTTATTAAGGTGCCATTGACACTTAATAGAGATAGAAAGAAGTTCAGTTTCCAGTAATCTCAGATGAAGGCACTACACTTACTTACTCCAAAACTGAGAAAAGACTGGGTCCAAATGATGTCCTGATTGGTAGATTTACGGTGCAGACTGAGACAAGATCAAGCCTGTTAATAATTAAAAATTTCGAGATTGGACACGTTATTAAAACACCTACTTTGTACTTGTTCTCACTGGCCAGTTTGTGGGCTCCGTCTGCTTTATAGGACACTGTAATTGGTGCCTAATTACTGACTGTAGCCCATCTACTGTCATGCTCATTCTAACAGCCACCCTCTTCATCACTGGTTAGTGTCAAACGGCAAGACTGGACAAATAAGCTCACCAGACAAAAATGCGACTGAAACATACCTAATAGCATTAAATACCTCCACGAGTACGAATAAAAGCTGTGATTGGATTTGGCATGGACTGGATTAATGTTCAGATACCCTTACATTAAAGATTTTCGCAGTTGGGCCAGATTCAGCGGATGCCTTCCGTGGCATAATTCTTAAGAGAATTTCCTATAGGCTGGGATTTTTGCCACTGCCGTTAGACTTGTATAACCGTACACGTCTATACACCTGCAGATTCAGCTACTTCCTTCACAGTATGTCCTTTGGCACACCCAAATGCAGTCATACCTTTTAGCTAATCAATAACATCTGCTTTGGAGCCATTTTACACACATGGAACGAGACATTCACAGCACTGAAGCACCTCTTCTCAATCTATGAATCCCGTGACACAGCCTGCAGGTATTTATAGCCCTATCACCCTTATGAAGGAGCCTGAGGATACTACCACGTACAAAATGCAAGGTGACTCGACTTATTAGTTTTGTAATGGACCATTTTCAAAACAGTAATGCCCCAGAGATTGTTGTAGAGGTGTTGCTGGGGTATTTACACAGACGTCAGAGGACATCTACATAGATCAGTGACGCTGCACGCAAAATAAAAAAACACAGAATGGAGCTTGATTTAGGAACAGATATGAGGTTAAGATTACAGTATAAGGCAGTGAATCACACTGACCCCACCCATCCTTATCTATTTCCACTGTGTGAATACAAGGCAGACATGAAAGCATCCTATCAAGTGGGAACACGTCCATATAGTGCATCGATGAGTTATCTCTTTTCCATCACATTGATTTCATAGAAGAAGACACACATGCACACAAACACTGTCTTTCTGAAGAAGAGCATCCTTATGTTTCAAACCGAAAGGAACTGGCAGTTTAGAACTAGCGTGTTTAACGTGGTGCACCTTGAGCGAGGCCTACTGACAGCTGCTGTTTACAATCTGCTGTGTGGTTTATTTTCCCTTCCTTTGCGTCAGCACACACACACACACACACACACACACACACACAAACACACACACACACACGCACACAGGCAGCTGTGAGGGCCAGCATGCACTTCTTAGAAATAAGACAGAGATTGATTCCTATAACCTTGTCCTTCTCTGTCCTCTAATCCCTCTGTATGTCTGTCTAACTCTCTCTCTCTTTCCCTCTCTCTCTCTAACATACTACTATAGGGTGCACAAGATTCAAGAGTTTATTGTAATATGCTCAGAGAAATCAGCAGTTACTGTATCATGAAATTCTCACTCTACATTACAACCTATTAGTCACCCAGTGTGTTTAAGGTGGCAGTAACTACAGACTCCTGCAGAGGCGTGTGACGCGATTCATAGATTGAGAAGAGGTGCTACATGGCAGTTAATGTCTTGTCCCATGTGTGGAATATGGGTCCAAAGCAGATGTGAATGATTGGCTAAAAAGAGTGTTTGCATTTGGCCATGCCAAAGGCCATAGTGTAAAGGAAGTATCTAAATTTGCAGATGTATGGCACAATATAGTAATATGGGTCTACCAGCAGTGGCAAAAATCCCAGTCTACAGTATATTCTCCTTACAACTGTGCCAGGGCAGGCCTCCACCAAATATATATGCCAAATCCAGTATATGCCAAATCCAGTCACAGCTGTATTCATGCCTTTGGAGGTATTACATGCTATTGGTATGTTTCAATCACAGGGGACTCTTTTGTGTGCATTTGTATTTAATGCAAGTTTGGAAGGCATAGGAACAGAACACATGTACAGGGTGCAGTATGACTGTAAATGACTGTACTGTGCAATAGCAGCCAATTATAAACTCAAGTACCCTTAATGAGTATATGTGTCATATACATGCTGTGCAGCAAACCAGCAGTGAGCCTACACAATACCTGTAATGTTGACATTAATGTTGACATTGCTCCACCCTCAAGCACGGCAAGTTAGACTTTAGTAAAATTTGGAGTATCCTGGGGGGCGGGGTGAGTTTTGTTTTAACCCCATGAAGTAATAAATATCACCACTGTCCAAATAAAATCAAGTCTAACATCATCTTCAAAATGACAACTTTACAGGGGTGCATGCAAAAACCTAATTTAATTGTAATGTAAGCCAATGGAACCAGACTTTTACTAAGCAGTTTTTTAACATTTCTGTTAATCTATTCATATGCAACACAGTTTTAAAAGAAGTTGCTGTGTTCAAATGATGTATAAAAGTAAAAATTAACAAAAAAGAGATACATGTTTTTCTGCAAACGGTGATAATATACATTTTAGGCCAAAAGCTTATCTCCACAGTAATACTCCATTTCCAGCAGTAGTCTTATAGTATAATGCTGAACCTGATTTCTACAAGCTTGCATTTATTATTAGCAACATTAACACATTCCTGGTTAAATAGTGCTAAGTGACCTCCTGAGTGACCTATCCAGCTTGGTCATTTCCAGCGACATTAGCTTTCAGTGGTTAAATATTTGCTGGTTAAGTATCTATGGGCCTCTACACTGTAAATAAGGCTACGGGCCTGCCAGCTTTTGCTTTGGACAGACAATTGTTTTTGGCTATTTTGGCATGTAAGCAAAAGTCTGATGCAGGTAGTTTGTCTACCATGTGACCGCTTAGGCTAACAGAAAAATTAAAGGGAGTCACCAGCAACACATGGCAATGTTTACGCTAACAGCAACCAACTTCATTAAAACTCCTGTCTCGGGCCCAAACTGTATATTGTTTGCAGGTTAAATTGTTTGATATTATGAGGGATGGTGGATAATATCAGATAACCGGTTAAATTTATGAGCAATTATTTTTAATTTTATTACTATTTTATTACTAAGAGTAAAATGTTTAGGTGATGCTGTGCTAATCCAACATACCGACTGACTTGTTCACCACTGCTGGTCTACTCTCAGACCACCCAGATTACTGTCTGGCGTACAAGCTCAAACTAGTTTTTAATCTCCTCAAACAGATTTTAATTGTGCACATATTTCAGTTTTAGAAAATAGACTAAGACAAATAACACAAACTACTGAGAGAGATAAATAATAATAAGAATAAATAAACTTACTCTGAAGCACTCACCAAAAAGTGCACCACTCTGAAGGCAGGTTTTAACAGTTCTGATTTACTTTAACTCCACTACATTATGGCTAAATCTGTCCTTCCTTCTGGCTTATCTGAGCATAAAAACATAACATGTAAGCACAAAAGAAGCGTGAAGCAAGCCCACCAATGAAGGTACAGCGCCCACTTTGTTTTGAGCTTGTTTGGTCCGAGCTTGGTTCTAGCTAATGGAAACTATTCTCTTTAGTGCTTATGATTATTTGAATAAACATCAGTGTCAGAGTATTTAATGACTAATTCATTAATTAGAGCCATAATGAATTATGCTACTTATGTCAACAAAAAAACTCAATGTTATATTTAGTTACCTGCGTGCCAATTAAAACAGTGCAGCACACAGATGAAATGGGCCTGTCCCGACTACACTGGTGGCAGAACTGTGACAAAACTGTTGTATCCCCTATACTGTAGTCTACAGCAGCTGTGTTAGACTACAATCTGAATGTCTCCTGGAGCTCTTCCAAAAATTTGACTGCCCTCACGACTACACATGACATGAGTGTTATGCACTGTGTCAGTGACCAACTTTTGGCAGAGGTCAGTGTGTAGGACGCTACAGTATACACTGATAACGTCATCAAGTTGTTGACATAACAGAGCCAATGTTTTGGGGGTTTGAGATGCAGCTGAATGTGCTGACGTGGGCAGGCCAGCGCAATGAAAGGGTTAATGCTCTGTGGGGCAAGTGTCAGTTAGAGCGTTGACCCCTGCCCACTTTCCACTTCCATGAAAGCTGTCTGGTCTGTCTCCTTCACACTCGTACACAGAAATGATTGTTTCGGACCTTGCGGTCACACTGTATGTCCCATGTGCATTATAAGCATGGCTACTGTTGGAAAAAAATACATACATGATACTCAACTTTTAATAGAAGTCAATGGAACTTTCAACCCAACCCCCCAAACCTGGCCCCTCCCCCCTCAACCGCCATGGGAGGAGCTCCAGGAGACATTCAGATTGTAGTCTAACACAGCTGCTGTAGACTACAGTATAAGTTTTGGATGTAGGTCACATCAATGTTCAGACACTCTTGTATCAAAGAAATTAAGCAGTTGGGGCAGATTTAGTGGATGACTTCCCTCGCACAGTTCTGAGTAGAATTTCATGTAGACTGGGATTTGAGCCACTGTTGGTAGACTGGCAGATTCAGCTACTAACTTCAAACCATGGCCTTGGGTACACCCAACTCCAATCACTCCTTTTAGCCAATCATTAACATCTGCTTTGGATCCATTACCCACACATGGAGCGAGACATTCACAGCACTTCGTAGCACCTCTTCTCAATCTATGAATCCCATCACTCACCCTGCAGGTATTTATAGCCCCATCATCCTCGTGCATCCTTGACCGCCATCTGCAAGAGTCTGAAATTACTTCCACTTTAAACACCATCTTTTTTGTCCAGTGAGCTTATTAAATCATGAATACAAAATAATACACTAATCTTGAATGCTGAAAAGAACGTTTCATATTTACGTTTATGTTTATTTCAGGTTATTATTTTGGGTAACAGTTTAACTTCTACTCACATCACTATTAACAGTAACAGTGAATATTGAATAACAACGTCATAATAACTCAAACCCTAAACAAATGACTTTACTTTTTCAGGTGTAATAATACAACACTGGAGTTATGTAAATAACACTTACAAAGACAGTACTGTTCTGCCAGATCTGACATTGTAAGCCATTCCTGTTTTCCTCTGGTTTTACTAAAAAGTCAGAACCTTTTTGTCCTGAAAAATCTAAGAAAACAAATACGCACACACACACACACACACACACACACACACACACACACACACACACACACACACACACACACACACACAGGGCAGCTATAGTCCAGTGCTCCAAAACAGCCAGCAGCTGCACATGGGAAGCCCATGTGACCATGCTCTAAGGCCATGTGAGTTCTCCTCTATCTATTTCTATGTCTCTCTCTCTCTCTCTCTCTCTCTCTCTCTCTCTCTCTCTCTCTCTCTCTCCTTTCCTGCAGTATGACAAGGGATTTCATACAAACACACACTTACATTCTGGGGTCATGCATGCACAATGACACAGTGCTGCTTCCTTCCTGGTGAGGCTGTAAAAATACATTGATCTGCAAACCACATACATTTTGGAAAGTTAGAATCCACTATGAAATTAAATGTAATGCAGCTTAATAAATGTTTTGTTGTTTTTGCTGTTTATACTTCTGTGGGCATTAATTCAATAAGTCACAAGTCATTTTAAGGTCATAGAAGGACCTACAGGTGCCAGCTCATGATCATTTACCTATATGACTGTTTTACCTGGGATCTAGTCCAACACAGTTTTGAACTTACACTTTGGATGATTACCAACATTAATTCTGTTGCATTTAGGTTGTCAAGTTAGCTTGACCACCAACTGGGACCTAGCAAGACCTTGACAACCACACCATATCTACAGATTAGCAATACTTTAGCAACCACATGGGATACCATAGCAATTGTCTGGTAAGACCTTTACAACCACCTGACATACCATGGCAATTGTCAGTTAACACCCTAACAACCACCTGGACACTATAGCTACAGCCCAGCATGACCTTAGTAACTACCAGGAACACCATAGCAATTGCCCAGCAACACCTTAGCAAATACCTGGGACACCATAGCTACATCCCCTTGATAACACAGCAGCCAATATAAAGTTGATTTATGACCTTGCCTCAGTTAGGCTTAAAAGGTAATGTAACCAGATAGCGAGTGGTTTGGTGGGGGTGTAGTCGAGTAGGTGCTGATGATTTGGTGGGAGTGCCAGAATGTTTATGACAGTTTAAGTCACATGCTAATTTGTACTGTGTACTCTAGTTATCTGCTAAGGCATCAAACATTATGACATGTGTCCTACTAACAGTAGGTACCATGACACTGATGAAGTCTGTCATCTGCATATGTGAGGTAGAAGTGACATGCTGTAACAATCAGACTGTTGTTTGGGGGATTTTGGTAAGCTCCCAAGTCTATAATAATTAGTATGATACCAGAGGAATATATGACAGTACAGAAATCAAACCTGAATAAACCGCCCATGCTGATTAACAGTGTTAATATTTCTATACAGTGTCAGTGACTTTACAGAATACAGTTTGCTTTATCGTCTCTAACACCTTAACAGTAACCTTATTCACACTTGGCAGAGGGGACAGCCTGTGTTCTTTCACCTCTGCTGACCTCTACGAGTAAACAAACGAGAGCCTTCATCTAATTGGAAGTCTGAGGAGAGCACTGTTGTTGCATAAGGGAAACCAAAGTACCTCAGGCCCTTGCTTAAACCCCACAGATAAGCTTGGGTTTGTCAGGGTTTAGAGAGAACGCTTCACCAGCGAGCGAGAGAGTGATAGATGTATATGTGGAAATATGTAAATATGTTGATGCATGCGGGCGTGTTTGCACACACCACAGCCTGCCCTAATATCACACTGCATATTCATAGATGTATAATAAATCATAAGACTGTGTATGCTTTATGCCTGCTGCTTTCCAAATCCTGTAAACACATAAATAAATATACACCATGCATGCTGCACACATGAAAACGCGCTCCGAGCACAGGCAGACCCAGCAGCAGGAACGAGGGGCAGATTTTTCTAGGGCAGGCAAAATGGTGTTGATCAGTGCAATAACAGCTCTACCAAGGTATGTACCAAGACATAGCCTAGTAGGTTACATTTATTTAGGCCCATAGGCTTAGTATAGAAACGACAAGGAAATCAATAATAATCACATCAGAAAATACTGTTCACTTTTCACTTCAAAAATGACATATAATAGATTAGATAGAATTTTGATGATGCATGATTTTGATGATGCATGATGATGCAGAAAGTGAAAAATGGAATGAAGGAGTCAAAGGCAAAGAGCCTGTACTCTGCTAATTTAGACAATTTTCTGCTAATTTAGATAAATTTACACTCCTCATCAAAACAATAGCTGCACCCAGAAGGAAGATAAAGGTTACCAGGAACAATAAATGATGATAAATGTAGACTGATATGGGCAATATTTATTGAGCTACACATACAGAAGTAATGTCTCTCAGTATGGGATCAGGTCGCAACATGCCAGACACCTCGGCATATAGTTTTAGAGGTACCTGATGGTGTCCTGCGATATTCCATCCCATGCAGCTTGAACGTTTTGACACAGTTCCTGCAGATTTTGCAGGAGGGGTGGAGGTGGACTGGCACTCAGGTGGTGTGTGACAACAAACCAATCATCTTGCCGCTGACCACAGTGCCTCCACGCACAGATTTGTTGGTCATCTCCACCAAGACAAAAGAGGGACTCGGCATTGAAGATGATCCGCTGCTATTCGGAGTCACTCCATGATAGTCTGGCACGACAAGCATCAGTGCTTGCTGAATGTCTGCCATTGTGGCTGTTGGGTCAGTCAGCTACAGTGATAGGGCTCATCCTTGTTTATGTCACATGGTCTGCTGCAGGTGCGGAAGATATCTGAGCAGGGTTGTTGTGGACAGCAGAGACAGAATTCCTCAACTCTCTGCTAATCTCTCTCTGCTCTCTGAATCAGTCCCATACTCACCAAGTTTCATTCCTGTCGGTTGATTCCTTCTGGGTGCAGCTATTTGGGCAGCTACTGTTTTGACGATGAGTGAACTTAAGCCAGTTTCACATGACCATGTCTTTAAATTGTCTAACATTTATTTTATTTAAATTTTTTAATCAAATTTTAGTGTTGCCGAATTGCATGTTCAGGCACATGGTTAACATTCCCGTCTTTGTTGACAGTACTCTTTAACAGGGATTAATTAACTGGGAATGGGACATGACCTCCTGTGATGATGAGCATGACTGCAAGGCGTGTTCACACGCAAACTCTGAATCCAGCACCCACCTAAGTCACATAATTAGAACGTCTTGTACGTGATTCCACATATGCGTAAATCCTCCGCCATTCCCCATGACACAGATATGTGAGGAGTGACCTGTGAAACAGTGGATGTGTGATGGGAGGGGGAGGAATGAAGAAGTGCATGGGGATTGGCTCAGAGTGCAGCAATGGCAGATGATAGCTAATACTAATAATAATAAGCTCCTTTGCTGTGGTCAGTGTTCGGGATTTTTTTGGGCAGTGACGCACAGTGTTGTGAAAAGTTTTAAGGTGCGTTCTGATTACACCAAAACTCCCCTCCAAAGTGGTATTCAGACATTCTAAGGGTGGTTCCAAAGTGCACAGAGTGGAAATGCTCCATTTTTGCATTTCTATCAGGATTTTTTGTGACGTGGTTCTATTTCACATTTCAGGTACGGCTAACCAGCCACTGGGCATTATGGGCAGAAGCGGGAGCAAAAACAGGGAGAGAAAAAACTGTGTTGTCTCTTGACTTTACAGGAGCCAAAGCAGTTGCTCTATTTGCTGTTTATTGTAATTCCACATATGTTTCACGCCACTATTCATACAAAATTCTACTGACCTAATTACAGTGAAATCAGTTAATAGCAAGCTAATCGTCAGGAACGACATGCGCAGAGCTAAAAGTCAGGTGAGTTTTATTAAACAGATAAATGAGCACAACAGCAAAATCCAAGAAAACATAACGAATAGGAAATGCAGGGTCATAGAAGGTGAGACAGGCAAGGGTTAAAAACTAGAAAATCAGATAGCGAACAAATCCAAAAAGGTAATCCCATCTATATATATAACAATAATTCTAAACCAGTTCTAAAACAATAATTCTAAACCAGTTCTAAAACAATAATTCTAAACCAGTTCTAAAACAATAATTCTAAACCAGTTCTAAAACAATAATTCTAAACCAGTTCTAAATGGAAGCAACAACTCCTGAGAATCGCTTAGGCTACAGACCCTTAGACAGTAAGATGGCCACTGCTGTGGAAAGTGCTCTCAATAAAAGGGGAACACACAACAATAAAGCTACCTAAAGGCAAATCTGACCTACAGCTGTTGTCTTTAATCATGACTAACACAGATGGAAAGCAGTTTTACAGGTGTGCAGGTGGGAGCGGGACAAAACATATAGGTTGCGGGCAGACACAAGACAAACAGGGTTGATTTTCTGAGGCAGCAGGTGGGACTGGGATGTGATCTTGCGGTAGCGGGAGGCAGTCACTTTCAATCATGACTAATGAGGATGGAAACCAGTTATACAGGCTTCAGGTGTGAGTGGGAAAAGCCATTCATGATGTGGATGGGAGCCAGCCAAACTGCAGATTTCCTGCAGGGGCCAGACTAAAACAATCAGTCCAGCACAGGCCTCTATCCTTAAAATGCCTAGGAAGTTTATAACCCTTGGAAAAGCAATTTCCCTCTGGGTTTTTCAGTTGTAGTAGGAACAGTTCTAATTTTTGTGGAAGAAGGAATAAGTAGACTAAGGTTGTTTCACACTAGAGCCAGGTCTGGAGCCAGGTCTGCTTTGCTTCACGATTTTGGTACATTTGGTCAAGTGTAAAACCCGTGTTGGAGCCCAGGAGTGGTACAGATCACAGATCTCAGGTCCTTCTTAAATCTGAGGTCTAGCGTTTACTTCTAGTGGACTCTATCTGTGCGGAAGCTATCTGCTCTCGGTCCTGTGTGCGGGGCTGCTTGATTGGTTCATTTTGTAACATGACTTTGACTTTTCACGTTACTTCCCTTTCTAAGTTTCATGATGGCGGGGAGAGGCTTGTTATGGACAACAAAATGCCTCAACTCTCTGCTGAACTCTCTCTGCTAAGCTCTCCTGATCGCTCAGTTGGCTCCATATATTGCAGACACCGGAATGTAGCAGATGTAACAACAAAGTGGCTCCCCACCAAGCCACTTCTTGTTGGTGGGGACAGCATCCTGTTAGGTGCAGGACTGCCATATGTGGAAGGAAGCCAGCTCCTGGTTAGCATGGGCAAGACATTGAAACAGCGTCGGGCAAAAGTTCTACTGGTCCTGTTGTCACCTGGACATCACAAGAGGGCCGCTGCAGGCATGACACCCCACACCACCATCAAAGCCAGTAGCAGTTACTAGCATCACAACTTTAAGACCACATTTATGCGTTATGTCCACCCTTAATCAAACACTCACTGCTCAGTTGGCCATCACTGACCAACACCGGCACTGCTGTCCTGAGCAAGAGATGACTGGGTCTACTCTGGTTCCCTTGCTGGTCTTCAGAAGCCCACATGGGTTGAGAAGGGACAGCATTACAGGAGTATACCTGTAGCAGCTCGCCAGACACATGGCTCACACTTTCAAAGGCATCTGTTCTCACCCAAAGCACAGGTGTGGCTTTACAGCCCACGTTGCAGGAAGGGGTGCTAGGATACTATATGGATCCAGGCTGTCAATAAGGGTCATTTTATTGTTAAAGGTTATATGTTATAGGTTGAGATCCTCCTGGAGTTAGTTAAGATACATGCTGATTTTATTTGATTCAATATGAAGCATGGCAGGCCTGAAAAACACAATAAAACTGCAATTTCTTTAATCTCTTGTAGGTGTAGGTGGGTAATGCAACAGGCAGCAAGGATTTCTAGGAAGGTTCTGCTGCTATAGTTGACTTAATCCCTTAAGGGCTCCTTTAACATCCTTCAACTAAGATAATAAACTAAGACACCAACAAATCCATGTCTGGAGGTACTGTGGTCAGTACCAGGACAAAGGGTTTGTTGTCATGTGCCGCATGTCCGAAAGGCCTGGTCTCATACCACCTCCACCCCTACTACAACATCTGTAGAAACTGCATGGGAAAATTCAAGCATGGGATGGATTATCACAGGACACTATTAGGAACCTCTACAACTCAATGCTGAGACATCTGATATTGTGCCCCGAAGCCATACTGAGAGATCATACGTATGTATGTGCAGCTCAGTAAATATTGCCCATATCAGTCTAAACTGATCTGAAATGATCATCACTTATAGTTCCTAGTCACCTTTATCTTTCTTCCCAATAGCACTGCACTCCCACACTTCCTTCTGCTTACAGCTTCATTTTGCTTATACGAGCCCTAACAAACTTACCTGATACCAACATTACCATTGGGGTTCTACCAAGCTCTACCAGTTATAACCAAGTGCTTCCTTTGAGTGTTTAATTACTTGCTGGTCCAAAGCCTTAATGTCTCTTGGCTTGTTGTATGCTTCAGTGGCTGAAAAGTGTTTGGACAGTTACTAAATAAGGCCTACATTATAGTAAAGGTGAGTTACGCCAATACCCTCATCTATATATGCGAGCCAGTGGGTTACAGAATGTGTTTATGTTTGTGTGTTATCATGCTGCCTCACCTTGGTCACATGAGCTGTGGGTGTGTGTGTGTGTGTGTGTGTGTGTGATAGCCAGAGCTGATAAGTGTGCTCTTTTTCTCACACACTGTTGTGGAATGAAGAGTCAGAGGGTCACACCCTGTCTCTGTGCGTGTGCATGACTTCTACATGCTAATGACCAAAGGCTTTAACCATAGAGCTCACCTTTAGGCTGCCCTCCCACCATGCAATAATATAGCAGATAGCCTGGGAAAGTCTCATATTCTCTCATACGGCCACAGGGTGCGGACTGCTACTTGGTTGTGTCTGTATTGCTGGAATACAAATACAAGGAACAAGGAAAAGCAGAAAGTATAAGGAATTTACAAGAAAAGTCATTTAACTCTTAGACGTCACGACTATTACAGGCAATAACAAAAGCATGGTGTAAATTAACATTACGCTGACTTGTAGCTATATGGAACAAGTGGAGAAATCCTGCAGACTCTAAAACTCAATCAATACCACATGTGTGTTTGAAAGCAGAAGGGTAGATATTTTATTATGATGAATTTCATGAAAATTAGTGCCACAGCCAGCCGTACAGCTGTTTAACAGAAAGATTGTCCACTGTTTTTGCCATGTTTGTTTTTAGTTGACATAACCTAGTGCTAAAGTTTGATGCCCAGTGACATTTGTGAAAATAAAATCTACAGTGAATACGCTGTACATTTCAATGCACTGCCATTTCATTTCATACATTCATCTTCTGAGCTGTTTATCCTTCTGGGTTTGGAGTGTTTTTGCTCCACTCATAGGGAAAAAGGCAAGAAACAGCTCAGACAGGCCTCCAGTCCATCACAGGACAGATAGATGGACACACATATAGACACAAACTCACTCATAGGGGGCAATTTAGCATCTCCAGTTCACCTAACTGCATGTGTTTGGACTGTTGGAAGAACCTGGTGCAGGAAGGAAACCCACACAGACACAGGGAGAACATGCACACTCCACACATAAAGAATCCTGGTCAGGCCCAGCTGGGTACTAAACACAGACTCTTATTGCCACTGCACCACTTATAAAAGCATAATGTATATATTTTATATTCATATAGAATACATTTACCACCACTACTACTGAAATGTTTATAAATTGTTGTATAATTGTTTAGAGCTAGTTTGTTAATGTTGTTAATTAGGTCATAAACACTTTATTAAGTATTAATAAGCAGTTATAACACATTAATAAAGCGGCCAAAAGTGAGCTCATGTGATATAATAATAATAATAACAATTTGTTATTAATAAAATGTTTAGTTATTTAATATTCTAATTACAAACTCTAAAAGTGCTTTATAAAGCAAGAGAAAAGTAGAAGTACAGATTACAAGCCAGTATCTTAGACTATGGCTTTCTGTGCCTTTTGTACTGTGGGCAGAATTCTACAGATTTCAGTGAGGCAAAGTCTTAAGTGACGGCTATTGCCTAATTTGCACCATACTATTATCAGGACAAAGCTTCATGTACCAGCCCATGGGTGTGTAAGCGCACACACACATATATGCATGCACACACATGCGCATGGCACACACACAGTGAGCAGTGAAACAGGTTTATTATGACCGGGACTACCAGAGTGGAGTACTGGGAATACCCACCCATTCCTATTGTCAAAAGTGATTGGTTGAAACCAGGAAGGTTTAATGGGGGAGGGTGTGTGTGTCTGTATGTGCAGGGGGAGGGCAGTAGTCTGCAAGCTACTCCTTGTAAGATCTAATTGATTGGGACAGATAACTTGCAGTCATACAGAGGATTAAGCCTTTTACTCTCAGGGTTGGCAGGAACACAGTGATGTGCTAGGGGCGGGGTCAGGCTGTGATTGGTCAGCATGGGGCGGCTTTACTGAAAGAAATACATACTGTTGTGTTTGCCCTTTTTTACTCTCTCCCTCCTGCACTGGTAATGTGCTGATGTACTCCCCCCCCCACCTCCACCCCCTGACATTCCGGCACGGAGTCGTGCGCTCGACTGGTTCCATCAAAACACGTGGCGCTGGGATCCACCCCCACCTCTACTATGAAAACTCTGTACAGAAATAACAGAGAGATAAACCAGTCCACATTCCTCCCTTATTTGCTTTTTCAAATATAAGCCATGGATTTCAATACAAGCCCAGTCTGCCCTTTAGCAGACACCCCCCCACCCTCAGTGTCTAACCAGGACTCTCTCATCAGTAGTTAAGGAGAGCCCTCGCACATTAACCTGTTCTACAGGCTCCTTAAATAAGCAGCGGTTACCAGGAGAATATGGGTGAGAAAAAAAGGGTGAATGAGAGGGAGAAAATGTTTGTCAAGTGTGCTAAAGCAGGGAAACAAAGAGGAAGTCTGTGCATGCTAGGGAGAGGGAGGGAATGCTTGGCCCCCCGTCATTGCTGCTCCCACAAAAAGTCTCATTATGCCAGGCTGCGGCGGTCGCCGTGAGAATGCTTCAGCTGAGCGTTTGCCGTAGTGGAGGCTGCTGCCATAGGGAGAGGCTCCTTAGCTTATGGCCCGTAGGATAACGGTGCAGAGCACATGTGACTGCCAGAAATAGCAGCACGCACGGCACGGCAGCAGAGCAGATTACACCTGCACAAGCCTCCCGGCCCACACTGTGCCCTGACTGATTAGGGCAACGGCTGTGCCGCACATATACAGAGGCTGCATCATTACATAGCTGAACACAGTAGACTACTTTATTAGACACGCCTACCGCCTGCTCCAAGGTCACTGGCCACTTTATTAGAAACACATACTTTCTACCTTCCACTTACTGGCCACTTCAAAAACACCCACCATGTACTGTTCCAGGCCAGTTTATTAGTAACACTTACCCTTGACTTTTGCTTCACAGGTCATTTTATTAGAAACACCACTTTTCTGCTTTCACTCACTGGCCATTGTATTTGAAACGCCTATCGTCTACTTCCACTCACTGGACATATTACTAGAAACGCTTACCTTTTACCCTCACTGGTCACTTTATTAGAAACACTAACCTTCTGTATCCAACTAGACAGTGGCTAGTGAAGGCAATGTAAAAAAATTTTTTGTTTCTAATAAAGTGGGCACTGAGTAGAAGTAAAAGGTAGGTGTTATGGTGTATATCAGTTTAAAAATGGAGTGAATGAAAAACTGACAAATGAAATGCTGTGTAATTGATGGTCTTATGATTATTATTACATGGTAGATCTTTAAGGGCAAAGGTCTTTGAACCTTTAGCCTTTAGCTACATGAGATACATGCGTCTGCTCCAGATTAGCACAGCACTGTAGTGCCTGACCCAGCTAAACATGAATAGATGCTGGAATGCTCCCATTCCTGTTGTGTCTTTGCGTGAGCATGCCAGCATGTTTGAAGGCCTGCATGTCTGCATTATCTGCATTGTCCACATGCATTTGTCAGTGTGTTCGCACATGTATCCCAGCGTAGCTAGGCATGTATGCGTGGAGTGAGTCAGCGAGGATGAATAAGAAATAAACAGGTAGACGGGTGTTTATGTTGCATACAGAGAGATATGTCGAAAGGATCTGTATGTGTGGCAAATTATATGGCAGGACATATAACAGAACCCAATTGTGACAGAGCGGGGGAGGGTTGGAGAGAGAGAGGGAGAGAGAGAGAGCAAGGAACCATGTTGCTTTAAAGATAACGTGTCAAGGCTCTGAGACACTTTGTGATAATGATTAGGGCACAGTGTGTGTATGTGTGTGTGTGTGTGTGTGTGTGTGTGTGGGTGCGTGTGTGTGTGTGTGTGCGTGAGTGTGTGTGAGAGAGAGAGAGAGAGAGAGAGAGAGAGAGAGAGAGAGAGAGAGAGAGAGAGAGAGGGAGAGAGAGAAGTAACGAGCATGTGATAAGTCTGATTAGGTCACGACTTTGCTTAGCAAACCAGCCCACACATCTTCTCTGCTAAACCCCTGCTGTCCTGATCCAGACAAAACACAAACAAATTGTGCTTCAAAGTTGTGAAAACAACATTAAAGTGACTGAATCGTACCTAACAGTGTGTAATACCTGCACAACCATGACTAACAGCTGCGACTGGACTTGGCAGGGACTAGACAAATTGCTGGATGTAGGCCACATCAATGTTCAGACACTCTTGCATCAAAGAATTGCACAGTTGGGCCAGATATAGTGGATGCCTTCCTTGGCACAATATTGAGAAGGATTCCCTGTAGACTGAGATTTTCACCACTGCTGGTAAACCCATATGGCTGTACGCTTTCATACATCTGCAAATCTCAACTACTTTCTTAACATTATGGCTTTTGGCACACCCAAATGTAATCGCTCCTTTTACCCAATCATTAGCATCTGCTTTGGACCCATTTTCCACTGTACCACCTCTTCTCAATCTATGAATCCCATCACAGACCCCACAAGTAGTTATAGCCCAATCATCTTCGTGCACCACCATCTGCAAGAGCCTGAAGCTACTACCACCTTAAACACACATAAATCATTTCTTGTCGAGGGAGCTTATGATGATAATAGTAGATAATTTACTAACATCTCCAGAAGACATTTCCCTCGGCAAGTTTATATTAGGTTTATAAAATGGAAAAAGAGATTTCACTGTATTGCTTAAGGATGACCAAGCATATACTCATATTATCTGTGGCCTAAATCAAGCCAACGAGTAGAGCTAAATAGAAAACATGTAACGCATCTCTAACTAACAAACAGTAACACAATATAAAACGTCCCTTTTTAACAGGGATGCATGTCTTGTCATGTGAGGGCAAGGATGGCAAGGCCTGGGCTGGCATTCCCCACAGTACTGTGTAGATGTACCAAGATTTCCTATCCTGGTTGGTCATAAACACAACAGATATCCTGTGATAAAATGATATTACCCCACCTTCTCATCTTTTTATCCTTTTAAAGTCCAGAATCCTGTTAAAGATATGGGTCGCCGACTAGTTTCTCAAATTTTCTATCCACCTTAAATGGTGCTGGGGCCTGTACAAGCTGCAGCATTTAGGGTTGAAATGAACAAGATTTCTCCACATAGTCCACCATTTTGGTGTTTGTAGTTTTTGGGGATGTAAATATTAAGTCTGTTCCATAACAGTTTAGGATTTTGGAATTGGACCATTTTACCATCTTGTTTTAAAAATGCAGGCCACAAACAACCATGTTTGAGGTTCACGGTATGTCAGTTCTATGTACTGAACTCTCCTTATTACACATTCACAGTGTACATACAGCTTTACAGTTTTTGGCAAATCAAAAAATGGAAATGTAAAGTAATACTGCAAATTGACATCATTCCAATTTCGGAATGTTAGGTTTGGTTGGGATTGTGTGCTTGTATATGACTTTATGATCTGGGTGGAAAAGTACATGCCCATCTTCTGTACTTCTGCTGCACAGACAGACACCGTTTCACATACACTATCTTAGGACAGACTGAATGCAAGTCTGTTGTCTTTCCCGCCGTCCCTCATTCCTCCCACAGAGTCCCATTCATTTTCACTCCCATTCAAACCCTAGTGTTTCCTTTAACATACAGCCGCCAAACTTTACGTACTCACTCAGGGCAGATCTCCACACTCCTCTACATGTCATTTATTAATCTCTTGTTACTCCCATAGAGGAAAATGCACTTTTTTTTAGCATAGATTAAGTGTAGCTTCTTGTTTCAACCTGGCTAGTATCAATAAACTGCAACAATTCAATGTAATATATTGAATATCAACTCCAACTTGAATTTATTATACAACATTAGATTTTGGATGTTCTGTAAAGCTTGTCCAGGGCATACAGATGAACATGCGTTCAAATAATCGTGGCAGCGTTAAATTAATTTATTCTGTATCTGATGTTATGCAATAGAGATTTCAGAGGAAGGCAAGCAGAAATTTTCCGAAATGCTCTTTTTATCATGTTTGCATTGTGGGGCTTCCCAAAGCAGGCTAAAACAACAGACTGCGGGGGAAAAGTGCAGACACACAAACACACACTCACTCTCACAGTAGCAGTCTCCCAGCATATTGTGCTGCTCTCACTGCGGCAACACCCAGCGTGGTCCAATATGGGCCGACTTGGCATCTATACACACACTCACACACCCTCATGGGAAGCAGCGAGGGCTATCATTCTGGCTGGAGTTTAAATCTTAATTAGTCTTGGATTACACTAACACAGACGTGGTCAGAGAGCGAGTATGGCTACTGAAAGGAAACCAGACCAATTAACTCCACTGACGCAACACAAGAGCCACAGTGAGCGACAATGTCTGATTACAACAGACCTACAGTGTGTGTGTGCAGTACTGTGCAGCTTAGGGAGTACCTTTTATATTCACCCATCATCAAAACAATAGTGGCACCCAAAAGGAAGTATCTGGTTGTTGTGTTCAGGATCATAATAGTCACACACATATGTCCCAGCACCACCTACATTCTACTACTACGTACATGTTTGCATATCTACTATATGTCAGTATCGCTGCCGTGTTAAGAATAGACCCCTATCAATAACATCTGGACAATAACAGCTGACCAGAAATTGAGGAATGGGGTCGATGGCAGGTGACAAATGGCCTATGACAGATGGGTTACAGTCTGTTATTGTACAGCTACAAACTGGATCTATATGGTCCTAATTCTAGTAAGTAAAATTAAAGGGTGGGAGTTTCTACTAAAATGAAATGGCCAATGAGTGGAGGTAAAAGGTAGGTGTTCCTAATTACGTGGCTAGTCAGTAGAAATAGAAAGTATGTGTTTCTAATAAAGTTGCCAGTAAATGGAGATAGAAGCTGCTATAACCTGAAATGCCCCAAGAGTACAGTTAATTTGTGCATTTGTAGGTTTTTAAATATAGGAAGTCATGCAGTATGGAAATATTGTATTTCTGTATAGTGCATATAAAAGTATATGCAGTGTATGATAATAGATTCCTATTGTCCTTTGTTTGCTATTCTATTGTACCTGCTGTTTACAGTAAACAGATGAAATTTAAACACAAATACAAACAACATTTTCTATGATAGGAGTCTCTAACAAAACATATGTGTTTGCAGATCATACAGAAGTTTAGATATATAATCCTGATCCTATACTGACCAGAAAAGCCTGTCAGGAGGCATATGCTGACCTTTGACTTCTTGGCTAGGCTTGCTATGTCATCCCTCTGACCCACAAACTTCCTACCTGGCCCTGTCAATTATTCATCCCCTGTTCATTTATTCATCAGACCCTTCACAGAGAGAGGAGGGTAAGCATCAGGTTACAGCAGCCTTTAAACTATGACTACAGGCGAATACAACACACACGCATACATACAACACACACAAAATGCATCACACACATTGAAACAAACCCACACATGCTGTTGAAAAATAAATATTTAAAAGCACTTTTTATTTCAGAGTTTTGAATCAGGAAAATCAGAATTCATTGATTTTATTTTTTTTAATATTAATTTTTTTTTATAGTTTTGAAAATATATATTTTAACAGCCCATTTTAGCACCTCACAATTTATGAATGTTGCTATTAAGTATGTAAATTTTATTCAGTGCCTCATACATATAATTCAAATATACACAATTCTGATTCAAATACTTATGTCAGCTTTTAAGCTCCATAGATATTTATACATGCAGATCTGAGTAGACGTATAAAACCATCATATACTGAATATTACCAAATAATAAACACTGCAGAGTTTAACATCTGCACAGCTCTGCAAACATGCATTGTGTGCCTAAGAGTAACAGCAACACAGTATAAAACAGTAAAGGTTGACTTAATCGAGAGCTTAAGGCTGAAATTGGCTAAGCCAGAAGGGAAAGAAAATGTCTGTGAGTAAAGCCAGGGGCAACGGGTTGGAGTTTTGCAAACCATGCCATACACATCTTTACATATTAACATCACACCATCACCAAGGTTCAGTTCAGTAGATAAATCACTTACATCCTCATTACATATCTTGTTCATCAAATTTCTTTGAATACTCGTTCAGCACACTGGAAATCATTAGATCCATCTATTCCTCCGCATGGTGTATAATATTACACATTTCCACCGAAGAGGTCTTCACATAACAAAATAAACGAAGCTAACTATAAATGTACATGCCCTGTATGAATGTGTTTACACTGACTAGGTGCACCTGCTTGTATCTATACTGTATACTTTGTTAGCCTACTTTTCAATGGTCAGGACCCTTACAGGACAAGCACAGAGAAGTTATTTTGTGGATCATTCTGAGCACTGCAGTGATACTGACGTGGTGCCGATGTGTTACTGGGTGTTGTGCTGGTGTGAGTGAATCAGGCATAGCAAGGCTGCTGGATACCACTTGGACTGAGAATTGCCAACCAACCAACACTATCCAGCCACTGATGAAGGACTCTAAGAGGAACACAAACTGTGCAGCAGCAGATGAGCTATCGCCGCTGACTGTACATCTACAAGGTAGACCGGCAAAGAAGAATTGTTGAATAGAGTGGACAGTGAGTGGACACAGTGCTTAAACACCAGCAGCCTTGTCTCACTAAAGTAAAAAGACCCCCAAAATGGAAATAATGAAGATTTGATTTGCCTGCGGTTGATTTGCCTGCAGCCACAGACATTGTGAACAGTGTCCCATGAAGTATTCCGCTACTTATCAGTACCACTTAAACTGTTTAAACATGTCTGTGCGGATGGCTGCAAGAGAGAGAGAGAGAGAGAGAGAGAGAGAGAGAGAGAGAGAGAGAGAGAGAGAGAGAGAGATGTGGGAAACAGACATTTTGAATCACGTTGTTTATTTTTTAAACTCATTTAAATGAGTTTATGTGTTAGATTTTAGAATTTCATTCATAGACTTCTTTCCTCTTTTCTTTTCTTTTTTGGCTGAAATGCTTTGGTCCCCATCCAACATTTCAAATGTGTCGAATCACGACTTTTGGCTGAACGCATCATGATGCATCACTGCATATTAAACCCCTAACAAAGCGTGCACCACTAGTCTTCACTCTCATTCCCACATTCTGGCTGTACACACCCAGTGTACATGTGCACACTCACTCCACCCATTGAACACACTTCTCCTGAACATCACATCACATACATACCACCCTTTTCAACTGGCCTCTGCTGTCCCAGCTCAATTCAATTACAGTTACTATATACCCAGAGACAGAATGAGAGAGAGAGAGAGAAAGAGATCAGGAAAGAGTGACGTCTCTCTATCTCTCTCTCTCGCCCTACCTCCATCCTCAACTGCCGCCTGACTCCCATTAGCAGACAGCCCCCATTAGGGCAATCACTTATAGCCCATATTGATTCCCCCTCCAGCTCTGACTCATGCTTTACATACACACACACACACACACACACACACACACACCAACACACACACACAGATACACTAATCACAGCACACTATTGATTTCCCACACTGCAAACCCCTGGCCTGCAGTACGAGGCCTGCTTTCTGTTTCATGCTGTCAGAAAAATGGGAACTATACAGGTACATGTTTGCTCAGTAAGGTACAAACAATATACACTCAACATTAAAATAATGGCCATTAAGCAAATTAAAAATAAAAATGCATTGAACATTTTTTTTAAAAAATGTCTTGCAATGGGTTTCTTTCAGCGAGGATGAGAAGTTCACCATACAAAAAATGAGTCACCTTAGGTACTTCAAGCTTCTGCAGGTTGATAATGGGGCTATAAATACCTGTGAGGTGTGAGTGAGGTTCATAGATTGAGTAAAGGTGGCACAGTGCAGTGAATGTCTAGTTCCATGTGTGGAAAATGGGTCCAAAGCAGATGATAATGACTGGCTTAAAGGAGTGATTGTATTTGGGCATACGAAAGGCCATAGTGTGAGGGAAGTAGCTGAACTTGCAAGTGCATACGGTCATATGGGTCTATAAGCAGTGATAGCCTACAGAAAACTCTCAGAATCATGCCAGGGGATGCATCCACCAGATCTGGCCCAACTGTGCAATTGTTAAATATATGTGATGTGTGATATGCTGTAACAAGGGTGCACAAAACAGCTCTGTCCATGGTGCAGTTTCGGCCTTTGTGTATTCACTTATGTGGAGGCAGTGTTTTTTTGTCTTTGAGAAACTGGAGCTTCTTAAACTGCAAGACAAACGTGAAAATACTATCACAGAAATGTTGAAAGTGGGCCTTGTTTGGGCAGCCAGTGCAGCTGAAATTTGGCCCGATCCTGAAATTCGGTCACCTATGACCAAATCAGCCATAAAAGGTGGCTAAACTCGCACAGTGCAGGTCTGGCTTAACTTAGACATAGATATAAAGGAGAGAGAGAGAGCGAGAGAGAGACAGAGAGAGAGAGAGAGAGACAGAGAGAGAGAGAGAGAGAGAGAGAGAGAGAGAGAGAGAGAGAGAGAGAGAGAGAGAGAATGGGCCTCCTTCAGGGCTCTGGGCAGGCCCAGACTGGGCTGAGCAAAAGCTAAAAGAACACCAAATCAATATAGAATTGGGAAAGGCAGAAAACACAACAGAGCCTTTGAAGATTTTGAGTTTCCTGTTCTTCTTCTGTGAACCGGCTCTGTTCTATGGAGTACTAATCATACAGGAGCCTATTTTACTAATCTGGCCTGTCAGTGGACATTCCGTGCTGAAGATATTGCTTAGTTTGGATGTGTGTGCAGAAAACGAGGCAATACATCCTCCCTCCACTGCTACACCTCATCGTGCTGCACCAGGTCTCAGCTTTAGACCTTGCCTGATCCAGCCTCACCTGCTGAATCATCCTTAGCATAGATGAGAAAATACCTAATCAGAATAAAGCTATTCCTCTGTGGGTGGCAGAAACACACAGAAACTTCAGCTGCATGCCTGTCTCTTAGGTGTGTATGTCAGTATTAAACTCACCAATGCCAAAACTTGCCTTATTTTCTTAGTCCTCCAGTGAAAACTGAGCATCCACTGCTATCCACCACTACCTTGGTCAAGCTGTTTCTGCCTGCCCACTGTTCCAAATTTTGGAAATAGCCATTTTCTATATGGATCTTAAAATCTGACAAATATTTTGATTCAAATGTTGTATTTTGTATTTGAATCATGTTTATAGGACATTGAATAAATTTGAAACATTTAATGGTGTAAAAACAAGCTGTAAATTTAAAAAAGTAGCTTTTCAACAGCAAATATAACTTCCTCAGAAGTTCATATCACAAAAAAGCATTATTAGCTTTCACCTCATGAATAACACCACACATATTTCATGTTTATTAAATCACTTATGAATATAATAAAAATATAAAATATTTTTTCCAGCACATTTACTGGACACTGACACTGTACACAGTCCCACACGTCCAAAAGTGGTGTTTGAAATGTATTGTTTCCCCCAAAAACATGCTGAGTGAGTAATCAAGTGTTATTTGAAATGCTTGTAACGTCGTGCTTAAATGTATTCATGAAGACTGTCAGTGTTTGTTCCGAGATGCATGCTCTCAGGTTCAGCCTTAGGTAGCAAACTCTGCTGGCTAACATGCTTAACATGGCTCAGTTCTTTATTGTAGACCTGAATACAGGTTTAGTTTAACAGCTCTGACCAACCAATGCAGCAAGGTAAGTGGTAGCTAATTAGCAGTAGCAGTAAGACTAGCTGTAGCAGTATGAAATAATAAAATTGATGTTCAGTAAATTCCTGTAGTAACAATCTGTGGATGTGTATTAAAGCGGGGGGGTTTTCTCCTCTGGGTGAATGAAATGAATGAAACACACAATAAGAAGACCATAACCTGTCATGTGCCTGAGGCTGAGGTTTAGTGTGTGACGCTGGCAATGTTGCTTGTATTTTCATTGTGCGGAGGAAAATTCAAGATTCAAGATTCAAGATTCAAAGATTCAAAGCTTTATTGTCATATGCACAGTAAGGAAACTAGTTTCCCTGTACAATGAAATTCTTACTTTGCTGCCCACACTGGATGTCATAGAATAAAAAGTATAAATATAAATAGACAGATAACAAGGATCAAAAATTAAGCATGCAGAGAATATATAAATAAAATATAAAATATAAACAATTTAGAATTATACAGGCTATATACATTGTGCAGGTATGTGCTACATTAGTTACATTGTAACAGTCTGTAGTAAAGTGGTGTTTGTGCAAAATGAGCTGAAATATAACCATACAAGAACAGTTACATGTGCAAAACGATGTGTGCAGCTGTATGCAGACACAAACAGTCAAGTACAGTAGCGCAACTATTCATGTGCAGAATGAAAATGACTCTTATGTTTTCTAACTCTCTCAACAGCCATTTCTCTCTCCCTAAGGATTCTCCCATCCTCTTACTGTAATGATACAGTATATCTATGAAGTCTTCACTTACTAACCGATTCCATTCCTCCACCTCCTCCTGTCTCTCTGTTTCTGTCTCTCTTCTTTTCTGAAGTTGATTTAGCCATTCTGTATTCAGTAGCGGATGTATCAGAGAGGAGTGGGAAGGAGACAGGAGTGGAGAGAAAGATGATGAGAGAAGGAGGTGGTGGAGGAGGAGTGGAGAGGTCAACAGAAGGAGAGGCAGATGCTTGTGTCTTCGATGCCTGAAAGCAAATAATTAGCCTGATGATACAGGCAGGGTGATCACGAAGCTCGGGGGAGGACACAAAGATCGGGGGAATACCCTCAGAGGGAGAGAAAGAGAGAGAGAGAGAGAGAAAGAGAGAGATGTGAATAAAAGAGCTCATAGACACAAAGAGAGAAAAAATGTGAGATAAATAAATCCATGCGTTTATAGAGAGAGGAAGAGGCTAAGATAACGAGGTATAAAAAGCTCTAAAGAAAGAATGAATAAGAGAGAGAGAGACATTATCTTCTTCTCTTGCTTTATCCACCTCTCTCTCCCTCTTTCTCTGTCTCTCTCTCTCCCTCCTACACTCTGTCGTGTGGCGTGAGAAAGCCGAGCCTGCAGCGTCTCTTTAAAGATGCATGAGGCGGTCCTCTCCTCCTCTGCAGAAACCTCCACTTGCAAATGCACACACACTCTTCCTCTCTTTCTCTCACACACTCATTTTCCTCTGCATGGCTCTGCAGGGAAACCCATGAGCCTAATCCACGCCCATGAAGCATCATGGCAAAGACATGTGTAGATACAATAGCACCATATGCTGCAGTCGACTGTGATCGCCCCATTATTACACACTCACGTTAATATCTCACATGCAGCGTTTACACACCTCCCATACAACTGACTATCACTACACTGACATGCTCCTAATCCTGGACTCCTACGCCTGCTCTCATTACTCATCTCAAAGCTAGCGTTCACATGAATCTGTTAGGGGTAGTGACGTCCAGCGAAACACTCCTTTTGAAGCCGTTCTTTTTCAATAATTCAGTTGAACTGCAGAACAGTGTGATTCCAAAAAAGCAGGGCACACCCCAGACTTTTCCCATGTGCGTCCCCTTAGGAGGATCCCTCCCACCATCTTGCAAAGCATTGCCATTCTGAAAAGATTAAGGGTAGTTTTTATCAGCCAGGACTACTGGCAAATGCTAAAGCCCCAGATTGGTTGTCGTCTCTTGAGGTGGAGTGTTAACTGCCTTCCGCCCAATAACTGTCTTCTACCCAATGAGTGCTGGGATAGGCTTGTCGATGATGGCGATGATAATGAACGGCTAAACTAATCCAGCGCAAACAGAAGCTAAGAAGACAAAAATCTAGTTCCTTTTTTGTATACCTTACACATTTCCATCCAAATACAACCCATCAATATTACTGAGAACAACTTAAGGGCAATTTACTGTTGCAATTGAAATCACTTGTATAATCTGACAAATACCTCAAAAACATGTTTTAGCTTGTACTGCCTAAAATGCTTAAAATGCTCCACAATTCAGGGGAGCTAATCCAGCTTGTGGCCTAACCAACCAGCAGACTACCTGCTTTATCTTTTGTATCAATATATTCTGTTCACCATGATAGCTGGTGCTTCAGCCCCCAGTACAATTCCTCTGCCTGCACTGTCAACAATGACTAACATTAGGGAAAATCTTGAATAACTTGTTCAATCTTGCAATAGATCCCATGAAAGACCTACTTGTGGAAGAAGTACAGATTCCTAGATCAATTCATTGTGCAAACATACACTCAACATAAAAAGAATAGCTACACCCAGAAGGAAGTGTGGGATTGCAGTGCTATTGGGAAGGAGGATAAAGGTTACCAGGAACAATAAATGTTGATAAATTTAGACTGATATGGGCTGCCATGTTTGCTAGTTGTAGAGGTTCCTAATGGTGTCATGTGATAATCCATTTCATGTATCTTGAATATTCTCACACAGTTCCTGCACATTGTGCGGTCGGGGTGGAGGTGGAATGACACCAGGCCTTCTGGACCATTCATCTTGGCGCTGACCACAATGCCTTCACACACAAATTCGTTGGTCATGTCCACCAATTCAAAAGGGGAACTCGTCACTGAAGGTGAACTGCTGCCACTCTGAGTCACTCCATGACAGTTTGAAACGACACTGTATATTGTTCGTAATGTTTGGCAATCCTGACATGGTGTCAAGGGCAGTCGTCATAACGGTCTGAGTACATGTTGTCTTGTGTCATGTAGTGGTTTGCCAACTGCATGATCCATGACAATGTTGGCACTAACTGGATGACTCAGGGAGGGCATCACTGCTAGCTGAATGTCTGCAATCATGGCTGTTATGTCGGTCAGGTACATGGATGAGGTCCATCCTTGATTACGTCACATGTGCAGCAGAGCGTGAAACATTCTCACGTCTCACAATGTCCCCACCCAAAAAGCCTGATTCGGAATTATCACTTGTCAGGGACACTGAAACACTGCACTGCTCTAGCTCCTGGCGCTCGGGTGCTGCTATTTCTAGACCAGCCTGAAGCAGAGAGAGACCCCCGTCTGCAGTGTAGCACACAGGAGGGAGAAGTGGAAACATGAGGAGGGAGAAAAGAGAGAGTGAAGGTGAAGGAATGTCAAAGGAGAAAGAGAAGGAGGAGCACAAGATGAGGAAAGAAATTGGGAAAGAGATTATCTGAGGACAACAGAACTGAATCCACACAAAAATGAGCAGGCTGAAATCCTCACTTGTTACATTACTCGCCTTCTCCATGTCTGAAACAGAACATGCTGGAGAGATTAGATGCAGTCATTCGCTGAAACGAATCAAACTAACTTTCACTCCAGCAGAAAGCCCTTGACCTGGTTTCTAACTTCATATGGATGTGCAAGACGGAAGCCATGCAATGGTACAAAGACGGTGATTAAACTTTAATGCATCCAAGGCTGAATGTAATTACACGTCCGTCAAGCCTTGTCCATGACTGCATGGACCTAATCCCATTTCTTTCCAACACATTCTCTGTGGCCTCTAAATGACAGATTCAGGGCCAGTTTAACTGCTCACCTCATAATGGGTCAGTTCTGTCTATGGACAAGGGAACTCAGATCAGTCAGTAAGTATTACAAGCCCAGTGAGCTGAGAGGGAATTAATGCCCTCTAGTGGCCCGTCTCACGGCCTCCATCAAGGGCATTTTAACACCGCCTCATTCCAGGCCTGTCCTGCTGACACACAGTAGGCTTGGCCAGTCCTGCACTAATATTGATCCAGGATACTTAAGAAGCAAAACTGGTTCAGAAACAGCCCTTATTCTCAGAGCTGCTTTGTGGGCTGTCCCTGATGACCCACCTAGAAACTATCCTTTGTTTCTAATATGACTAACATGGGCTAGATTATTTCATGAAACCACGGCTCTAATCTCATTTACAGCTATTTTCAGCAACATGACATTCGCAAAGGGCCATCTCAGTCCCTGCATCAGCTTCGTACGGTACCAGAAAGAGTGTGCTGGATTTGATAAAGTGGTCCATGAAATGTCAAGCCTTTTATTAGCATAGCCAACCAGTCAATGGGGCACTTTCAGAGCCTTCCCCCTGTGTACCTCCACACTCATCCATTTGTCCTTCTATCTGTCTATGCATTTGTCTGTCCAGATGTTCATCCATTTGTCCATCCAGTCACTTATTTGTCTGTCCATCCAACCATTAATTTGCCCAGGAATTAATCCGTTAGTCCATTCACCTGTCCATCTACCCACCAAACCATTCCTTTATCCAGGCATTCGTCCATCAGTCTGTTTACCTGTCCATCCACCCATGCAAACATCCATCTATCAGTCTGTTCATCCATCTATTAATCTGTCAATTTCCCCAGTTGCCATTCATCTATCTGAGCATTCATCCATCAGTATAACCACCGGTCCATCCACCCATTCAAACTTTTATCTGTCTGTCTGTCCGTTAATCCATTTGCCATTCTGTCTAAGCATTCATCAGTTCCTCCATCCAGTCGTCCATCCACCTGTCCTACCATTCAGTGGTTGGATGAGTTCTATTCATCTGTCCGTACACCCACCTATCCATCCACCCATCCAAGCATCCGTCTGTCTCCCCATTCATCCACCCACCCATCCATCTTTTCATTTATCTGTATATCCACCCAGCTGATCATTCATCTGTCTAATTTTTCATCTATTGGTCTATTAATTGCTCCTCTACCTATCCAACTATTTATTTATCTGTACATCCATTCATCCAACCAGTCATCCACCTGTACATCATCTACTCATCAATCTGTCCTTTTATCCATCCACTAGTCTTCCTCCTAGACAACCATCCATAGGTCAGAATGGTACAGTATATGCAACAGAGAAAGAAGTACTCCCTCCATCTGATGCTCAAGACAGCTGTGTGTTCTGGGGAACAAATAATTTCACACATGCTTACAGACATGAGCACACACCCACTTCCCACTGAGCAGCAGATCACAGATTTAAAAAAGAACACTTCTTGTGAGAATTAACAGTATCTTGCCATTTCTTTTCTTTCATGTTCTTTATTTATTTATAAAAATTAAACGTGTATGACAAGACTCCCCAGTGCATCATTCCTCCAAGAGCTCCTGTTTCCTCTATTTTTCATAATAACCCTGTTTCTCAACATGCCTCTCGTTTACCCCTAGGTGCGAATGGAACCCGCAGAGCACAAAACATACCTCACATGAAGATGAGACACAGTCAGGTCATCTAATTCGCTTCTCTGTTCGGGGTTGGTTTTCAGCAGGCTGGGTGCTGATTGTCTTTCTCTACTCTTCGCATCTCACGCAGAGCAGCAGTGATGTCTCTCCGAACAGCCGAAAACAAATGGCACATGCGGCCCTCGAGAGGCCCGGATAAGACACCAATTCCAAATTCAATCTAGCACATCGAAATCATGCAGGGAATGTAAATCTCATGTAGAATCCCCCAGTGGAGAACTGGGTGGGACAGTCCCCTGCACGCCATGGGGGCCAAGCACTCCTGAGAAAACTGGCTAGTGGGGAAGTTTATATTAATAAAGAGCAATTTGAGAAAAGAATAGTTGCTGGTTTCTTAGTTGATGAAACTCAAAGTAGGGTTGAAAAGAGAATGAGCTACAGTTAACAAGCAACGTCGTGTAGTTTCGACGTAGCTAAGAGTGTGAACTTCACAATGTGTTGTAAGGCAGAAACAGTGTATCAATAATGCATATCAGTGATAGCAGATACTATGTGGGTGGTGGATCATCCTTACCACTGCAGCGACACCCACTTGGTGAGGTTATACTTGGTGAGATTATACAGAGGAACAGATCTAGGAACTGGGTAATAGGTGCTCCTATATGGTCAGTACATAAAGTGGCTGGTGGGTGTATTTAGCTAACTGCTATGTCAAATAATATCTTGGGTTTAAATAGATTGTGTGTTTGTTTGTTACCTCCACCTCACCCAATACACACTGAAGTTATATGAAGTGTCCAGACTGCTGTTTAGATGAGGCACAATACAAAAAACAATCAATCCTTATTTACATACAGTGTATCAGTCTTGAAGGTGCAGTAACAAAAATGGCCTGCTCAATTCTAATAGATAGAGGTCCATCAAAATGTCCATCAAAATATAAGAAACCATAGCATACGGTGCTTAAATTATTGCCATCCTTCTTGAATACCTGTTTCTGCTGAACATCTGGTAGATCAAGCCACAGCATATGCAAGGAACCTTCTTAAACAGTTGCTCCTGACTACAAAGGATCATTTCTATCATTTCAATCCCCTTTTTATACACTGTTCATGCTAAAAAATGTTCCTTTCAGTAATCTACTACAAAACAGCTGCTGTTTGTGAGGCCACAGCCTGAACATGTGATGGAACATTAAATACAAGTAAGAAAGCCCTTCTCAGAGTTTTCCCCATGGCACTTTGACCACTTTCCCATGAGTACAGAATTCAGGCTTCACACACTTCTAAGTTCTGTAATCCCTACTAATACTGATTACAAGTACAAAACTATGCTACCTAGTTTCAGAACAGGGTGCTAACATGCTTCTTAACCTACATTCTTTTGCCGTAACAGCATGCAGCTGCCATTACTTATTCATCCTGGCCTGGTTTCTGCTTCGGCCTAACCTGTGCCTTCCCGAATCCCTTTGCTCTAGATTCCATATGCATACACTGGGGACAAGTAGAGTCTGAAATTTCATCCAGATCCATGCAGCAAAAGCTATTGCTTTAAAGAGGTCTATTATTCACGCATCACCAAAAGCATAGTTGCACCCAGACGGAAGTGTGGGATTGCAGTGCTATTGGGAAGGAAGATAGTGACTACCAGGAACAAAAATGGTGATAAATTTAGGCAAATATTTAATGAGCTACACATACAGTCATTCCATGACAGTCTGCACAATTGCAATCTTTAGTGTTGCTGACGTGGTGTCGTCCCTCTGCATGTAGTTCTGCGTGGTGCAGCCATCTGCCAATGGTGCTGGCACTAACAGGAAGACTCATAGAGGGCATCACTGCCTGCTGAATGTCTGCAATTATGGCTGTTCGGTTAGTCAGGTATAGTAATAAAGCCCGTCATTGCTTACGTCACGTGCACAGCCGACCATGAAATTTGAATCAGTTGCCTGTCTCATAATGTCAAATCTTCCTGCAAAGTTTCATTCCTGTTGGTTGATTCCTTCTGAATAGTTCCTTCAACTACTTCTGCAACTATTGTTTTGATGAGTGTAGTTGCAGTTCTTAGCAGTTGCAATTGGTTCTTAGATAGTTTCTTGCATGGTTTAGGCTGAAACAAAACATTTTTTACAGCAGCATATGAACTGCAGGAATAATGAGAATCAAAATTAATGCAAATATTCAAAATCCACCTCAGTCCAAAGTGGCACTCTTCGTTGTGACAGTTTAGCTAAAATAAGAAGTTGTTTCATATGCATGAGAGCTGTACTTTACATGAATATGCATGAACATGTCATTCACATTATTAAAGTGAAATCAGGCAGGGAGACCAGTGCTGTCAGTTGGATGTGCTGGTGAATACTCAGCAACCTACATTTGGTCATCCCTGAAAAAGAATGTGCCCTGAAACTGATTAGACTGATGTTCATGGTGCTATAAAGTATTCTGTAGCATAGTACTGCATCCCCTTAGCCTTTTTGTATTTTTGTCCATCTCTATTTTTGTTCTCTTACTACAATACCCAGCATGCATTACACAAATACACCATTAGCTATTTTCCATCAACATAGAGCAGGAGTTTGCAACACTGTGTATTTAAACACACTAGCCACTATTGTCTACTGCTTCTAATGTACCGTGTAGCCAGGAGGCAGGGGATTTTGGACTTGAAAAATGTTTTCACAATTACCTAATACATACAACTAGCATACCAAATCTACCTAAAAGTTGTATGTTGTTGCAGTATGTGACCAAAATGAAAATCTGTAGTGCAATGAAGATACCCGAATGGTGTACTACTTCAGCCAGAGTGTACAGGGGGAGCTGTTCTCATGGAGTACTGCATCTCATCATGCACCACTGTCTCACAGCTTAGCCTGCTTCAGCCAAAGAAAATGGTGGCAGGTAACATTGGGGAGCAAACGCCACCAACTCCGAGTATATATGGGTATAGTGATTGTAATGGGGTGTGTTTTCCTCAGAATGGGCCTATATAAATATACAGGTCTATAGATTAATAAAAGATTACCTTGCTTTAGAGGTTCAGTTTCAGAGTAAAATAGCCGAGGCTAGCTAATATATAGACCAAACGTATTTCAAGTGAATTGAGCAGTGTTAGCAGCAGCTAGCTCTAAACAGTGGATACAGTAATAACAGCTCTGAGGTAAATGTGAGGTAACTGGTCATGTGACTGTATTAGTATGCTGCATTGTATGTCAGAATTTGTTACTGTACTGCAAACTACACACAGGGATATACAAGCATACAGGCAGTTTGCAGTATGCAGTACATACTACTGTAGTATGCAGTGTGCAGAATATACTACTATAGTATGCATGGTGCAGTATAGTAGTGTGCCATCCTGAGTTCAGGTGTTTTAGCCACACCCACTGCCGAAAGGTGTGTGAGATCAAGCATGTAGCCTTGCCACCTACTTTGATAAACATTGGTAATAGAATGTGTCATACTGGAGTACTCTGTCAGTTTATGGAATTTCTGCCCTGCTAGATCTGTCAGTCAACTGCAAGTCCTATTATTGTGAAATGGAAGCATCTAGAAGCAACAACAGCTCAGTCATAAAGTGGGAGACCAAACATACAGAGCAGGGTTGCTAAGTGCTGAGGTATGCAGTGATTTCTGTTGCATCTCTCACTGCAGAGTTCCGAACAGCTGGCTAATCCCTGTTAATCCAGTACTGTGCTTATTGTTAGAATAAAATGTTGGCTGTTTATTAACCTTTAAACCATTTACACATGTTTTACTAAATGTGCCTATTAAATGAGCTAGCTGCCTTAGTGAACCAGTAGTTCACAGTTAAGCCTTTACGTTATAAACATACCGGATAATAAATAAGCCATCTTGCGCGGTAATAACTTCAAACTCCTGCAGATGGCGCTGCATGAGCATGACAGGGCTATAAATACCTGTAGGGTGTGTGATGAGATTCACAGCTTGAAAAGAGGTGGTACAGTGCTGTAAATGTCTCGTTCCATATGTGGAAAATGGCTCCAAAGCAGATATTAATGACTGGCTAAAAGGAGTGATTGTATTTGGGCATGCCAAAGGACACAGTGTGAAGAAAGTAGGTGAATTTGCAGGTGTATGGAAGCGTACGCTCATATGGGTCTACAGGAAATTCATCTCAGAATTGTACTATGGATGAATAGTATCCATGAAATCTGGCCAAACTGGGCAATTGTTTTATATCTGGACATTGATGTAGCTTACATCCAGAAACTTGTCCAGTCCATGCCAAATCCAATCACAGCTGTTATTGATGCTCGAAGAAGCATTAGATGCTATTAGGTACATTTCTGTCAGAGGGGACTACACACATTCAAACATTAAATAAATGTTTTTATATGTGTGGAATTGATTGATTGTGGTAATCTAGTGTTCACTACACGAATCCACTACACAAATGCACATAGAGATTGGGCTCCTTCAATTCTTGCTTCAAGTACAAAAGGTCCATCTCCTTTGCTGAAGTCAAATACCAGCCACTGCTGTGGCATTTAGTAGTTGTGAACTGACTGGATAGCTGCCACGCAAAACTGCCCGCTGCTGTTCCATCCAGGTAACCATGCCGACCATGCAGATGGCCAATCCAATCCATTCCAATCAGAGTGATTGCCACCGCGGCTACCAGGGGGGAATTATTAATAGCTGACAGTCTTAGAGCCATGAGAGCCGCATCAATCTTCCACTGAGCACGCCACGGGCAGAGCTCTCATCATCCACCTTGATGAAGCCTGCATCCTCTAAGCACTCACTGGAGGGGGAAGCCAGCTCGATGCTGTGTAACATGACCCCAGAACATCAGGAGGTCACGGTTGAAAAGCCCCCCGGATCATTTGGCCAGCTTTGCTGATCTGCGTGAGGAGGAGTTGAGCATGTGTGGCAGGGGAACAAATGTGCCTCTAGAAGCACCCTGTGCCACCTCATTCTGCTCCATAATCCCTCACGGTAATGAGAAAACGTGGTGGTGATGGTGGTCAGGCTCTAACAGAGCACTGCAATATGTCTGACTCATGTATAGGCAGATATGGTTACAGAGGATAATTAGAAGGGATGGAGGATGCATGTTGGCCATTTTATCATAAACGCCTAGTTTGTATGTACACCTTGTTGCTGTTACTGGTTGCATCGACAATTTGAGTTAGCTCTTTCTAAATTATATATCAATAATCAGTTTTTGGAAGTTGGTTGATAGGTTTTTTCAATGAAGTTTCACACTCGGCTACATGTGCGGCATAAGCAAGGTGTGTGGCCAGTGAGAGTAAGCAGAAAGGATATGTTTCTAATAAAGTGTCCAGTGAGTGGAAGTAGATGGTAGGTGTATCCTGTAAAGTGTCCAGTGAGTGAAAGTAGAAGTAAGTGTTTCTAATAAAGTGTCCAGTGAGTGAAAGTAGAAGTAAGTGTTTCTAATAAAGTGTCCAGTGAGTGGAAGTAGAAGTAAGTGTTTCTAATAAAGTGTCCAGTGAGTGGAAGTAGAAGTAAGTGTTTCTAATAAAGTGGCCTGTGAGTGGAAGTAGAAGTAAGTGTTTCTAATAAAGTGGCCAGTGAGTGGAAGTAGAAGTAAGTGTTTCTAATAAAGTGTCCAGTGAGTGGAAGTAGAAGTAAGTGTTTCTAATAAAGTGGCCTGTGAGTGGAAGTAGAAGTAAGTGTTTCTAATAAAGTGGCCAGTGAGTGGAAGTAGATGGTAGGTGTATCCTGTAAAGTGTCCAGTGAGTGAAAGTAGAAGTAAGTGTTTCTAATAAAGTGTCCAGCGAGTGGAAGTAGAAGTAAGTGTTTCTAATAAAGTGTCCAGTGAGTGAAAGTAGAAGTGTTTCTAATAAAGTGTCCAGTGAGTGGAAGTAGAAGTAAGTGTTTCTAATAAAATGTCCAGTGAGTGGAAGTAGAAGTAAGTGTTTCTAATAAAGTGGCCTGTGAGTGGAAGTGAGTGGAAGTAGAAGTAAGTGTTTCAGTGGCCAGTGTGAAGTGGTAAAAGTGGCCTGTGAGTGGAAGTAGAAGTAAGTGTTTCTAATAAAGTGGCCAGTGAGTGGAAGTAGATGGTAGGTGTATCCTGTAAAGTGTCCAGTGAGTGGAAGTAGAAGTAAGTGTTTCTAATAAAGTGGCCAGTGAGTGGAAGTAGAAGTAAGTGTTTCTAATAAAGTGGCCAGTGAGTGGAAGTAGAAGTAAGTGTTTCTAATAAAGTGGCCTGTGAGTGGAAGCAGAAATAAGTGTTTCTAATAAAGTGGCCATTGAATGAATGCAGAAGGTAGATGTTTCAGACAAAGAAGCCAGTGAGTGAATGTGGAAGCCAGGTGTTTCTAATAAAGTGGCCAATGGGTGGAAGCAGAAGGTTGGTGTTTCAGAGAAAGAGGCCAGTGAGTGAATGCAGAAGGTAGCTGTTTCAGATAAAGAGGCCAGTGGGAGAAAACAGACAGAGGGTGTTTGTGATAAGGTGGTCTGTTAGTAGCAGAGGCTACGTGTTTACAATACAGTAGAAGGTGTAAAGTGAACCCTGATAGACACTGAAACAATTACTTTTCTTAACCTGGCTGCAATCCCAGCGACAGCGACATGCTTGTAGCGGCAGTTTCCCTGGCACAGATTATAGATTACAGTCCTGAAGTTCATTTACACAGACAATAGAGAATGGGCACTGAAAATCATGTTGAGTAGAGGACTATGGGCAGGGAAATAGGACCTTGGTGTCACAGTGATTGATTTTCAGACTGCCCGAGCTGAGGCTCTTGAATGGAGCTCAGAGGCTGTGGACTCGATCCAAATGAGGTCTGCAACGATGAGAGCACTCCACATCTTGACCATTGCTGGTGTGTGCAGCCATGATGGAGTGTGTTTCCTAATCACTGGGTTCATAAATAAACTGCAGACTAATGTTTAGAAATCTCGCTAGTCCGATATAATCAGCCCACAAATACAAAAAGGACAGCATCACAGTCAGTCTGCATGGCTGTCAGTTTAACTAGTGGTTACTTATTTCCCTGACAGATAGCAGGCAGGCATTTTGAATGACTGCTAAATAGAGGTTGGAAATGATCCATGTAAGCGCTGATTAAACAGACATGAACTGCAGCAAGAGGCAATACGAAAGCTCTGGTTCTGCAACAGATGCATTCATATGTGATATCTAGAACGTGAAATTGCTGCTAAAGCTCAGGCTAAGCATCAGAATGAGGAGGGAAGGTGATTTCAGTCACAGATCTTTAAATTGTAGCATGGTTGTTGGTGCTAGACTAGTTGGAGTAACTGAGTATTTTAGATCTACTGATCTGCTGGGACTGTCACACACAATCTCTAGGGTTTACAGTGGCGGTCCTTAAAAGAGAACATATCTAGTGGGGGTGGTTCTCTGGGCAAAAATGCCTTATTGGTGCCAGATGTTTGGAGGAGAATGGTCAGACTAGTTCAAGCTGACAGAAATGCAACAGTAGCTTAAATGACCACTCGGTACAACCATGTCTGTAGACGAGCCTCCCTGAACCCACAACACATCGAACCTTGAAGCAGGTGGGCTACAGCAGAAGACCACACCAGCTGCCACTTTTGTTAGGTAAGAATGGCAACCGAGGCTACAATTCACACAGGCTCACTGAAGCTGTTGGGACATTGGGAAAACAATGCCTGGTCTGATGAGTTTGGATTTCTGCTAAGACAGTCTGATGGTGGGGTCAGAATTTAGTGTAAGCAACATGAAACCATGAATCCATCCTGCCAGCAATTAGGTTTCCTAGGCACACTTTGAGTCCTTAAACAGCAATTGAGCATTGTTTAAACAGTATTGTTGCTGACCATGTTCCTCGCTTTATGACCACAGTATGACCCATCCTCTGATGGCCGCTTCCACCAGGAAGCAACGATGCTCAAATCATCTCAATTTGGTTTCCTGACCATGACAATGAGGTTATTGTACTCACATGACCTCCACAGTCACAAGATCTTCTCCATCCAGTAGAGCATCTTTGGTATTTGGTGGAATGGGAGATTCGCACCACGGATATGCAGCTGACCAATCTGGACCATCATGTCAACATGGACGAAAATCTAAAGCCAAAGGTACCTAATAAAGTGGCTGGTGTGTGTGTATATAAACTGGAATGATTTACAAAAGCAGTATCTGAGTCCTCCATCTTAACAAACCCAGAGCGACTTGATTAGTTTTTCGAGTGCCAGATGATTCTACATTGAGAACGAACAAACGGTTCCAGTCACAATTATCTCAGTGGATGAGAAGTGATGATCAACATGAAATAAAATCCGTCAACACCCATGTCCTCCTGCTGGTGAGATGGAGGAGTCGGAGGAACAAGTTGCCTTGGCAACAGAAAGGACTTGTGTGCCCGTTCATTCGAAGCAGCAAATTAGTTTTTTCTTTTTCTTTTTTTTCCTGACCAACTGGATCCGTTTGCAGAGAGTACTCCAGTTGATGAGCTTCTAGCACTGTTTGCTCAATATCTTGCGAGATATCGAGAGAGGAATCTAATAAAGAGACCACAGGGTTTTAGGTGGATTGAAAGAACAGATGCGGGAGGCAGAGAGCATTCCTGTATTTGCTAATCGCATAACCAGTTAGGCCTCAAACATCTCCAAACTGGTTGATCAATAAAGGCAATCAGCTGAATGACATGACGATGTACACAAGATGTGGTGGGGGGAGGGGGGGACAAACAGTATAACCATCTTGAAGTGATGACCTTCAAAGCCTTGGAAGAACCTGTACCTTCTTATCTGTGCGCTCTCCTACAAACTTGTGCACCATTGTGCAAGCTAAGGTCCTCCTGATTCTGGTCTCCTGGCTGTTCCTAGGTTCAAGCTTTCCTCTACAGCTGGCAGGTCTTTTATAGTTTACTGCTCCCCATTTTCTGGAGGTCCTTACCCAGCCCAAAACTTCTCAGGATAATTCTCTGTGAATAATAATAATAATAATAATAATAATAATAATAACAAGTCCCTTCTGTGATGTTCTGAGGGAGTTTTAATTAAGTGGAAATGGGTTCTTACCCAGGTTTTACCTTTTGCTCATCATCTTACCTGGGAACATAACATTCCTATCCCTGTAATCCAAGATGACATGTTCTGGCATTCACAGGGCTGCAAATGTGACTGATTGGCATGATGAACATTCAGGAGCATTGCCACATCTGGACTGGACAGCAAAATTCCCAGATTTAAGTCGTCTTAAAAATATGTGGGACTGTAAATTGTAAAGCATCCTTGGGTATGTCAAAGGTCCTATTTCAGAGCAACTTATATTTGGTATTACTATTATTATTATTATTATTGTTGTTGTTGTTGTTGTTGTTGTTGTTGTTGTTGTTTTTAAAAGGTTAAGAAACATTAATTGCTACAGACATGATTTCCAGCTAATTTCAGTCTTAATTTCTATTTAAATTCTTATTTTTATTTTTCCACATTAAATTAATCATGCTAATAATTCCCAGTCCTTATATTATAATTATTTTTAAAAATTCTGGCGTCTATAAAGCAGAGCTGCCGCTAGGAGTTTCTGGTGCTGGTCACGTTGTCCGGGAAATAATTCAGTTTGCTACGCGCATGAGTAAAAATTGCGGTCATATAACATCATTCATGCCAAAGCTGCACAGAACCTACAGTATATCGTGTTTTGCTGTAAATGATAGCCTGATCCAAATGTTACCTACTGCACATTCCCGTGTAGGCTTAAATACACTCTTTTTTTAACTGCCAGTAGCATTTTATGTTATCCCTGCTCATGCCAGTTGTAAAATGCATCTGAAGTTTCTCAGCAGCTTGAGATATGTTGAAGACAGTTTGAACCTAAAAAGGCACACCTTTTTCTCCTCCAGCACTCCTAAGGGCAGTATTAACCAGAGTGCGGAGCTGTTTCCCTGAGCATGATCCACATTCTTGACAAAAAAACATGCTGAGGTGAAAGAGAAGGAGGAGATTAGGTCCAAATCAACCAAACAGGAGCTTCATTAAGCTAAATGTGTTGGGGAGCAAGTCAGCAGTGGGCTATTGAAGTTAATTACTGATGATCACAACTAACTGACAAAGTAGAAAGAATAGATTTTTTGTTTTGCATGACTAGCTCTAACAACTACGTCACGTTCAAAGTCACTTAAGTCACCTATGGCCCCATTCTGATGCTCGGACTGAACTTCAGCAGTAAATGCTCCCATGTGATTGGTTGATTAGATGTTGTTGTTAAAGAGCAATTAAACAGGTGTACCTAATAAAGTGGCTGGTGAGTATATAATAATCTGATAACATTAAATAATACTGTATATATTATTTTACATGCATACACCATCTCCTAAATGTCCTTCTTTTAAGATGACAACAAAGCTTTAGAGATTACCATTGTATTGTGTACATCCCTCATTTTTCCCACACAGTTGTTAATATTAGATAATGTTATTAATTGAATAAGAGCCAAGGATCAGGCCCCGGGTCACTCTGTCTGTACAGATACACAACAGCACAAGTCCAAAGAGCGCTCGCAAGAAAACCAGGCCTGGCAAACATTGAACAGTTTCCCGACTTGACAGAAAACATACTGACTATACTCATAGAAACAAAGTATACTCAAACCTTGGCGAGGCCCAAAGGCACGCACACACACCAAGAACGAGTGAACCAGAGTGCTTTATTTACACATGATGAGAAAACAGAACCAGACCTAAATGTGGCTATTCAGCCTTCAGTCACTGGTCTACAGTTTCCCTCTCCAACATATAGCCTGCAGGCCAGAGCCTGTTTTTAAAGAGTCTGTGCTGCCCCCGCTGATCCCGCATGTGACTGTTCAAAGCGGAAAGCTGGCAACTTTTTGCTTATAAATCATTATTGTAAAGTGTAAAACTAGGTTTGGATTTAGGTTGGATTTTAACAGTACTTTTACTAAATTTACAAGTGGACAACACAGATAAAAATAAACAGGACATAGTCAGGATTAAGATTCTATTTCTATTCTTTATAAATAAACATTTACAAACTAATATTGTATTGGATGTCTTTACGTAGGCGGGAATACTTAATTAATACTAAGGAATACTTTTCTTAGGTATCTCCATCAAGTGTAGGCCACATATACTTTTCTGCACACTGTATAAGTCAGGTATACTTCAGTATAACTGTGTTATATCACTGATAAGTACATGTACAGTAAACTGAAAGCACACTCACTTATTTTTACTTTAAAAGGAGTGCTAATAGCACACTAAACCGAGGGGTTAGTTAATAGGGGATAAGAAATCCTGAAATGTTTTTCATAAGCTTGTACATTACCCTGCATAGTACTGGTCAAACTAAGCACAATTCATTCAACTGTAAAAATGCCCAGTTAGAACCTAAGTTCCTGTGTTTCCTTAATCTGTCAGCAAAATCTATGGGTTTTTTTTCCTACTTTGAAAATATGTTTGGATTAGTTCATTGCACACCAGCGGATGGGGAAATAATACATGACAAAAACCATATTCATTGTTCTAACTCAGGTGCTCCCATTAAAGTCAAAGATAGTATATTATTTATAACAATAGCAGCAGGATTAAGCAGCACTATTAAGGCGTAGACTATACTGATAACATTTCCAGTCCTCATTCTTTATTCCCAAAGGCAACTAACAAATCTCCAGTGTCAATATAATTTAAGACACTTTTCCAATCCACACATCTTATAGAAATAAGACCAGCAATCAGTGTTTAAATTATTATAACCAGTTTATTTGGTAGATAATCCTATTAAGTGACTGGTGTATATATATATATACTAAATTTGTATAAATATTATATATTTTTGTTTTTCTCTCTGAGATGGTTTCAATATATTATACATGTTTATGTTCGTTTTCTGTACTGTCTTATGATATATATAGCTTTGATGTTGACTGTATGGTTCTGTTTGCAAAGTGAAGTGTAATATATTATTAGGAGTACTATGTTTGATCTCTCCCTCCGCCACCTGCTCTTACCATCGTGTGAAGCGCATAGGGAATTCATAGACGTTCTCTTCGGTGTGGCAGGACAATGCTCTATGATTTCCGTTTCATGCAGGCTTTAAACTGAAGAAACGCTAGCGTGTCGCACACCTCAAAACACATAAGCCCAAACAGACTTGCTAATACAGTTTCTGGTGTGTATGATTACTGTTTATTGTTTTACATCACTTTTAGTGCCAGTATATTTTATATATTTATATATTTTGTGGTATTCTTGAAAATACAATATTCTTAAACGTTGTTAATGTTAATGTTGTTTAATATGGTTTTATCAGAGAATTTAGCAAACACAGACACAGCTACTTTTGCCTATCCTTGCATTTTGCTTTTTGTTTTCCAGGGATGGTTTTATTTTTCCATCAGCTTTTTTTCCACCATCACCAATAGTTTTGTTTGCTAAAGTTTTTTTTACTTGACCCACACCCTCCCTTTTGCTGTCCTCTAAGCAGAATAAACTAAATAGCATAAATAACAGCTGATGCAAGCTCAAAATGTACCTTGCCTTACCTTTCATATTCTTTTGCATGTGCTTCCTAGTCTTTTAAAAACCTTCAAAAGTTTTTTCAAGAATGCAGTGCTTTCTTTTAGAAGGCACAGAGTGATGTGTTCTCATGAAACTGGTCCACCTATTAGAAACTAAAGAAAAGCAAATAGTCAATTTCACTGTCAAGTCAGCTCCTAAATATGTTGGTGGTTAATCTGACCAGTTCCAAAAGTCCTAACCCATGCTGAATTTTTTTCCAACCAAAACTTAAACATGAAATGGGCAAGGTATTACAATGCTTGTAGAGTTTAAAGTGTGATTATAATATAAAAATGAAAAAAAAAATTGAATTGAATATAGATTAATACAACATAATTAATATAACAAAAACCATGTATTTATTTCTCAGAAATCATTATGCCTTCTCTTCTAGAAGGCTCTGAGGGATCCCCTTGGTTATTTATGAAAATGGACAAACTGTATAAAGCCTGAAATGTATCTGTAGGTATCTGTCTGTTTGTATAGCTGTATACTTAAACCACATAAGCACATCTTATTGAGATTACATAACAACAACCTGACATGATTTGAGGCAGATGTGTAATGATTTTAGCCACACAGTCAGCATGCTACAAGTTTTAGTCATGCCCATATGCTATTATGTGTTAGCCGCAATTACATTAGCCTAGCACAGCTCCAAAACTACAGATTAACAATTTGGGCACCTAACTTGGCTTGATGGCTACATTTGGGACAAAAGGGGAAAAAGCTGGGTGAAATTCATTCAGCATTGTAGCGTTGTGGAACCAATCCTGATTCAAGTGTAAGCCAAGCCTTAGCGAAGGTAATCTATTGTGCAACACTGTACAAATAATGATGCTAGATTTTATACAGCCAATCCATATACTTGGTGATGATAATTCATTTTGCAAATGCATGATCAAAGAGACATTTGTTGGTGTTATACACCAAATTCTATGCAAATTTTCACTACAAAGAGCGTTTCAGTGGAGGCATGCTATGATATTATGACACCACCTTGTGGTTAAAACAGATTCCAGCTCCAAGTCCAAGTGTTGTAGCTTTCCAGAGGCTCTTCCTTTGTTTGCCAAGCATTAGTATGCAGAACCACAGTACTGCTTAAGTAACACACTCATACGGTGCCTCTTTGTCTACATGCTTGCATTTATAAAACAAAAAACTTAATATTTACAGTGACCTGCAAGTGCAGTGGTAGCTGCTATGAATGGACCTGACTTTACATGGTGCCGAAACAGTAAGGGAAAAGCTATGGGGGACATGATTGATGCCAATCAAGCATCAGGGTTTGCTTAAAGGGATTCCTATAGATTTTTCCATGTAATTGCTAGAATGCAAGAAGTGATGGAGATATGGTGTGGCACACTGTCAGAGACCTCGATGCAAGGCCATCCTGGGGTGGGGGGGTGCACTAGTAGCATTTCTTCCTCCAGGGTCACCATGGCTCCGCTCCCTTGTTGCTTGGCAACCCTCCGCTCCCGCAAAACTCCCCTACACCTCCGGCAAACGTGGCTGACTTTCATAAAGATCAGGCAAAGCCCACACAGTGCCACCCTGACATGTGCTACTTTTTAAGTGCTATCACTCCTTAATAACACTAATGCTGTATCAGGGTGCAAAGCTGAAGCTTTAAAAGCAGCACAGAAAGTTCATGATGCTGAGTCCATTTTGGCATGCCAAACATCTGTAAAACTTTGCATGACATATACACTGTTAGGCCAAAGCCATAGGATAGCAGTGGTGAACCTCAGGGGACAGCTTGGGTATAGCTGTGAAGTGTTATCTTGTAAGAGAGGTTGAACATTGGTCATCGTGCTCATGACAAGGAGACGTGAAGTATCGGAGCTTGAACACGGCGTGATAGTGGAATACCTCAATTGGGCTCATGTCGGGTAAACGTGTAGGCCGTACAATTTATCAGAACTCTTCAAAATGCTCCTCAAACTAGTTCTGGATAACTTGGGTCCGATGGCACGGTGTATTATACTGCTGGACTATCCCACCTTTTTAGAGGCACATGAAGGGCCACAACTGGGCACTAAGCAGTGAAATGTATCAGGCACCGGCCTATGACGCATTTAGGTGGACCAGTGGACCTAACACATGCCATGAAAACACACCGCACACAAGTATGGAGCCACCACCAGCATGCACAGTGAGTTGTTGACAACTGGGGTCCATGTCGTGGGGGTTGTACCACACATGAACCCTACCATCAGCCCAAAACGACTGGTACCGTGATTTATCAGACCACGCCACATGTTGTCAGTCCTCTATGGTACAGTTAACAACCTCACGAGCCCAGGTGAGGTGCTGTGTCTGGTGTGGTGGTGTTAACTGAGGCACTCTGGTGGGTCCTCTGCGCCATATCGCCTGACCCATGGGATATGTGTGTGAGGTCTCCTACACTGAATGTGCATGTGATTTACTTGTCTGTTCATTATCACAATCATTAAGTACCTGTTGGAGGCCACTGCACTGTCCACTGTGGGTGCTAATTTTTTCTATGACAGATTCCTAGTACACACATGGCACTGTGGATTAAGGAATGTTAAATGTCTGCAGAGCTTAGATATAGAATGTCCCTTCCATCCGCCACCCACTATCATGCCTTATTCAGACTCCAGTTATTCACATGTCTTTGCCATGAGCACGCTGGACATTGTTCAAATTTATTCACAAGATAACACTTTACAACTTATACAGGTGTGGGCGTTCCCAAGCTGTTCCCTGAGGTAACTCCCCATCATAATCAACTGACACACTGATATCACCTGACTCTTGGTATGTCAGCGCGTAGATCACTACGTTGGGTGTATTCAGGGTCAGGGCGCTTAACTGTGTGAGCACTGAACTGTGGCTTACAGGATACAAAGACTTTACTGTAACAATGCCACAAAATGTCCATGCTCTGAATATCCTCGGCCTATTATAGGTATTAAATGTCATACAGATTTGGGAAATTGTTAGGTAATTAGGCTAATTACCTCCATATACATTTCCGTACAGCTGTCTCATTTTTGGGCACGATTAGGCTTAAATACTTTTATTTTTTCTCCCCAGAATTGGCAGACAGACAGGATTCAAATAACATCAAACATTTTGAAGGCTTACCTGCATATCACTGCTGTCAAAACAAAGCCTTGCATCTCCACAATGATAAGTTTCATATTATGTGGATAATAATCATAAACAAACATAAACACCTGTTAGTGTAGTTTTAGGTCATATTTGTGGTTCAAAAATTAATTTTGGTGGAAACACTGTACGGTAATAAACCGGTTGTTACAGGTGAAAACATGTAGGTGCACATTAGGATGGAAGAAGTGGCCTATTATTATATTATGTTAATATAACTTATTTACATAGTGTATGTATACAGAAAGCACAGTGTTCTGTGTGATGTGGTGGTTGTTATAAGCTTGAGATGTTTATTTTTAAGCATTTAGAATAAGACTAAAACACAGGAAAAGCTACATGCACATTGTTCTGTATGGAGTGTTTGGATTCCTGTACAGCCCAAGTGTGTGAAGTTGTGACTCGTTTCGTCCGCTAGGTGGCAGTAAATCTCTCTATTAGCAGCCACTATAACAAAGAACAAGAAGAGGAAGTCTCTTCTCATGACCCTTCAGTTTAAGAATTTAGTTTATGATCATACTTGCGTTTTTAATTTCTCCTTTCTGAACTGGTTTTCGTCTTACTCACCTCAGAAACGGAGATACATTTCTTCGTTTTGAGGCAGTAATCGTCTAAAGTAGGGGCAAAGCCGCTGCTTTACTTGCCAGCTCGCTAGCTAACTCGCTAACCAGCCAGCTAATAACACAGCTAACGTTAGCTGGTTAATGTAGTTTAATGCTAAATATGGCAGAAAACACAAACAGCGGTGCAAATCTTCCATCGGGAGATCCGCAGCTCATCGCCCTGATCGTAGAGCATCTGAAGAGCCGAGGCTTGTTTGACGAGTTTAGAAGAGACTGTCTGGCAGACGTGGACACAAAGGTGAACAGCAGAGCTAACTTACCTGCGGCTAGCATCTGTAGCGGGAGTGTGATGCTTTACGTGTGTGTGTATATGTATAATATTTGCGAAGAAGATAAAACCTCTTTCACCTTGGCGGACATGGCGAGATACTAACAGGCACTTTACCTAATGACACTCCCTCTCCCCCCCCAAAAAAATCAGTTAGAGGCATATTATGAGATTTAGCAGCTTTCTGTGGTTTTATGTACTAAAACCCTTTGAATGTATAGAACATATCTCTTTGAGAGACTCTTACTTTTTCTATGCTTCAAATTTGGTGGTACTCTTTAGAAGACAGAATGCAGAAGCCCTTGTTATGGTTATTAACAGCTCCGTGCATAAAACTCCAAGTAGGATTATTACTGTTTCGTAAAAGTACTACCAGTATTAAAACTGTGAGGCTGAGCTTATTCTTGTTCAGGTTTTCTTGTTTCACCAACGGTACAGCATTTGCATTCCGGCACTGGCACTGCTTCTCGTGCATCAGACTTTTGGTCATATTTTCCCATTCCACCTTAAGTGGTGCAGAATGTAGCACTGCTCAAGGTGGAACAGGACAAACATGAAGCTGGTGAAAGTCAGTATCAGAAAATATTTCTAGCATTAAAAGAATAATGAGAGTAATAGATTTACTCAGGTTGCGATATGCAAACTAACTGCTAGAGGTTACACACCGCTCCTTTACAACTGATATATGTTAATTACCTTTTTGGATTGGCTGCTCTGGTTTTGGCTTATTCAAGTGCAGTTGGTGCTTATAGTAATTTCAGCATAGGAATGGGCTTGTAAATGTGTTTGTTTCATGACATCCCAAAACCTAGAAACATTTTACTTGAAATAGTGTAGACATATGTAGACTGTGATATTAATGCCCTATTAAATATGTAAAACAGCCTAAATATATGGCTTATAGGGACCGGCTTCTCAGAAAACTGAGTTAGAGAAGTCAGCTTGCACTGCCAGCCAGTAAAGTAATGTGTTTTGTTTCTGGCTAAGTTGGAACTCTGAAACATGCTCCAGGACCAAGATTGAGAACTCTTTTAGTTCACTCGCCAAGGAGATGTTTTCCTCTGGATGTACTGACAGACGTGTAACTAGGGCTGTTAGATTCCACACAGTTTGGAGTAATTTCCCATTCCAAGCGATGGGAAAATGTAGATATCACATCACATTCACGGTCTCGAGTGGTGAACATACTTTATGGCTCTGCGTACCTGACATGGTTGATAACGGGCCCCCTCTGTGTGCGTGCTTTGAAACAGGTTGGATTACATAATGTTACAAACCGCACAAACAAATTTCTCTGTGCTGTATAATAAGAGGAGGAATAATAATGTGACTTTCCTCTAAAATCAAACTCCATCATAGCACCTGGACTGTCATGTCAGATTTGTTTATGGATTGATCCCTTTTCGTGTCTGCACCTTTCACACTGAGTAAAATAGCATGTTTTAAAGGCAGTGCAGTCCTTGTAGCATTGTAGATCATGTAGTTGGGGTATCATGTTTAAAGGAGCACCATTATTGTTATTTGATTATGGAAATCAATGTTAGTTGCAGCCCCAGTGATTTATTAAGGGACACATGGTGTTTCAGACAGCAACACCTCGTGTGTATGCATCTTTATGTTGAAACGAGTCCGAAGCTTTTGACTGGACTGCTGATTCCAACAAGCCTCGGGTCTGAGAGTCCGTTCTTTTTAGGATCAACTCCCAGCCTTACGTGCAACACCTCATTAATCTGGCTGTATGTTTACCAGCTGTATTGTTTCCACTTCTCCAGCCAGCTTATCAGAATCTGAGACAGAAGGTGGACAACTTTGTCGCGAATCACCTCAGTTCCCAAGATTGGAGTCCATCGATCAACAAGAACCAAGTTCGTAACGGACTGCGACAAAGTGTTGTTCAGTAAGTCCCTCTGATGTTTCTGCTAGACTGAAGAGTACAGTATGCATTCAAATAGAAAGCATGACAAGGTTTTATATATATATATATATATATATATATATATATATGGTATGTAGTAAATCCATTTACAACAGTTTCAGAGTTAAAGAGTTACATTTGTAAAAAGGAATAAAATTACATTAAAAAATAAGCTGTAATTTTTCTTTTTTAAAATTCTTTTAATATTTTTCTACTATTTTTGTAGGTCTGGGATGTTGGAGTCTGGAGTGGACAGAATTATAACACAGGTGGTTGATCCCAAACTGAATCACATCTTCCGGCCTCACATTGAGAAAGCCATACATGACTTCCTGGCCTCAGACAAGGGAGAAGAAGGCGCATCAAATTTAACATGCGAGGCTGACCAGCAAGATGCCACCAGCAGCAGTGCCACCCCAAAAACACAGTAAAGTAGAGGTTTGAGAAGGTATGTTTAAAAAGCTGGAACAGTCTTTGCCATGTAGTGCTGACTAACTGTGCTAAGCAGATTAATTCAATCAAAGAATAAGGAACAGTTCCATAAACATGCACGCGGCAGGTAAAAGTGGCCCAAATTAGATCTTTTTCCTCATATGTCACACTGAATCTGACATTTTCAGTTCTCATGTGGTATTCAAATCAAACAGGTATCCAATACACGGCAGTGCGACTCAGTCTGAACAAGCCAGATCAGAATTCATGTTAGTTTATATCATAATTCTCTGCTGCAGAGACCTCATACACATTTGGGCTGCTGGATGATGTTGCTGTTAAACACAATGCAAGCTCTTCCCAACCACTCTGTGTTTAAAGAGACTTAAAATGGGCAAACGCGGCATGAAGGAGGCTGCAGCATCAAAGAAAAATAGTCTAAGTTTAAAGAATCCAAGGACATGAACCAAAGAAGTAGCCACAGCCGAGTATTGTGTTCTTTTTACAGCGAGTTTGAACCTGAGCAACGTAAACAAGGAGTTTACTTCTTTTGTTTTGAGCTTTGGGGCTAACACAGTTAACAGTAGAGTTCCGTGGTCACCCACTGAAAAAGCCCAATGTAGTTTCCATAAAAATACAACACCAAAACTTCCCTCAACCTCCTCAAACCACATCACAGTAAGACTTATTCCAAACTACCACGTTTAGACCACTATATATATATGTAGATGAGAGGACTGATCTTGAATCAGACTAATCCATATTATTTATAATCAATGTCCCAAGTGCTTATTTGAGATTAGCACTCCTACTTTAGAGGTGGTTCCTGAATACAGATCCTGTTCTAAAAAGGTGGCCTATTGATTCCTGCTTGCTGCGATGCTTTGCTTATTTTTATTTTGGTCCTTTTCCTAAAATACATCACACTGTGTCACCTTAAAGTCAACATGAAGTGGAAATCACAACACATTTGTTTTCTGGCCAAGATGTATTTCCCAGTGGAACAGGCTACTTGGACAGACATAATTTATAACGAAATTCAGAAGCAACATGTAGTCGGAATCTGATAGAGTCTGACAGAATCTGTCTGTTTTGTTGGTAAACCAAATGTGGGGAGGGGAGGAGATTTCAATATAGATAAGTTTTTTTTTTACATTCTAAGACGAATACATGTAGCTCCATCACCAACTCAGTAGTGTTGCAGAAACCTTTGGAAAACAGTACAAATCCTGCCAGATATCTGAACACAGATTTTCAGCATAAACAAGCTTAAATTACTTGTAATTAATTATTTTACAGACGGCTCAAGCCTAAAATGAAAGACAGAGTTGAAGAGGTCGAAAGCGCATTACCCTTACAGCTCCCAGATTTCCCCCTGAACCGGTCCTTTAATGTAACCAAAGCTGTCATGTTGTCATGTTATTGTGTTATGAGGTACTTACTGTGCTTTGTTTTTATATGATCTAGGTGCCATATGACCCACGGATATGGATAGAGCAGAAGTGGATTAACATGGACACCTACTGAGGAAATACTCCCATATTGGAACTGTGCTGCATGTTTGGGAACCTGCTCAGATGTGTCTTAGTCTAGTCCATGTTGTACGAGCATGTAAAATGCGAGGAGGATGTGTTTTTCAGCCTATGCACCATTTCGGAGTGCCACTTTGAAATCATCCATAAATGCGGACACAGGTGACTGGTTGAAATGTAATCATCTCATGTAAATTTAATTGTTCATGAACTGAAACTGTGCAATCTGACTTTGGGAGCTTTCTTTTTCCACCAAGTTTGTAACAGGGAACGTTTCTACTAATAAACAGTATGTATAGGGGAAATGCCCACATCATTATATGTTTTCTGGACTTGTCGTTCTTCTGCGAATGTTGCAACAGATTCTGTGTTGTGGGGGAACACTCTACATAATGACTGGCTCTGAGACTGCTGCTGCGTGTTTTTTATTATTATTTTTTTTTTCTGGATTATTAGTGATGACATTCTAGAGAAGCAGGAATGGCGTTTTTGTGATTCCAACTGGAAGCTAGGCAGAGCGAGTGCCTACAAAAGTTCACCATGTTCCATCCAATGCAGACGTGCTGTAAAGTGATGGGATCTTTTGGAAGCGAAGGCTTTCGACCCGCAGAAGGATGTTTGGAATGAAACTCCAGTACTGCGATAAGGGCTAGCAGCGGAATGATGTTTTCCTTTTTTTGTAATGGAAGAGATGCACTGTGTTCCTGGACTGGGACAAAGGTCTACAAGTTCGGCTTGTTTCCGTCTTTCAGCACCTCGCTCCTGAGAATGTGGAAGGCAGTCAAATGTTGGAGACACCAGTCTGCTACATTCGGCAGTCATGTGTCTTATGCCATGTGCTGGTTGTTGGAGTAAAGTGCTTTTTTGGATCATTACCAAGTGTTTATAACAGTGATTAACTTTACCTGTACTTGTGGGTATTCCCAGAACGAATACAGCACCGTCTTTTTAGATGTATCCCCACCTTCTAAAGCTGGAGGAAATGTCTTGATTAAAGAACTGAACAATTTAACTAAAATTTACTTTTCCTTTTCTAAACGCATCATGTGTTCGTTTTCCTCCTATAGGCTCCCGCTGAGTGTAGAACCCGATTGCTCTATTGCTTTAATAAACTAATACAGTATATCTTGACCAGCAATGCAGTACTCTTAACAGTTCTGCTGTTATTTCTATATTGTGGTGTAAAAACAGATCGTTATATCAGTAACATCTAAAATACTACCTGTTGGTCTAATACAGACTGACTTCAGGTGGAACTTTATTGATTAAGGATGTTGCTTATTATAAGGATAAACTGAGCACACATGGGCACTCATTGGTTGTTGAAAACCACTTGTCACCCTCTGTTGTCACCAACTGTTTCTTCCCTTTTTGGGAGACATGATAACCAAACCATGTCCAGGGTGTTTTCTGGGATAGGCTCCTGCAACCCCTGTGACCCAGGAGAATAAGCAGCCTAAAATGTAATAAATGAATATCCTACATTATCATCTTCTCATAATATCACAGCGCTCGTGAACCGCCTGTATATGAGTTCCACCATTCAGAGGCAATCAAACCTCGACATGTTATGACATCATAACCTTAATAATCACAGTTTAAATCGTAGTCACAGTGTTAGAAAAATCATAATTAGATATTCCCCCAGATCTGACCAACATTTAATAAATATTTTGGTGTTGTGTTTCAGAGGAGCAGAACATTTAGGTAATGCTGGTCTACCGGATGCATTTCGTTATTAGTGATTAGTGTCTCAGTGCTCAACACTACTGTTATCTGACTTACAATCTTCTTCTTCTTTATCTTCTTGGTTGAGAGATTTTTGTCCTCCCTCGCTTTTCAAGATATCAACACCATTGGCCTGATCGGAAATGGTTTTATAGTATGGTTTTATACATTCCCAAACTCTAATCCACAGATATACTAACCCGCACTCCTATACGAGCCTCTTTTTTCATCCCTCGTTCCTCCCATAGAGTCCTGTTTATTTTAAGCAACACATTAGCAACCAACTAGCAACAAGCTTAAGTTGCGCAGTTGCTGATATGGACAATATTTATTAAGCTACACATACAGAAGTACTGTCTCTCAGTAAGGCAGCAGGCCTGGAGTTGTGGAGGTTTCTAAAGGTGTCCATCCCATGCAGCTTGAATATTCTCATAAAACACTTTTTTTACTGTATTTGTAACCTGAATGCTACATTTGTTCATAATGCTAAGGCAGCCAGGTTTAGGTACATGTTTATGCATTTTATATATTCTATATCAACATTTGTAGATAGTAGATATTCATATAAAATAAGTACACTCATAGTCAAAAATAAATAGTACAAATAAATTACAAACAAAAAGTACAAACAAAAAAATTGCACAAATAGTTGGACACAGAAGGAATCAACTGACAGAAATGAAACTTAGTGGGTAGGTTTGACATTGTGAGATGGTTTCACATTCAGCCACACATGTAACATAAGCAAGGGCAAGCCTTATCGCTGTACTTGACTGACCCAACAGCCACTATTGTGGACATTTAGCTTATTAAGTCATCCATGCCAGCACCTCTAGCAGACGGCCGCACCATACAGGACTAGATACACGCAGACGGTTACACCAACTACCCTTAAGACCACGTCTGTGTCGCCAAAGACTGCAGAGGTGTTGTTCCTGACGATCCGAATGGCTCAGAATGTCAGTGGGTCAGCTTTAGTGACGAGTTTCTTCAGCCCTACTGTAAAATCTGCAGGAACTGCGTGAGAATATTCAAGCTGCAGGGATGGATTATCGCAGGACACCGTTAGGTGTCTAAACTGATTATCATTTATTGTTCCTGGTAACCTCTGTCTTCCTTACCAATAGCACCGCAATCCCACACTTCCTTCTGGGTGCAACTATTCTTTTGACCATTAGTGTATACTGGTTACTGGTTGACGGCAGTTGATCCCTGTATGGGTGTATTCACACATTTTGATTCTACAGAATAGTCCATATATTCCCGTATATGGTCCATTTCCTCCACCAATAGGCTACTTTTATTGTTGTTGTTTTTTTTAAGGGTTAAGTTTCGGGATTCTTTACGCGCTAAAAGGACGCAGTGTTCCATTTTTTGATAACGCGTCATAGTCCTCTCCCACCTGGCAGTTAAGCCTCTGGCCTCAATGTCTTTATCCACTCCACTGTGTTAAATAGCTAAATGTTCAACAGAAAATAAACTAGGTCTCGGGCCAGGGCTGAGCTCAGGTTTCTTGTGCTGGTCTTGTGTACGGGACGGCTGCCCAAGTACTGAAACTGGTGTCTGCCCATGCCAATTATGTTATTTGCCACAGTAACCCCTCCAAGCCCATCTGGGGAAATCCGATCCAACTATGGTCTGGAAGGCACAATGAGAGGCTGAATGGAGTGCTGTCTGCTGTTACCAACCTGCTGTCGGGGTGAAGAATTTTCACCCCTGCACGTCACCCCCCTGCTTAATCATACACCAACCAGCCTGGCTGTGAGAAACCTGGGATTCTAAAAAGCATTATAAACATAAACAAATCACAAACTCTGGCACTTGAATAGGATTTGGTGGAACAGGATGTAGTAAACGTTGGGAAAATAAGACCACAAGGTGGCACGATTGACCCAACTGTTTGGTGACCCCACTGTTACCTTCAACAGCAGCGTAATGCTGGACTGAACCAAAGTCCCAACAGTGTTTAAAGACATTAAGGATGGTTATATCCAGTAACCCATAGAGAACCATGTGGAAGCACCAACAGTTTACAGTGGAGATAATAGCCTAATAGCAGTGTTATTCTAAGAATTACATGCCGATATCTTCTGCGACGGAATTTCCCTCTCACATTTCATCCCCATCAGACATTAAGCTTGCTAAGTGTCGAAACAACTCGTCCAACGATGAAAACCTGCATTGTGTGGGGAGAGGAGTTACGCAGCACTTTTGGCCTGAGATATGCAGCAATTAAATCCTGCTGCCCTTGGAGAGCTTCGTTAATGTAGTGTGAAATTATATGTTCAGGGCTTCGCAGGGGGGGTTAAGGAAAGTCTCAGCTGACATTGCATTTGTCTTCTGGACATTTATAAATCACCAGAGTAATTACTGAATGGGGACAAGGGGGAAAACCCCCCCCAAAAAAAAATCCACCCCCACCTTTACTGAAACGCAGCTGCCGGTCGCTCTGGAGCTGGCCTTGCACAGCCCAGGCCACAACAATTAAATCGCCATTCCTCTGCAAAGCCCTCCTGCATCTGTTGAGTTTAATTGCGTCCTGATTTTTTTTTTTGCCCCAACGGTGGAGCAGATTCATTACATTCAGTGGCTCGGCTGTGTGCAGGCCAGATGTGTGGAAGGCCCATATCCATTGTTTGAGCAGCCAGGCAAGGTACTTTCCAGTCCAGCTAATCTCCAGAACAGAGGTGCCATTGTGTTAAATGGGGCTGTTAATTGCCAAGCATAGCTATCGCTCACGTCGCCTTAGTGTTTGGAGAGAAGTTGCTGGTGATTGGTAATGTAACAGCGACCCACTTTACTGCACACACCATCATAGTGTGGAGGGCTAGGTGGCAAGTGGTTCTCCCTGACCTTTTTTCTGTTTGGTGTGTACTGAAGTTGTTTTAAAAGGCCCTCGATCACCTAGTCTTAACACATAATGTCACTACTGTAAAGACATAACGGTAAGGAAGAAATGTCCTTCTGATTCATCAGATATTCATTTTGGAGCAAAAACATTTATGGAATAAACAGGCAAAATGCATATAGTCATTCTGGAGCAGTAAAATGGGAGATGGTTTGAGAATCGGTTTAGGCATCACCTTGCTCTTTATAAGCAGAAACATTTTCATTTCCTTCAAATGATCAAGCAACTGTATATCTAATCTTCTTTCTGAAAGAACTACTCCATGTGTATTGGAGTTCTTGACCTTCAAATCTCAACACATTGTTCAACTATGTTGTCTCATTGTGGGCGTGTAAAAGGTCCAGGAAAGCCATCTAGTTTTAAAAGCACATATTTGTATGGAGTTTGTATGGAAACCTAATTGCTTGCATTCGTGGTTAGCTTTATTGGATGGTTAACCTAGCTAGCTATTGAGCAGCCACAGCCTCCGGAGACCCCAACAGTATCCACAACTTTCTTCCATGTTTTATTTTTTTCTTGCATTAGCTAATTTATGCATAAGTGGGATGTTTTTATATTATGCTAATTTTCCTAAAATGCATTTTCCATTCAACTTCTAAGAGGCTAATCCTTTCAGATCATGTGGGTGATGGAGCTCATTTCATCACAAACTGGGCGAAAGGCAGTAAACACCCGGCACATGCCATCAGTCCATCACAGGACAAATACACAGTCACACCCATTACAGACATATACACCTGGGGCAATTAAGCTTTTCATATTCACCTAACTGCATGTCTTTGGACTGTGTGAGGAAACCGGAGCACCTGGAGAAAACAGACATGGGGAGAACGTGCAAACTCTGCACAGAAAGTACCGCAAACACCCCAGCGTCGTACCTATACCTCTCTTGCAACAGTGCTACCCACTGCACCCCAGTGCCACTCAGTTTTCCAAAATTACATCGCCTTGCTTACAGTATCGCAATATATATCGATATATCGAATTGTCACCCCAGTATCATGATGCAGATTCCAATACACAGTCCTATTCCTCACAACTGATCAACTATAAAACAGACGTCGACTGATATTCAGTTTATCTGGGCCTCTTGAGAGCAAACTGGCTGTCACGAGTTCATTTATGATTACTGAGTCTGTACATAGTTCTTCAATAGTTGAGAACTGAAATGGTCTGGGATCTTTTTGGCATGACCTATATAAAGAATATGAGGAAAAACGACCCTTGCAAATCCTTGTGGACCTCTCTGCGAGATGGACTGTTCCAGTTACCCATACTTTATCATAAGCCAGACGTCCTTTCTGGCAACAACTCCCTGGGCTGATGCCAGGCTTTGCCTGTCATTTATCGGTGCATGCTGGCTCATCAAGTTCAGGTCAGGTTTACCATTAACCACAAAGGGGGTTAGCTTACAAAGGATACACGTCTTCGCTTCGCAGTTACTGCAAGCATGTAAGACAAATCAAATGGATATTAGAATATATAACGTAGAAATGAGAATCCCCATACGGTTACCAGATATAGAGTGGTCAGTGTCCCTAAAGGAGCGATTGAGCTCCTGTTGTTAAAACTGACATACTCAAGAGTGCAGGTTTGTTTGCACACACAGCCTTGACTGGCTACACTCAGCATGATATGTTTATGTTCTTTAAGAAAACTGATCATACCTGGTATGAGGTAGTGGGGTTCTTGTAGTCATGGCAGAAGGAAGGGTTTTTAATCTGTGAGGGAGCTGAATTAAAGCCCGGACCCTGTCTATTGGCATTGCCGTTTGCTGCAACTTTTTTAGGCCCTTTGAATAAACAGGTAAAATGCATATGGTCAACCAGATATCTAATGTTCTTTAAATAGTTTTTAAGAAGTAAAAGTGTAGGAAAGGAATACTGTTCTAATCTTTATCAAGAACGATCTTTCAGATACATTTTTTTTTTTTTTTTTGGAAATACATTTTATGTTCTCAATCTGCATACCAGCTCCTTCAAAACTACTCATGGATCCTCATTACTAGTAGACATTACCTGATGATTTTTTGGTGGTGGGCTGAAGGTAAGGGAACCAGCCTTGTGACCGGATGGTCGCCGGTTTGACTCCCTAAACCGTCAGTAACGACTAAAGTGCTGTTGCGCAAGGCATATAAACCCCCAACTGCTCCCCTGGTGCCATGGATAAGGCTGCCCACCGCTCCGGGCAAGTGTCCTCACTGCCCCTAGTGTGTGTCTTTGTGCGTGTTTCACTTCACAGATGGGGTAAATGCGGAAGACATATTCCTCTGTGTGCAAACACAAATGGCAAAAAATTGGCTCTAAACTCACTACTCAGAATGATTGGCCTCAGCTGAATTCTGGCAATTCATCAAAATCACCTAGGTAGATTTGCTGATTTTGTTTGATGTTTTTGTTTTATTGTATTTTTCCATTTTTATTGTATTTGCATTTTTGGTTCAATTTTTTGTTGTCATTTGCACCTCTGGAGACAAGTGGTTCATTTTCCACTTGTTTCATTTCACATCCAACCTCTGTACATAAAGATGGCAGTGTTAGCTTTACCAAACTTATGCATTAGTTGTTTTTTATACATTTCACTCAAACATAAACAAGTAGCATAAAGGTGCACTGCTTACAGTCCTTACAGTAATGCACTATATTTCACAATACATCAAACCATCACCCTTGTATCATGAGATGTGTCATATTCCCATTATTTTCAGTTATTAAACTTCTGATGAATTAGTACCAGACTAGTGTTTTTAGTCAGCAATGGAGATGAACTGAAGTCTGGACCATGTTTAAAGGCATTGCCATTTGCAGCAGTTTTTTTGCACCCGCGGAATAAACAGACAAAATGCACGGTAACTAAAACAGGCTTTGTCATCACTCATCAAATATCTTTCAAATGCAACTGGGATGTCTGGACTCCTCTCCAAACCCCATCAGTACTGTATCAATACGTGCTGTTCTACATGTGAAATCCATGCAAATGACAGTGACACTAGTCCCGTCACAGTCATGTGTTTTTCCACTGCTGCACTGGTCATAACATGGTATAGTACAAGAGTTCATGGGTATTTGTAAGAATGTGTTTGTGGGACAGGGGTCGCTTGGTGATCAACAGCAGGGTTGACCAAGGTTTACGCCGAAAGGTTGTGTAAATCCTTGGGGGCTGGTGTGTGGGTAGGGGACGGAGATAGCGCAAACACGGGGGAAGGGAGTAGGGTGTAGGGGATGGGTCGGGGGCACTGCCAGAGAATAAACGCTTCCCTCCCCTTTGAAAGACCACCTGGCAGGAGAACGGACAGTGATCTATAAGTTTTCCTCTAGGCCCACTGGCCAGGCACATGATCTCTTTGGCTCCGGGTAAGCTGCTGTCACAAGGTTGGGAATGACCCACAAAAACACACTCCAGACTCTTGTACACATCTCAGGAGCCCCTCAAAGACGTAAGGATGGGCAAGGGTGGCCAGAAGATTAAGGGCCTCTGACGGTAACCTTTTACTGTAAGGACCTCGGCCGCATTCCGCCAGTGCAAATGCTGCTCGTGTTTGACCCGACCTCAACAAGCGTACATTCTCCACAAGGCAGGAAATGGATCAGTGTATAGCCCTCCACACCACTGGCAGATATATGAGCGGAAGCACTTTGAGTACTTTCAATGTTATGAAAATAACCATAAATATGCTGCTCGAGCGTGCAATGGACTACGGTAGTCAGCTAACCGTGTCAGCTCCCTGAGTACAGGCCCATAGCTTCACACATTAAGCAAAATTAACAAGGAGAATCTCCTTTTCCTTTTAACTCTGCACAAACATGAGGCATCATCTAATCCTCTGAGCCCAAGGCTCCATTTACCAAGTCCTATAAATTCAGTTTCAATAAAGTGTTTATAGGGGAGGACTGAGACTTCCTTCTAGACACCAATATAGTGCTGAGATTTTAAGGGAGAAACAACACAGGAAGCTGTCTAAAGTATTTTTCATGTGTGTTTGTGAGAAATCTTCTGTCAGTTGTCAGTTTCTGTTTTTACCTTTACCTTGTTATGAGCCATTCAGGCACTTTTGTTTATGTTTTACCATACACAACTACAGACCACAGGACTTGGGTCCACCTCCTTGTATCTAAACTCACTGTTCATTTTATTAGCTCCACTGACCATGTAGGAGCACTTTGTAGCTCTACAGTTACAGACTGTAGTCCATCTGTTTCTCTGTATACTTTGTTACCCTGTTCTACTATGGTCAGAACCCCAACAGGATCACCACAGAACAGGTATTATGTGGGTGGTGAATCATTCTCATATGATGGCATATCAATCATGCTGCGTCTCTGATTATTCATAGAACAATTACCCTAAAAATTACCCTAACAGCGCAGCGACAACTCCAAAAGATCCAAAAGATCATAAAAGACCCCACAACAACATCCAAAGAACTGTACACCTCACTTGCCTCAGTTAAGGCCAGCGTTTCTGACTCCACCATAAGAAAGAGACTTGGCAAAAATGGCCTGTTTGGCAGAGTGCCAAGACGAAAACCAATGCTGAGGAAAAAGAACATTAAGGTTCGTCTCAATTTTGCCAGAAAACATCTTGATAATCCCAGGTGTGGAAGGTGTGTGTCCCATTACATCGTAAAAGTAACGCCGCATTTCAGAAAAAGAACATCATACCTACAGTAAAATATGGTGGTGGTAGTGTGATGGTCTGGGGCTGCTTTGCTGCTTCAGGACCTGGAAGACCTTGATGTGATAAATGGAACCATGAATTCCATTGTCTACCAAAAGATCCTGAAGGAGAATGTCCGGCCATCTGTTCGTGACCTTGAGCTGAAATGAACTTGGGTTCTGCAGCAGGGCAATGATCCAAAACACACCAGCAAGTCCACCTCTCTATGGCTGAAAAAAAAAAACAAGGAGTGACCTAGTCAAAGTCCTGACCTGAATCCTATTGAGATGCTGTGGCCTGACCATAAAAGGTGGTTCATGCTAAAAAACCCTCAATAAGTGGGCCAGAATTCCTTGTATTAGGTTTAGGGGGCAAGCACGTTTTCACACAGGGTCATGTAGGTTTGGATTTTTTAAATTATTTTATTATTAGATTTTTCTTATTATTGTTAATAATAATAATAAAAAACTGAATTTTGTGCTTACTTGTGTTGTCTTTGACTAATATTTAAATTTGTTTGATGATCTAAAACATTTAAGAGCAAAAAGAAAAGGAAATCACAACACACACCAACACAGCATCACCACATCAATGTTACTGCGGTGTCAGGAATGATCCACCCCCCACATAATACCTGCTCTGTGATTGGGTTTGTGTGTGGTGCAGACACCTTGAAGTCATGGACTTCATTTGTCAATAAGGCACTGTGCAGGCTGGTGGTGGTTATACAGTGGTGGAACACGTGTTCTCATGGGTTAGGTTTACTGGTCCACCTAAACACTCTGATCACTGTGCCCTATGATTCACTGCTTGGTGACCATTTGCAGAATGATGGGATATTCCAGCAAGATAATGCATCGTAGCATACTGACCCAAGTTGTCCAGAATTGGTTGGAGGAGCATTCTAAAGAGTTCTGACAAATCGTGTGGTCCGCATGTTCACCCGACATGCGCCAAATCACGGCATTCCACCATCTAGTCTTATTCAAGGTCTGGTAATTCATGTGTGCTTGCCATGAGCACGCTGGCCAGTTTTTAACCTCACTGACAAGATAACACCTCACTACTTATACAGATATGGGCGTTTCAACAACAGTGAACCTGTTACACTACATTATAGCTACCAATGAGGACTTGGATAAACTATCCTGGTCTATTTTACAATAGATTGCTCTATTCACTACATTTAATTCAAGAATGAATTGCTAATAATTATGCCCATTGATGGATTAATAAACATACCTATACTAATCACAACCAAGGCAGTAGGCGAATATCATCTGTGGCACATTTACCAGGAATAAATGAGTATGTCAGATGGTGTGGTGTTGGCACACTGCTCGCACGGTGTTATGTGACCAACTGTAAGAAGGAACGTGGGAAGGGGCATATCAATCATGCTGCGTCTCTGATTATTCATAGACCCTGAAAACCAAGATGCGGGAAGGTAAAGACGCAAACCTGGGACCTCTTGCAATATTTCTTCATGAATAAGGAAATAATCTAGCTCATCTTCAAACTGTCTAATCACTTTAAACCCTGCTCCAGTTATCGTCAGGTTGTGTCCTACAGCTTTCACAACAGCTGCATTGTAAAATCTGAAGAACTTATCGCTATGTGTCTTGTGAACAGGAAGTATCAGGTCACTTTGCTGCAAAAAAAAATCCAAACAGTGACGACAGTTATGGGTCACAGGCTTCATGTATGTATGACGATGACCGCTGCATCGTAAAATGCTATTTTCTTGCCCAATAAAGCAAAGTAAGAGGCCTATGAAGATCGCATATTACCGCAAGTTCCCCACGCGCGGTACCGAAAAGCCCACCATAAATGAGAGACCTCTCCAAAGCATCCCAAACACCTGGAACCCGAATTCTCAGGCAAGCATTCCCTGCACTCTGTCTTTTCTCAGTCAGCTGAAAGTTTTCTCTCTTTTTTTTTCTTTTTATTGAACAGCAGCTCTCCCTCTACCTTAACTTACTAGCCTCCAGAGGATCTCACTCCCTGTCTTGGCAGCCGGCTTGGGCCTGTTAAATGTGGCCTGACGCCGAAGGCACAGGCTGTCGACGCTTGCCTGCAACTGTTCGCGTTCGCACTGCGAAGTCAGCATTTGCCACCGATCGAGGTTAACGGAGCACACGGAGACGGAGCTGTTCGCCCCCCAAAAATCAAACTGTCAGCACCAGCTTTTACGACTGTTATTCGACTTATCAAGACGGCTGACAAGATATCCTTTTATGCCAAAACACGTCACACGAAATGCGTCTGCTACGAATGTGCGTCAATGGCTAATTTCTAGTCCTTGTTAACGACAAAGTTGGTGACACCGTTGAGAGGCAGAGAGGACGCAAGGATGGAAATATCTTCCGGCATCCAAATCAATGCTGAGCCAGTCAAGTCGAGCTTCAATGCTAATATTGCTAATATAAACTGAACATTAGCTGCAATGCTCACTATGTGCTCTGTATACACTATTATATATAGCTTCTCAGGTTTACCACCACATACTTAACTGCACACCTGGCTACCTCAACATACTATCCTTTTCAATATATACACTGAACACTAGGCTTACTTTCGCTCTCCTGAAATATGCTAACTGCTGTTTACGCTTAACACTGCAAAAATAATTAATTGGCAGGTAAAATAATCTGATCTCAGGAGGACAAAAAGTAAAACTGCTAAACGTTAAAAAACCATTAAGTACAAAATTAAGTATGCTTAGTATACTTCCGGTATACTTATGATTAATATACTAAAAGTATGCTATTTTTGATACAGTAACTATATACTTATCGTGCTAAATGTAATCATTAGTGCTATTGAAAGATGCCTAAAAAGAACTGCACTATTTTGCTAATATTCATATATATAAATATATATATATATATATATATATATATATATATATATATATATATATATATATATATATACATGTATATATATATATATATATATATATATATATATATATATATATATATATATATATATATATATATATATAGTGGTGTGAAAAATAGTTTGCCCCTTCATGATTTCTTATTTATTTGCCTGTTTGTCACTCTTAAAAGTTTCAGATCATCAAACATACATGGCCATGTGTGAAAAAGTGTAAAACATAACTGTGGTTTATCACACCTGATTTCAATTGCCCTAGCCACACCCAGGCCTGATTACTGCCACACCTGTTCTCAATCAAGATATCACTTAAATAGGAAATGCCTGACAAAGTGAAGTAGACCAAAAGATACTCATAAGCTAGACATCATGCCATGGTCCAAAGAAATTCAGGAACAAATGAGAAAGAAAGTAATTGAGATCTATCAGTCTGGAAAAGGTTATAAAGCCATTTCTAAAGTTTTGGGACTCCAGTGAACCACAGTGAGAGCCATTATGCACAAATGGCGAAAACATGGAACAGTGGTGAACCTTCCCAGGAGTGGCCGGCCGATCAAAAATTACCCTAAGAGCGCAGGGACAACTCATCCAAAAGGTCATAAAAGACCCCACAACAACATCCAAAGAACTGCAGGCCTCACTTGCCTCAGTTAACGTCAGCATTCATGACTCCACCATAAGAAAGAGACTGTTTGGCAGAGTGCCAAGACGAAAAACCAATGCTGAGCAAAAAGAACATTAAGGCTCGTCTCAATTTTGCCAGAAAACATCTTGATAATCCCCAAGACTTTTGGGAAAATACTCTGTGTACTGACGAGACAAAAGTTGAACTTTTTGGAAGGTGTGTGTCCCATTACATTGTAAAAGTAACGCCGCATTTCAGAAAAAGAACATCATACCTACAGTAAAATTTGGTGGTTGTAGTGTGATCATTCCATTCCATTAGTACAGTATAACGAAACACAGTCAGGTTACTTTTCCAGTGCAGTGATTAAAAATAGATATACAGTGGTGTGAAAAAGTGTTTGCCCCTTCATGATTTCTTTTGTTTGTCACTCTTAAATGTTTTAGATCATCAAACAAATTTAAATATTAGTTACAAAGACAACACAAGTAAATACAAAATGCAGTTTTTAAATGAAGGTTTTTATTATTAACAGAGAAAAAAATCCAAACTTACATGGCCTTGTGTGAAAAAGTGGGGTTGCTTTGCTGCTTCAGGACCTGGAAGACTTGCTGTGATAAATGGAACCATGAATTCCATTGTCTACCAAAAGATCCTGAAGGAGAATGTCCGGCCATCTGTTCCTGACCTTGAGCTGAAATGAACTTGGGTTCTGCAGCAGGACAATGATCCAAAACACACCAGCAAGTCCTCCTCTCTATGGCTGGAAAAAAAACAAAAAACAAGGAGTGGCCTAGTCAAAGTCCTGACCTGAATCCTATTGAGATGCTGTGGCATGACCATAAAAGGTGGTTCATGCTCAAAAACGCTCAATGAGTGGACCAGAATTCCTCCACAGCGCTGTAAAAGACTTGTTGCAAGTTACCGCAAACCCTTGATTGCAGTTGTTGCTGCTAAGGGTGGGCCAACCAGTTATTTGGTTTAGAGGCAAACACTTTTTCACACAAGGCCATGTAGGTTTGGATTTTTTTTCTCTGTTAATAATAAAAATCTTCATTTAAAAACTGCATTTTGTGTTTACTTGTGTTGTCTTTGTAACTAATATTTAAATTTGTTTGATGATCTAAAACATTTAAGAGTGACAAACAAAAGAAATCATGAAGGGGCAAACACTTTTTCACACCACTGTATACCTATTTTTAATCACTGCACTGGAAAAGTAACCTGACTGTGGTTCGTTATACTGTACTAATGTAATGGAATGATTACAATGAAGATAAACTGAATTGAATTGAACTGAATTTGAAAACCTAGAAACAACAAACAAAACCAACAATTAGCTGCTATATAAACTATATAAAATGACATCACCTTTAGACAGTTGGGCTTTGACCCCACTCCTCCCACCACCTCAAGGATTCCACAGATTTTGGTCATTCTGTTAACAGCTTTCCCAGATGTGATCAAAACTGCCAGAGAGCTAATCAGTCTTTAGCAATAAGTTCCCTGAAGAATAGTTGTTCAAATGTAATTTCCTCCTGTCAGGATTGTTAGTAGACTCGTTCAGACACACGTTGCTTTTCCATTCAGTGCATCAGTCAAGAGAACAGCAAGTGCCCAAATTATAAACACAGGAGCAAACACAGGAGTGAATATGGTAAACATTTACATATTCTGAATAACCTAAACGCATACCATACCACGGAACATTCACTCAAAGAGGCAAGCGAATAGAGACCAAACCTCCGTATACATCGTCCACACTAAAGTATCTCACCAAAACTTGCACAACTGCCCTGCAAAGCACCTGTGTTTGTGCATTTGCAGTTTGCAGAGCAGCTAATAACGCTTCACTGAATACAACAGCCTGATTCATTTTAGCTTTAATGACTTTGCAGAAAAAACCCTGGATTTTATGAAACCTGACTTTTTCCCAGCATCCTCTGCAGTAGCTAAAGCTCTTCACTTCCAGAGCCCAAACTTGTAAACACATTAATATTATCTTAACCAAACACGCGGGGGAGCGTGCGGAGGCCCCACGTTATTGATGAGGACAGTTTGTCTTCACCCATCCACTTGTGCACAGAGCCACTGATGACTAATGTTTTGTACCAGACTCATTTTTGAGAAACCACTCTCTGCAGCATCCCTCTTTCAGGAGCTAAGAAACACACGTCATCGTTGCGCAACAGGACACTTGGGTTCAAAAACCAGTTCAGGACTGTTGATGGGGTTCTTTCACACCACCTGACGCAAAAGAAAAAAAAAGAAGAAGATTATGCTAGATGCATTACTCCATTATTTCACCATTCCTCTAGTCCATTAATCCAATATTCCATTATTCCCCTAATCCATTAATCCATTATATGATTATTCCATTCTTTCCATAATCCATTAATGCATTGCCCCGAGTACCCAAGTAAAGAACATCAGTATTGTGCAGCAACTCATATAATGTGTTAGTGTACTGTAAGTAGTGTGTTGGTGTACAGTAACTCAGTAAGTGTAATGTGTTCGTGTACTGTAAGTAGTGTGTTGGTGTACAGTAACTCAGTAAGTGTAATGTGTTAGTGTACTGTAAGTAGTGTGTTGGTGTACAGTAACTCAGTAAGTGTAATGTGTTCGTGTACTGTAAGTAGTGTGTTGGTGTACAGTAACTCAGTAAGTGTAATGTGTTAGTGTACTGTAAGTAGTGTGTTCGTGTACAGTAACTCAGTAAGTGTAATGTGTTAGTGCACTGTAGGTAGTGTGTTGGTGTGCAGTAACTCAGTAAGTGTAATGTGTTAGTGTACTGTAAGTACTGTGTTGGTGTACAGTACCTCAGTGAGTGTAATGTGTAAGAGTGACACAATCTCTTCACCTAAAACGAGTTGATTAAGAGTTATGTCCCAGAAATGATAAATAGAGCCATAATAAATCATACTTTTACTCTTGTAGTGTTACTGAGGGGTATTGTACCGTGTGGAACTTGTATGTAAGACATTCACTGCACTGTGCCACCTCTTTTCAATCTATTAATCCCGTCACTCACACCCCACAGGTATTTTTAGCCAGTGCTGGAGGAGCCTGAAGTTACTACCACATTAAAAAGTGGCTCATTTAAGGCCAAAAGTCTGGTAATACTGACTTTATAAATAATGTTGCTGAGATATCTGCTGAAGTAACCATGCTTATCAGTTAGCCCAGACCTGTTCTGCTTTATAATACCACTTCGAACCTGAAGAGGCGATAGTGAGTCACTGTAGCATGGAGCGGAATAAGTCCAACAAGATGATGATTCCGGTTAGATCATTTAATGGCAGGTTGCCAATGAAAGAAGCAGTAAACAATGGATCTGCTGCCAACCATGTTTAGCAGCAAACAAAGAAAGTGATATAAACAGAAGCAGAAGAAGAGTTAAGATTGGTGCTGCTTCCCTCCTCTTTAAGGGGGAAGTTTAACGATGTGGCACAGTTAATTTTCTGGTGATATGTTGCCCCCTAGTGTTTGTGGTATCATCTTACAAACTGCACCTTTAAAATAACTTTTTATTTATTTTTATATGGAAGGCTAAACTTATACAAATTGCTATAGATTTATTTCTGCACCAGGTAAAATAATGAACTGTTTTACTGACCAGCGATTCAGCCTGTTAAAGTCGGCATACACTCATTTCTTTCTGAAAGGTCTGAAGTTTATACTACTTTCCGAAAATGGCAGATCAGGCAGAAGCCGAACACCTTTATCACTATAAAATAAATAAAACACTTACAGGGAATCAGTACTCAAGGAAGAGAATACTCAAGACCAAGCCCTGTGGACACAAAATAAGTGCAGGTACACAGAGCTTAATACTAACAAGTTTTTTAATCAAAATTTTGTACATTTAAATTATAAACTCACCCAGAAAGAAGTGTGGGATTGCAATGCTATTGGTAATTGCCAACGCAACATGCCAGACGTCTCAGCATGGAGTTGCAGAGGTTCCTAATGGCGTCCTGCAATAATCCATCCCAGGCAGCTTGAATATTTTCACACAGTTCCTGCAGATTTTGTGGTAGGGGTGGAGGTGCAGTGACACCAGGCCTTCTGGAGGTGTGAAGCATGACAACAAACCGTTCGCCTTGGTGCTCAGCCTTAACACAGTGATTTGTTGGTCGTCTCTGTCAAGACAAAAGCGGGATTCATCGCTGAAGATGACCCGCTGTCATTCTGAGTTACTCCATGACAGTCTAGCATGACACCACTCTTTAGCGACGTTGACATGGTGTTAAGGGCAGTTGTCGTAACAGTCTGTGTGCATGTAGTTCTGCGTTGTGCAGTTGTCTGCCAATGGTGCTGGCACTAACAGGATGACTCGTGGAGAGCTGATTGTCCACATTGTCCACAATCCTGGCTGTTGGGTCACTCTGGATATGTCAGACAATTCTTCGGTTCTCCTTCTTGGTGGTTTGTGTAGGTCTTCCAGATCTTTCATGTTGCTGGTGCGTACCTTCACTGCTGCCAACAGCGTGTTATGGTAGTACCCGCATGGACGTTATAGCGTGCAATATTTAATAAGACTATAACGCTTCCCCGAGCTCTACAGTGTGATCCCTTTTCAACTCTTCCAACTGCTCAGATTACTTTGGATTTCTTCTCTGAGGCAAACTCCATACCTGCAAAGGACACTACCAATACAACAGCATAAGTCAGAATTAAAAACACACAACAGGAAGACCTTATTACATGCATGGCCAAGTGTAAAACTTTTTAATAATGTGAAACCTACCCGAATTTCATTCCTGTATGTTGATTCCTTCTGGCTGCAGCTAATTTTTCATAATGAGTGTATGTATGGAACATTTAACATTTTGTGTTTTGAATTTCCTGTTTAATACATACATTTACAAAATTACAACTTTGAAAGTTGAAAGGTGTCATTTTAACAGCAAATTTCCCTACCTCGCAAGTTCAAAAGACAAAAAAAATCATTAAAATTCAAATTTACGAATTATGCTATAAATTATTTGAAGTTTATTAATTGTATATATATGTATATAAAGTATATAATTTAAATATACAAAATTCTGATTAAAATACTTATGTCAGCTTTTAAGATCTATAGTCCATAGTGGTACCAGAATGAGGTCTTTAGGTGACATAGCACTAATGATACTTATAAAGTGGTTCACATTTATATAACTTGGTTCTAAAAGTCGACTGAGTCATTTAAATGGGTTGTTAAAATAAGTATTGATAAATAAATTGTAATTTGTATGACTATTAGCACTGTTTAACCACGGCCATGAATACAGCTTTTGTGCAGACTAGGTTAACAATAAGTTTGCTGTTCAGTCTTAAAATAGTGAGGCTCAACTGCATGTCCAAAGCTGCTGCACTAACATAATATGGATATAGGCCACTGACAGGGCTAATATAAGTATACTAGGGGATATGTTTAGGGATATGTTTGGTTTGGCCTGGGGCCCTCGTGAAAGCATTCGACTACCTCTCACCTCATGTTCCTTCACTACTCGAGCAGACTGAATAAATAGTCCTTGGTAAACATATCATCTGTTATGCCCTCCAAGCAAAACAGTGCGGCAAGTCCCATTACATCTCAGTGTCAAAGAGGAAGATGAGTTTGACCTCCCGTACAAACCTGCATTCACCAGCCATTTCAGACTTGCTGATTCATGATTCATTCTCGCCAAAGACCTGTTACACATAATTTCAGCAAAATTTGACCCTACGCCTATCTCTACTAAACACCATCTCCGATTATAAACCAGGCTTCATGTAGGAAAACAGCACTAAACATCACTAAACTCCACCACTTCAAATCCACTATTTCACGGCTAATTCAGTGCTGGGAGGTTTTCTCCTACTGTGAACCATTCTGGTAAGCCAACATACATATCAACAGCAGTCTTTCACTGCTATATGCCTGCGGTCACCAGCACTGGTTTTGACTGGCTGCAAACCAGTTAATAAAAAATGACAGTGCTTCTGATTGACCTTGCGCCTGCTTAGCCGGCCTTCGTACTGAGCTTTCAGGCTAATTGAGGTCTGAACGTGATAATCCCGCTGGTTCTGTGTAATACATTGACCATGTGTTCTCTTTAAGCATTAGCCACCTGACGGACAAGCGCCTGCATTGCTCCAGTATCATATGACCAGCCATATAAAAAAAAAAGCACATGAATTTTACATGCATATATGCAACATCACATGTTTTTAGACACTCCATGTGTTATTTTTCCACAGCTTTCTTGGGGACTTATTTTCCATTTGCATTTTTCACATAATGCTACGTGATGTAATTTGCATGCAGTTTTAGGGTGAAATATTTTGGCACATGTTATTTACATTATGTCATGTGTACTTGTGAGCACTTGTTATATCAGTATTATTGTAGGCATTTCATGTACATACACTTACCACTTTAGTACGTGTGTCTGCGCTTGCTGCTTTTGCAGACTGTAGGGCTCAGTCGGTTAATTGTTTCATTTTTCTTACATAGAAGAGCTGCAATTCTAATTATAGCCTGGATTAATAACATGGAGCTCATCAGCTACCTGTAGAAAAGCTACCTGTAGATAAGTTAGACCAATTGCAAGCAGCAAACACCCATGATGCATACTGTGAACATAACAACACAACCACAAACTGAGAGTCTGGCAAACTGTGCTCAGTTTTTAAGCCTCAAATCAGAAGAAGTAGACATACTGGTCTTCTTGGCCAGGCCTTAGGTCCTACAAAATAAATGCAATTTATTTTAATTTAAAAATAAATGCAGGTCACTACCCTGGTCACAGTTGCCCTAGTAGCAAGTGCTGCGTGGACAAGATCACGCACAGATGCAATTTGCAATTAAAGTTAACAATGGTGCTGCTTTCCACCGCTGGAGCAGCTCTAGGAGAGGAAAGGGAGGAGGTTTGATAATGAACTTGTAACTAGTGTCCTCTAGACTGGCAAGATATGAAAAGGGAGGAGAAGGGACCGTGCATTGTGCATAATTAGTGTTTGAAGAATGTCTGTGACAGGTTGCCAGTTCATCTAACATCATTTAAACAACTTTGGGCTAAGACAAGTTCACCAACCAAAATCATCCAGCCACCATCAGCACAGAAACAGAAACTGACCACTGATGATGATGACCAGATGAAGAGCTGTTAAATCAACACGGTAGCAAGGTCACTGCGGTGCACCACCCAAATAATAATACAGTGTCAGTCATTGTAGATCTACACAGTGCGGCCATATGGTCAGTGGAACTGACACAAGCTGACCAGTGAATGCAAGACCAGACGTGACTCTGCGCCTTTGCCAGCGCTATTCCTTCAGTTCAGCTTGTTCCATAAACTCCGATGTACCACATGCAGCCCTATATATCGACTTCTGACGTACGCGCACGCACCGGCGACCTCGGGCGCGCGCTCTTGGCGCCCTCTGATTGGCGGAACGCGCGCGAGTGACAGCACCTGCTCGCCTCCTTCATCAGAAGTGACACGTGAGGTTTGGGAAGTATAACAGAGCAGAGCATCCGTCCTCCGCGCCGCTGCTGCTGCTCCTCCGCGGTTATGCTACACAAATCCGGAGGCGAGCGGTTCTGCGGTTTACACAGCGTTATCTAAGCGTGCGGGTACGTGTTCATATCGCGGCGAGACATGTGCGTGAAACTGACCTTAGGAGTGTTGCTCTTGTTGACCGTGACACACGGAGACGCAACGGAGGCAACGGGCGACGTGCACGAGACATCGCAGGAGAGACTGCTTACCGTCCACAAAAGGCGTCTATCGCTGCAGAACACAGGTACTCTCTCTCTATCTCTCTCTCTCTCTCTCTCGCTGTCTCCCGAACACACAGACACACACACCTGTTTTAACTCGGGTTTGAAGCGCGTGCAGGGGTCTGACTGCCAATACAGTCTATTGGCGTGCGTAATAGCCGGCAGGCTTTCTCCTGTCTGCCTTATTCACAGCGGTTTGGTGTATGATAAAGCTGTACTGCAATGAAACTTACCTCTTCCTCTATGGTGGTGGAGACAGAAACACTAACACATCCATTTATCAGTGGTGGAGGAAGTACACAAAGAATGTAGCTGTGTTAAAGCAGAGATACCCAAGGTAAAATATTCCTCCAGTGTCAGTAAAAGTTCCTCGCTTACTAAATTATTTGCCCTCAAATGTACTTAAGTATAAAAAGTAATAGTATTGTGATTTATTATGGCTGTGATTATCATTTCTGAAACAATACTTATAATCAACTCATCATAGGTGTAAAGCGTCTAGTGCCACTTCTGGTACACCAATCCTTTAGTAGACTGTCATTAACACTGAAGGAGAACAGATTCCATTCCAACAGGTTGCTTCACGCTTCCCCCTTCTTTTGTTTGGACATGTTATATTTTATGCTCACATAAAACAAAAGGAAGGACAGATTTGACCATAATGTAGTGGAGTACAAAAAAAGATATCCAACTTTGATGTGTAGTGGAGTTACAGTTAAAGACCCCCAGAATGTAAATACACACGTGGAATAAATTGTTGGTGTCCTTCCGTTAAAAAAAGAAAATCCCACAACGGTCACTAAACTGACAAAAGTATTACTTAAAATCAACTAATGAAAATTAGATATTGCTGTTGAATTGTGGTTCTACAGAATCGCTTAAAAACAAGCTAATGAAACTGACCTGACCAAAAGGATGGTACTCTTAACTTTATATTTTGTTGCAAAACCTTTTGAGGCAACCACTGCAATCAAGTGATTTCTGTAACTCTTAATGAGACTGCACCTGTCCACAGGTCCTTTGGCCCACTCCTCGTAAGCAAATTGCTCCAGCTGTCTCAGGTTTGAAGGGTAGTTTTTTTTTTCCAGAATGAATGTTTCAGCAAATGTTTAATAGGATTTAGATCAGGCCTCCATGAAGGTCATTTCCGGATAGTTCAATAGTCTCAGAATAGTCAGAATACTCTGAACATTCATATGTCAGTACATTCTTTTAGCTGTGTGTTTTGGGTCATTATCCTGTTGGAGGAACCATGACCTGATTTCTAATCTCCTGAGCACAGTGACTTCTTTTTACCCTTTAAAGAGGCAGACTGACTGATTACAAGTTTATGAACACCTGTGGTGCTAATTCCAGGACATACCTTAGTTAAACATGTCCCCATGGTAAAATTATTTTCAGTCTTCTTTAGGGGTACCATCATTTCTATCCAGGCCAGAGTTTGTTGTTTAAAATGATTCCTTTATACCACAATTCAAAATTTCATTAGTTGATAATCAGTACATTTTTAGTTATTATTACTTTTGTCAATTTTAAGTTATTTCAGTGACCATTGTGGGTTTTATTTCTTTAATGGAAAGGTACCAACGTGCACTTCAGTACAGATACACCAACACACTACCTAAAGTGCACTGACACATTACACTTACTGAGTTACTGTACACCAACACACTACCTAAAGTGCACTAACACATTACAATTACTGAGTTACTGTACACTAACACGCTACTTACTGTACACTAACACATTACACTTACTGAATTACTGTACACCATCACACTACTTACAGTACACTAACACATTACACTTACTGAGTTACTGTACACCATCACACTACTTACAGTACACTAACACATTACACTTACTGAGTTACTGTACACCAGCACACTACTTCCAGTACACTAACACATTACACTTACTGAGTTACTGTACACCAACACACTACTTACAGTACACTAACACATCACACTTACTGAGTTACTGTACACCAGCACACTACTTACAGTACACTAACACATTACACTTACTGAGTTACTGTACACCAGCACACTACTTACAGTACACTAACACATTACACTTACTGAGTTACTGTACACCAGCACACTACTTACAGTACACTAACACATAACACTTACTGAGTTACTGTACACCAACACACTACTTACAGTGCACTAACACATTACACTTACTGAGTTACTGTACTCCAACACACTACTTACAGTACACTAACACATAACACTTACTCAGTTACTGTACACCAGCACACTACTTACAGTACACTAACACTTTACACTTACTCAGTTACTGTACACCAACACACTACCTACAGTGCACTAACACATTACACTTGCTGAGTTACAAAACCTCCACCTTGAGGGGACAATAACAGTCACACAGTATATATGAACTGAACTGAAGTGTACCTAATGGTGTGTAATACCTCAACACGCACAAATAACAGCTGTGATTGGATTTGCACATACTGGACAAGTTTCTGGATGTAGGCCACATCTGTATTCAGACCAGACACACTCACATCAAATAATTGGTCAGTTGGTCTAGGTTTGGTGGATGCCTTCCATGGTGTTTTACTGGTTGTTCCAGGTAGTCCCACATAGTTTCAAGAGGATTCAAATCTGGCAATTTTGGGGCCAGTCAAGATGTATGAATGCTTCTAAATGTTCATCATGCCCGTCAGTCGCATTCGCCTTGCTGCATTTTCATCTTGGAATACAGGGATAGGAATGTTATGTTCCTCTGTGAAAATGATGAGCAAAAGCAAAACCTGGTTGTCCAGCAGCTCAATGCAGGCACTGTGGTTCAAATCTACTGTCACCTCAAAAAAAGAGCCCATTTCCATGTAGCTAAAATACCCCAAGAACATAGGGGAAAGATTTCATGTCAGAGAGGTTACACTACCTGTATATATCTCTGTACATATTTCATTACATTTTATTGTCTTTAAGTCATAAGTGGTGAGATCTTACTAACTTCGCAAAATAAAGATAAGGCAGACTCAGACATATAACAGACATTGGAAGCTTGTCACAGAATAGCACTGATCAAACTAGACATAGAGAAACATTAACATTAAAAGATTGCACTTTTTTTAATGCTGGATCAGATACACCTTTAAAAGAAACCGAACATGCCACAGTTCCTTATGTAATGGCTATTTCAAAGTCTCCCTGCAGGCAAAACCCAACTTCACGTGCCAAGCATGCAGAGAGCATCTGTTTGCTATGAGCAGTGAAACATAACCTGTTGTTGTTATTTGTGATGCAAAATGATTTTTGGATGACGGAACCAGAAAGCTTCCCCCTCTGTTTTTAGCAGAGATCCAGCACTGCCTGGTGAATGCCGGCGATGTGGGCTGCGGCATGTTCGAGTGCTTTAACAACAACTCATGTGAAATCCGAGGGCTGCACGAGATTTGCATGACGTTTCTGCACCACGCGGGCAAATTCGACTCTCAGGTAAGTATGCATGCTCATCCGCGGTCCAACATGGCATGTTTGCAAGTTATGTAGGCTAATGTGTTGCACACAGCATTGTCACAACTCAGCGCAAGATTATAAATGTTGTAACAACCTCATTACTAAGTAATGTCGCCATATGTGGTATTATGACTACAAATTCCATGGTGTCCCATGGAACTTCTAGGCATTACGACTCAAAATTCCATGCACAAATTAATGGAACTTATTGGAACAATGGAACTTAATGGAAGCGTTGGAACAATGTGCTGACAATGTTGCCACTTAACGGTGGTACACTGTGTACATACCATTCTACAGAAAACGCATCAGTATGAGGATGAGCACCTCTTACAGAAGCTGAATGTGAGTGATTTCTGTTGATCTGTGGGAAAATTAGAGAATATACTTCTCTTTTTTGCTCCTCTCATAATAAAGGATGACCTGCAGTTATATACAGGTGCTGTAGCAGTACTCACCAGCCTGTAGACGCACCCCTGAGCTGACATAAGAGAAATTGCAGTCTTGACAGTTTTTCATCTGTAGTATTAGCTTTTTAGAGAGTACAAAAATGGTAAACGCTGGTAAAAGGGATCCATTATGTTAGCCAGGTAGCAGTTTGGGATAATAGCAGCTGTTAACATTGGCTTCTAGCTAGTATAGATGTATCAAATTGTGACAGCTCAGGGACGGCACAGAAGTGGTAGAGGTAGACGCTGTGCAGTGAGGAACACGGCAGTGCTCAGAATATTTCTTCACTTGTTATCTCACTCATTTTACACACTGACAGCAGAAACAAGAGAGCCACAGTGCTTCAGTACAGAAAATAATCACAAGGAGTCCCATCTATTTAAATGCCAGTGTTATCTCTGACAGCTCTTGCACTGTGCTTGCACTCAGAAAAGAGGTTAGAAACAAAAACCTTCTTGTAAAACATACATCTGCGCACTAGATACAATTACACACGTCCACCAGAGAGGTCTCCAAATCCCCAGTGTTTAACAAAAGCAGCATGTCTTTAAAGGAGATTGTTTTCTCTTTAGCAGGAGACTTAAAGTCTGTAAAAGGCCACTATTTCAGGACTTTGCACAATTCCTTTGCAGACTTCTGACAGTTGGATACCATATAGCCTTTGTGCACTTCTGAATTCATGATTCCACCAATGAACACAAGATTACCAGTAGAAAAAAAACACACCCAGGCTTTTTTCTCATCTGTGCTGTACGGTACCATTATCAGAATTCCTTTTCCACATAGCGGGTCTACCATCAGTTTACCATCAGAGTTTTCTATTGAAACAAATTTCCTGAACTAACAGACATATTTAATCAGTTGTTAAATGATAATTGTTCAAATACTTAATACTAAACTCACTTTTACCACTAGTTATCTGCAGTGGTGGACAGTAACTAGTAAATGTAATTAGTTACTTTACTTAAGTTGTTTTTGTTGTTTACTGTACTTTACTGAAGTGTTTAAATTTTGGATCACTTCTTACTTTTACTCCACTACATTATGAGATATTGCTCGTTCCTGTAGGCTTATGTGCGCATAAAAACATGTCAAAAACAAAACAATATTATTCATGGATGCTTAGCATGCCCATTTTAGGCCTGGACTACATCAAGGACCACCTGGAGGAAGGCAGGTAAAGCAGGATGGGGTTAATGCAAACATTGACTGATCACAGATTAAAGCATTAGTGAACAAATAAAACATATTGTTCCGGACTTTTTATGGATAAATGGACCTCAAAATAGAAAAATGTACACAGGCACTCATGACTGGCGAGTGTGTTTTTCTGAATTTATACATACACTGTTTCCTTTTATAGTAAATGTGTTTAGGCTTGTTTATGAACACAGACCCTACAGATGCAATATAGTAAAGAAAAACTCCTTTGTGAAATTTGTTTTTATTACAGTCTTGTAACTAAGTTGCAAATTAATCTTAAACCGAAACTTTGCTCGTTTTTATAATTCTACCTGATGGATAGGGTTTTGTGGTTATGATCATTTGAATAGACATCATTAGTAGACTAATTAATGACCTTCTATTAAAGACTGGTGGACTGAGAGACATAACCTCTCAAAACAGAAGTCTCTTAACCTAAAATGAGTTGATTAAGAGTCTTGTTCCAGAAAAGTCACGTTCCATACTCAAGTACATCTCAAGTGGAGGTCTAAAGGGAAGACTTTTATTTTTACTAGAGTAATATTTTACCTTGGATATTTCTACTGTACCCAAGTACATGGTTTGTGTACTTAGTCCGCCACTGGTTATTTGTAGTGGTTATTTGTACTTTTTACGTACTGGTTATTTATATGTACTTTTTACATTATAGTAACAACACTTTTTACCTGAGTATAGCTTAAGCTACTTTACCCAGCTCTAAAAATAAAGCCCTAGATAAATCACTTTCTTATTCCACTAGTTAGGAACAGCAGCTCCAGATAGTTATGAATCTGGGGTGGACCCACATAGCCGTTAGATCAGATGTCCCCGAGTTGCAAATGTCACTGTTTCAGCATGCATGTGGTTGATGAATGACTTATGTAACACCACAGGGGAAATCATTCATCAAGGACGCGCTGAAGTGCATGGCCCATGGGCTGCGCCACAAGTTCAGCTGTGTGAGCCGCAAGTGCCTGGCTGTGAAGGAGATGGTGTTTCAGCTTCAGCGCGAGTGCTACGTAAAACACAACCTCTGCTCCGCAGTCAGGGAGAATGTCAACGTCATGGTGGAGATGATCCACTTTCAGGACCTGTTCCCCAAAGGGTAGGTAACCTGTCAGAAAACCACAGTCAGCTAACTTTAAGTCCTTTTATGATATGACTCGGCGCACTTCCTGAGTCTCACCACACTGTAGTAGCTATGTTCAAGTGTGTTCATTACATTAATACTTAGGTGTAGCAAGTAACCCTTTTATCATTTTTTTTCCTTATCATTAAGCATAAGATCAATAACTGTGTCCCCTATGACTGAAACGTACCTCATAGCGTGTAATACCTCCAGTACTGGACAAGTTTATGCATGAAAGCCACAATCAGTGTTCAATCTTGCATGAAAGAAACAGCACCAGTTGGGCCAGATTTGGTGGATGCCTTCCCTGGCACAATTCTGAGAATTTTCTGTAGACTGGAAGTTTTTGCCACTGCCGGTAGACCCGTATGACCATTACACTTCTTCCATACACCTGCCAAATGTAGCTACTGTCCTTCACACTGTGGCCTTTGTAGCACACCCGATGATGCAATCACTGATTTTAGCCATATACTGGTAACATCTGCTTTGGACCCATTTCCCAGACATGGAACATTTACTGCACTGTACCACCTCCTCTCAATCTATGAATCCTGTCATGCATGCATATGGTATTTATAGCCCCATCATCCTCGTGTGCAGCACCCCCCCATCTGCAGTAAAAAGTACTGCAAAAAGTACTACAAAATTACTTCAACATGCAAGGTGGCTCGTTTATTGTCTGGTGAACATATAATCACTGTATGTGCACCCTGCAAGTAGGGATTCTTTAGGGGTTTATCAGTAGAGATATTTTATGATAGTAGAGATGGTAGAGATGATTTTATAGAGAACCATTAACACTCAGAAAACACATCATTAAAGGATTCTTTGTATTGTGAAATGGTCCCTCTGAATGATGGAAAACATGCAGTGGTTGGTTCTATATAGCACCAAAGCAGGTCCTTCTATCATTGGCTCATGGGAAATCCAAGAAAACTTCCAGAGACTCATAAAATGTGAAAATATTTTTCCCTACAGAAAGTCTATTTTATTGTTTTTCCTAAGATACAACCTTTCTCTCTTTTGTTCATAAAATAAGGGCGGGCAGCACAGTGGTCAGTGATTAGGACTGTTGCCTGGGGACCACATGTTCAAATCCCAGCTGGGAACAACACCAATAGTGTGGCCTCAAGCAAAGCACTTAACCCCAAGTTACTCTGGGGGTTAAGAGGGGGGTGCTGTTGTAACTCCATAGCACATGTGGACATAAAACCTGAGAAAATTAAATGTTCTCCCATCTTAACCATGTTGTGTACACTGTAGCCATTTTAATGGAATATATATTTAAAGTTCACTTTGTTATGGTATTTTACTTAATGCTTCATTTAATTAGGCACCTGTATTTATGTATTTATAGCATTTTAAACACGGTTTAGTTTAAAGCAGTTTGTTTTTGTCCTCTTTCCAGTTTCAGAATCAAACTGCAAAGATAAACTTTATGATGTAAGCCATGTCTCATATCTCAAGCTCCACTGAATTAAGATTAGGTTCTTACATTTAGAAGTAGCTTATATTACTTGCACGCTTAGCAGGGTCAAAATATTTATTCCCATCATTCAGTAAAAGTCCCTAAACTTTTTCATGGCAAATGACTGCTAAATGGTCACCTAGGGGTGGTCCTTTACTAGGGTGGTCCTGATGCGATGTGGTTTTGGAGGTAG